>JARBWK010000016.1:8928423-9500452 GCA_030556195.1 Anolis apletophallus
GGAACACGCCAGAAGAGGAAGCCAAGGAATTTCCGACTTCCGGTCCGTCAATGGACCATCCGGAGTCAACAGCCCCTTCCGGGAGAGATGTGTTTCCCCAAGGTGTTGGTCCTTTCTCCAGTTAACAAAGTCTGCTCGAAGAGACCTCATTGAGTCACCCCAATAACACAGGGGTGACCGCTGAAGTCGAACAGTCTTAGAACAAGCCCGGATTTCTATTTTGAGGAAGAGGGTAAGGTCAAGAAATACAGATCTAGAACCTTTGGGGACTGGGGTTTGGGAGCTGGATTAGACCCAGCCCCCATAGCCCTATGGCTGGGACTTATAAGACTCAGCCCATGGGCCCTACAAATGGGACTAAGAAGACTTAGGTCGCCATGGCCTGCCTCCGGTGTTCCTCCTTGAGCCCCAATCCATAGCTCAGCTAGGATTGGCCTGGGAATGACACCAAATGTATTTGTTTGTAGTAAATAGTATATGTTTTGTTTGTGTATTTTATAATTGTTGTATCTGTGTTATTTTTACTTCTATTTTGCTGTAAACCGCTCCGAGTCCTCGGGGAGTGGCGGTCTAGAAATTTGAAGTAATAAATAAATAAAATAAATAAATAAGATTACTATAAGATTACTACAAGATTGAATTGCTCATATAACCAAAATGTTCCATGTCTGGAATTACAATCAGATAACATGTTGTTGCTTTTCTCTCCCTGAAACTGTACTACTTGAATGTTGGGGAGAGGCAATTTACAGTCCAACTATTTGTGGTAACAACACATCTTGTCAGAAATTAAGACATATTTGTGTATTCGCTGCATGCCATGCATTCTTATTCCAATACAGTAGAGGTTTGTGCCACCCCAGAAACCAATATGGATAATTAACATACTTGGATGACTTCTCTCGGCATGTTATCTAGCCTGTTATTAAACTGTGTACTTAACTGGAAACCAAGAAATATTGGACGGAAAAGAAACAAGGCACAGCAAGACTGGCAAAGACAATGAACCAAGCGGCCACACACTGGTAGGGAAAGAGGCATTTAAATATAAATCATTAGCAGTAGATGGATTATTTGAGCTAATCAGTACTAGCCATTCTAAGTCTTGATTTTGCTGTATGAGTGGGTACAGGGGTTTCAGATAAATATGGTGGAAAGAAGCATCAGGGAGACATGGTCCAAAGCAATGGTAGTTGAGAAATGGCTTCAGGTAACTTCCAAATTATGGTGACCCACACAAGAGCCAAAAAATATTATGGAGGGCCGCACCTAAAGGCGGAACTACAGTCTAATCTACATAATGTATTTATTTATTTACTATATTTACTATATATTACACATCATTAATATTAACATATTAATATATCAAGACATATTCATATATTAATAGTATTAATATCATAATTATTATATTATAGTATATATATATAGACATTATAATATGTTGAAATTATAATATAATATAACATTATATTATATTATTTATTATATTATTATAATAAAATTATTATAAAATAATAATAAAAACCACTAAAATAAAATAAAATTCAAGAAGACAAGGGGTGATGAAGGGAGGAGGGAGGAGGAGGAGGGCAGAGGGAGGGCACAGGGAGAAGGAGCAGCAGGCCATATTGCCATGGACCTGCCTCAAAGCGGGGGCTGCCGTGGACTGCACCAGTGCAGTGGGGGTTCCTTCCTGCCTCCTACGGCGGCCCACGCAGTGGTGATCCTGGGCTTTGGCCCTCTTGCATGGAGGGTCGCGTGTCGGTGGAGTGAGTGAGGGCCCGAGGGTGGAGGCAGCACCATCTCTGGGCTTTCTGCCTCCTCCTGCCTCCAGTGTGGAGAGACTCCGGATGCCGGCGGCGTTGCGGGGGGGAGGACTTCCTGACTAGCGGATGAGCTGGCCGAGGCATTCTGGGAACTGTAGTTTCCTGACTCCTACGGCTCCCAGAATGTCTCAGCCAGCTCATCCGGGACTACAGGAAGTCGTCCAAAGGCTCCTCCCCACCATGCCACCGGCACTGACCCTCCCACGCTGGCCATCCGAAGCCTCTCCATGCCGGAGGCAGGAGGAGGAGGCGGAGAGCCTGGGGCACTCCAAAGCCGCCGTGATGGGATGGTGGCAGCGGCACCCATTCTTCTTAGTTGGCCCCGCCCCAGACACCCTTCTCCCCGGGCCGGACAGAACCAGCCAGGGGGCTGCATCTGGCCCTCGGGACATAGGTTGCCCACCCCTGATCTAGTGGGACAATATGGGATGAGGCGGTCCCTTAAGTATGCTGGTCCCAGACCATTTAAGAACTTAAAAGTCAGAACTAACACTTTGAAGGTAATCCGGCATTCTACCGGGAGCCAGTGCAGCTCGTGCAGGATGGGCGTGATGTGACAGCTCATCGGGACTCTAGCAAGGAGTCGAGCTGCAGCGTTCTGCACCAGCTTAAGTTTCCAGATCACCGCCAAAGGAAGGCCAATGTAAAGAGCATTACAGTAGTCAAACCTCGAGATGACCGTAGCTTGGACCACTGTGGCCAGGTCGTGCCAGGATAAGTAGGGGGCCAGCTTCCTCGCCTGGCGAAGATGGAAGAATGCCACTCTGCTAAAGGTGGAGATACGGGCCTCCATCGACAGCAGAGTGTCTAAAGCAGGGGTGCTCATTAGGTAGATCGCGATCGACTGGTCGATCCCAGGACCAAGGGAGGTCGATCCCAGCTGGATGGGGCACTTCTGAGGGGGCGGAGCCAGGCTGCACGAAGCCCCGGCCCTTCTCCCCGGCTTTAGCGCTTCCGCAGCTTCTGGAGGCAAGAGAGGGGAATGCCAAGGCGGTAGTGGCATAGATAGCCACTACTGGCTTGGCCCCCCCCCCCCCGCTTGTCTCCAGAAGCTGTGGAAATGCTAAATCCAGAGGGGAAGGGGGCAGAGCCAGGTCGTGTGAGCCCCGCCCCTTCCCCTCGCTTAGCGCTTCCACAGCTTCTGGAGGCAGAGGGGGATGCCAAGGCAGTAGTGGCATAGATAGCCACTACTGGCTTGGCATTCCCCCCCTTTGCCCCCAGGAGCTGTGGAAACACTAAAGCCGGAGGGGAAGGGGCGGAGCCAGGCCGCGCGAAGCCCCACCCCCTTCCTTCTGCTCCACCCTGGTAGGTCTTTCAGATTTGGTTTTATTAGAAGTAGCTCGCATGCTGAAAAAGTGTGGGCACCCCTGCCTGGTCTAAAGTAATCCCAAGGATCTTTACAGATGACGATGGACATAGTGTCACGCTATCCCCACCACCCGGACGACCAAGCCACAGGATCTCCGTCTTTGCCGGATTCACCTTCAACCTACTGGAAAGATGGGAGAAGTGTGTGTCCCCAGGTGGCACAGTTGGAGAGAAGGACTAATAACTGTGCCAAGTTCCATTGCTCCCAGTCCACAGGAAGTGGGTCAGGGGAAACCTTTAACGAACACCTCTTGTATCTGATTCTTAGCAGATGCCCAATAATGCTGATCCATCATGCCGACTATGGCAAAATGAAATCCCATGTTCTCAGTGACTTCTTTTGATAGTCCTCATGTACTAATTTTTCCTGCCAACATCAGGACAATACTTTGGAGATGGTTCCTGTTCTCATTTTATTTATTGGAGGCTTTGAAAAAAGCAAACCCTGATGTGTCTTCCTTGGTATTGCTTTCTTCCCCCGTGGTTTCTAAGGGAGAGGAGGTCTCCTGTGGCCAAGCTGTACCGAAAAGTAACTGACATCTGGAATGGATGTCTTGGAGAAGTACCACGCTGGGAGTGATGCTGTCTGAACAATAAGGCCTTAAACAACAGGAAGAAAAATCACTGTGCACAAGGGAGCAAGTAAATATTGCTTTACATCAGACAAGGCATTCTTGCCTGAGATATAGCAAGGACTGTCGCAGGTGAAATATGTTTACTCACAGCCTGAACAATTGTCTATCAGGAAGAAGGCTCTATAGACTTTACAATAGGCCTCCTCACCCACACATACTTCTTTGCTTTCCCCGGAATAATTTGTTGCTGAACAAACAACCCCAGGAAATCCCAAACCACCAACTCTTGGTCTTGGCAAATATATAGTTGAGGCTGGATTCTGGTATTGTATGTGGAGGTGATGTACTGTAGTGTCTCTGGATATGAGCTCTGAGAAACAAAGTCCCCACATTCATAACCCCCAGCAGCCACATTTTTATCTAGGCAGTCTGCAGAAAACTTAGCAAATATCAAACAGTTGTGTAAATAAGTATCACTGGTGATGGGCAGGCTGCCTTCCTGACTCCCTTTCACTCGTCATGATATTACTGAGTAACCTGAAAATTTTTAAATCATCATAAATACAGCTGTCATGACATAAGTCCTTGAATTCTGTAGGGCAGTGTTTCCCAACCTTTCTTGAGCCGCGGCACATTTTTTACATTTACAAAATCCTGGGGCACACTACCAACCAAAATGGCACAAAATGACACTCTAACACAGTAATACATATAGTCAATATGTTTTTAAATGCATTAATACACTCAGTGTGAAACCTGGGCCTGTTTCGAGGAATACAACATAGATATCCTGGGAGGAATGGCAGAAAGACACAAACTTCCCACACAGAACTCCCATAACCAAGAGAAAATGCTATAGGAGTTTGGTGGGCATGGACCTTGACTTTTGGAATTGTAGTTCACCTATATCCAGAGAGCACTGTGGACTCAAACAATGTTGGATCAGGACCAAACTTGGCATGAATACTCAATATGCCCAAATGTGAACACAGATGGAGTTTGGGAAAATAGACCTTGACATTTGGGAGTTACAGTTTCTGGGATTTATAGTTAACACACAAACAAAGAGCATCCTGAACTCTTGTAACAATGGAATTGAACCAAACTTCCCACACAGCGCTCCCATAACCAAGAGAAAATACTATAAGAGTTTGGTGGGCATTGACCTTGAGTTTTGGAGTTGTAGTTCACCTGTATCCAGAGAACACTGTGGACTGAAACAATGTTGGATCAGGACCAAACTTGGCATGAATACTCAATATGCCCAAATGTGAACACAGATGGAGTTTGGGGAAAATAGACCTTGACATTTGGGAGTTACAGTTTCTGGAGGGGGTCCTCGAAAGACCAGCAGTCTCCCTCTCACTTAGGTTGCCCCCTCCCTACCCGCCAGGCTTGAAGTGTGGTCGTGGGGAGCAGGAGCCTCACTCACCACCTGCGCAGTTCCTCGTAGGTCAGTGTAGCGGCCCGGACGGGCATCTCGGGGCCAACGAAGCAGGCAGGAAGGAATGTGGCAGTGGGCAGGGAGCCGGAGGGAGGCCGAGAGCGGTTTCGCACTCACTGGGGAGGAGGGAGGGGAGGGGCCGGCACTGGACTGATCCATCTGGCATTAGGCCTGGGGGAGGAGGCAAGAAGAAGTCTCTACTTGGGGAAAAGAGAGGCAGGCCTTCCCAATGCATGGAGAGGGAGAGACGAAGTAGACAACGGGTGAGGAGGGGGGTGTTTGTAATTTTGTGCCTTTATCGAGGTAGGTTTCTCAGGGTTTTTATACTTCATCACACTAGACTCTCCCGCCTCCCCTCCTGGAGGTTTCAATTTCCCACGGCACACCTGATGATCGCTCACGGAACACTAGTGTGCCGCGGAACACCAGTTGGGAAACACTGCTGTAGGATATCTCTACCAGTTGAGAGTCAGCATGTTGCAATGGTTTGAATGTTAGATTAGGATTGGAAAGTCACATTTCCTCAGCCTCAGAGGAAGGCAATGGCAAACCCTACCTGAACAAAACTTGCCAAGAAGAAGTTATGGTACATTCTTCTTAGCGTCATCATAACTTGGAAATGATTTGATGACAGACAACAACATCAACAACAACAACAGTCTCAATCACAAGACCTGCTCTACAGAGGACCTTTGTGGAAGTAATTTGGAAGAGACAAAAACATTTGTATGAAATAGCGGTGGTTGATCCATAAAAAAATTGATTCTAAACCCGTGGGAAGGGGGATATTTCCATTGCTGGGTCATTATAGAAATTAATCCAAAAAAATGTAAATAAATTTTGTGATTGAAACGTAATTAATAACGATTTTTTGTTATTATTCCTTATTGGAGTCCACAAGACAGAGATCCTACTCAATCGCAGCCCCAATCTTGTGGAACTCCTTACCGCCGGACCAAAGAGCCACTCCCGATCTACATACATTTTTAGTGGCACTTAAGACATGGTTTTTCAGAAGAGCCTATGATTGTTAGTAACAAGAGGTGACTATATAACCTGTTTATTTTTATTGTGTATGTCGCCCAGAGCACCTTTGGTGGTGGGTGACTCATAAGAAATAAAGTTAGTTAGTTAGACATTTGAAAATTGTCGTTGCTAGGATTTATAGTTCACCTACAATCAAAGAGCCTTCTGAACCCTAGCAATAATTGAATTGGGCCAAACTATCAAAAGAGAAACCCATGACCAACAGAAAATACTGTGGTTTCTGATGGTCTTTGTTGGCCCCTCTGACATCCCTCTCACAACCCCCTCAGGAGTTCTGACCCCCAGTTGGAGGAACACTGCATTACATCCTGTCAGCATGTCTCCGTCTCCTCCTCCTCCTCTATCTTTAACTATGGTTCTCCACCAATTGCATGCCTTGATCCCCCCCCATTTTCTCCGCCTTTCTCTTTCTCAACAGCGAGCTGATAATTTCTAATCTCATGATGTAGGGCTGTGCTTGCAAGAAGGAGCATCCCTCTACACAATGCAGTCTTTCTTCAGCATCGGAAGGTGACAAAATTTGCAGAGCGAACCGAGTTCCCTGGGAGTTATTTGTCTGCCACATTCAAGAAGATATTGCTCCGAGTAAGGATGGGGTCAAGAAATGAAATACCATTAATGAGCAGCAGCATGCAGAGGCTCGAGAGAGCCATTTCGAAAACATCGGCCCCAACGTGGGAACCATGTAGTCCTGCTGGCTAGGATGTAATAGGTTCTCCAGAGGAAAAACTTCTGGTGTTTGCAGAAAGCTCCTCTGTTTCATCTTTGCTGCCAGAAGTGAGTTGCACAGTGTTAAGCATTAAATAATTCATCAGGAATTTTTTCTTGATTCTTTTCTTTGTGGAGGGACAGGTGAATGCTGTCTAATGGTTTCATTTAACATGGCTATAGAGGGAAAGCCAAAGAGATGACTAGGCTCTGTCTGGGATGTTCTGCTAAAGCAGCAATGGGCCACTTGGAGTCCTCCAAGTGTTAGCAGACTGCACTTCCTAACAGCTTTCACTGCCATTCCAAATTTGAAGAATGACAAGTGTTGTCATCAGGCCCGGATAATCCATAAGGCCACCCTAGGCCATGGGGGGGGGGGGGCGGCAGATTAGGACCCCCCCAAAAATTTAAATAATAATAAAATTTTTTAAAAAAGATTTTCGGTTGCTCCTGCGCCTGCGTGGAGTGCCATATGCTCTACGGCCGCTGACGCAGCTTCCCGCCGCCCCCTCCTCGCTCGCACCATCGGCTCCGCCCCTCAGGCCTTCACTGAAGGCCTGAGAGGCGAGGACGACGTGACGTGAGGGAGGAGGCAGCGGAGAGAAGCCCCGCCGTCCCCTCCTCACTCACGCCGTCAGCCCCCCCCTCAGGCCTTCACTGAAGGCCTGAGAGGGGGCCGACGGCGCAGGGGAGGGGACGGTGGGGCTTCTCTCCGCTGCCTCTCCCTCGCGTCACGTCCCCTCTCAGGCCTTCACTGAAGGCCTGAGAGGCGGGGACGACGCGACGCGAGGAGGAGGGGGCGGAGAAAAGCCCCTCCGTCCCCTCCTTGCTCGTGCCGTCGGCCCCTCCCCTTAGGCCTTCACTGAAGGCCTGAGAGGCGGGGACGACGCGACACAAGGGAGGAGGGGGCGAAGAGAAGCCCCACTGTCCCCTCCACGCTCATGCCGTCGGCCCCTCCTCTCAGGCCTTCACTGAAGGCCAGAGAGGCAGGGATGACACGACACGCGGGAGGAGGGGGTGGAGGGAAGCTCTGCCGCCCCCTCCTCGCTCGTGTTGTCGTGTCGGGCCCTCCTTCAGTGAGGAAGGAGGTCCCCCCGCCCCCCGGAAGCGGCCCTGCCCCCCGGGGCGGGGGTGGCGCTTCCAGAGTGAGGCCTAGGGCGGCACAATAAGGTAATCCGGGCCTGGTTGTCATACAGCAGCCAGAGCTTTGAAAGGTGACTTTTAGGACTAGAATCAGAGACTTCAAGGGTCACTTTGTGATGAAATGAAAATCATGCATAGTTCACGTTTGATCAGCCCACACACTGCCTTTCCCGAGAAAGAAAACATGCCACGCAGATGAACAGCAAAGAAGTAGTTTGCTCCTCGTAGCTCAGAGCAACATATTTACAATCATGTGATCAAGGGCATCGATTCACATAATGACCACACTTACACACTGAGTTGAATTGCTTTTAGTCGGCGATTTGGCTTTCATGTATTTTCTATAATATGTATTTTAATCTTGTATTGTTATTCGGATGTTTTGTTGTTCATTGTAGCACTGAATTCTTGCTGTAAGCCGGTCTGAGTCTCTCTACGGAGGTGAGAAGTTCAGGATACAAAAGTTTTAAATAAATAAATAAATAATGTCCTTTTATGAGAGATTTAAAATGGTATTTCTTTGTCCGTGTGGAGAATCTCCCTCCACCAACTCAAGAAGCAAGAACACTGTCTCTCTCTGCAAAGCTCCTGCACAGCTCAAGCCTAAAAATGTAACTGTTGCCAAAACTCCAAGGCTCAGCTAGCTCCCCGGGCATGGCCCAACCATTCTGCTTTGTGTTTTGCATTTTACAGTTGACACATTCACCAACTGATTTCTTACATAGCCCAACCATAGATGCCCTGAGTCTGCAAGGCCTGAGCAGAGATGTAAATGGCAGCATGACATGGAAGTCTCATCTATAGAGTCAACATAATCCTAAATTGTCTTGATGGCAGTTAACAACAAAACACAAGGCAAGGTATACACCACTGCTAAAGCCAAACTAGCAATGGGACAAACAACCAATGTAGTAAATAAGGAGTACCTGTATAATACAATGGAGGTGGGTGGTTATTCAGTATTATTACTATAGTTCAAAGGAATCACAGCTTGGCTTGGACAATTTAACACATATAACATATATAGTGGAACCAATATATTGCAACCTAATATCAAGGTGATAACATTTAAAGATCCACGACGGTGGAAATGTAACCAGCCCTTAAGTACTCACGAATACACGAGTCATTTCATTGGAGATAAGAATTGCAAAGCAAAGGTAGTAAAAATCCAGATTAAATAGTCCATATAGTTAAATGAGGTAAATTCCAACGTTGTCCACAAGCCTGTGGTGTGTCCATGTATCTATCGAGTTCAAATGAACGTCCACCAATCAAAGAAATGTCAATATCAAACGCAAAGTAAATCCATATTTTGGAGCCGCTAATCTCTATATATAATAAAGCGGAATGTTTGTTTGTTTGTATGTGGGTGGGTGTGTGGGTTTGTATGTATGTATGTGCCGGCATTCTGATTGGCTGCCACTTTCACAAGCCAGTGCGAACAGCACGAGCAACGGACCTAGACCAAACTTAGGACACATAACCCCCCTGACCCCCTTGACGCCCTGGTGCAGTTTGGGGACATGGACCATGGATTATGGGATTTGTAGTACATTCAAACACTTTGGTTCCCACAGACCACTGCGGCCACCTAAAAGGACCAAAACAGACCACACTTGGCACACACAACCCCCATGACCCACTCTACATCCTGGTGCAGTTCGGAGGAGGGTGAACCATGGATGATGGGACTTGAAGTACCTCTACTCACTTCCCAAGTCCACTGCGACCCTTATCCAATTACTGATCGAGACCAAACTTGGCACACATACCCCCCATCAATACCTTCACATCCTGGTGAGGTTCGGGGGAGGACTGGCAATGGATGATGGGATTTGTAGTACTTTCACACCCCTCTGTTCCCACAGACCACTGCGGCCCCCAACAAACACCGATACAGACCACACTTGGCACACCGAGCCCCAGTGACCCACTCTACATCCTACTGAACTTTGGAGGGGGGCAGAACATGGATGATGGGACTTGCAGTACCTTTCCTCACTTTCCAAGACTGCTGCAAGCCTAATCCAATGGCTGATCCACACCAAACCTGGCACACAGAGCCCTCATGACCCACTCTACATCCTGGTGCAGTTTTGTGTGAGATGGACCACGGATGATGGGATTTGAAGTACCTTCACTCACTACCTAAAAACAATGCAACCCTCATCCATTCACCAATACAGACCACACTTGCCACACACAGTCCCCATGACCCACTCTACATCCTGTTGCAGGTTGGAGGAGGGTGGACCACAGATGATGGGACTTGCACTAACTTCAGTAATTTCATGATACCACTGCAACTCCCAATACTGCTGGATCAAGACCAAACTTGGCACACAGAGCCCCCATGACCCACTCTACATCCTGCTGCACTTCTCAAATGACCCGGGCAACGCCGGGTCCCCAAGCTAGTAATCCAAATAACAAAGGAGCCGGGTTGACGGAAGACACATATCGAGATCCCGCTCCGTTTCGCAACTGTGTACTTCATCAAAACCCAGTTATATCTGTAAGGCACAGTATGGCATCCACTATTCGATTATAACAGCAAGTGACGCGTGGGCCAGACTCGTATAACACTTTAAATGTTATCACCTTGATATTAGGTTGCTTGTCCCATTGCTAGTTTGGCAGTTAACAACAACAAAAACTGATCTAGAGAAACTGGTGTCCTCACAACTCTGAATATTCTTGGATGAAACTGATTAACTGGAGCCTGTCATCACCGATGGACTGGATGAGGGCTAAAAAGTTGAAGGCAAATCCAGACAAAACAGAGGTACACCTGGTCAGTCAGAAGGCAGATCAGGGAATGGGATTACACTCCTCTTGAAGACACAGGATCACAGTCTGAGGGTGATCCTGGATTCACCGTTGACCCTGGAACCTCAGGTGTCGGTGGAGGACAGGAGCACCATTGCACAGTTAAAACTTGTGTGCCAGCATACTCCAAACTCTCTCTCTCTCTCTCTCTCTCTCTCTCTCTCTCTCTCTCTCTCTCTCTCTGTGTGTGTGTGTGTGTGTGTGTGTGCTTCTTTCTCTGTGCTTCTCTCTCTCTCCTGCATAGCTCAAGCCTGAAAATTTTACAGTATTCACAAGTCCCAGGCTCAGCCAGCTCCCCGGGTGAACCAATCAGCTTCATGCATCTCATTTTATAGTTCACACACACACATTAACTGTTTTCTTGCATGCTCCAACACACCTGACCTACTCCACTGCAGCATTTGTATCAGAAATCCAGATCTTTTTGAACTGCAACATCAAGTGTTCAACATTGGCTATGTAGGCTGGGGGCCTACTGGGATCTATTTTCCAAAAATAGTCCCCTTCATGCTGTCCAAACAAGTAGTTGCCAAGACTTGGGGTCCACCACTGCTGTTGTCTGTTGGGGAATAGTGGAAGGCAACTAAGAAAAGGATAAACTAGCTGGTCATAACTGTGTGGAGAAAGGAGGCAAAGGGATATTTATTTATTTATTTATTCAGATTTGTGAGTCGCCACTCCCGGGTGGCTCGGGGCGACTTACACCAAATTCAAGATTAAAAACAGAATAAAAACACCATAAAACACTCAAACACAATAAAATGCAGTAGAAACACATCAGTATGGTACAGATGTACATGGTTGCATTGGCATACAGAACACAGGAAGGCGAGGAGCCTGCCTATCTTAACGTTAATACCCAAAGGCCTGCCGAAACAGGAGGGTTTTGCACGCCTTCCAGAATGCCATTAAGTCCGTAAGAACACGGACTCCGGAAGGCAGTGCATTCCACAGGATGGGAGCAATTATTGAAAAGGCCCTCCGCCTTGTGGACGTCAGATGGTACATTTTGACGCCGGGCACCTCTAGTAGTTGACCCCCCCCCTGAATGTAGTGGCCTAGCGGGACAATATGGGATAAGGCGGTCCCTAAGGTACGCTGGCCCCAGACCGTTCAAGGCCTTAAAGGTCAGAACCAACACTTTGAAGGTGATCCGGTGTTCTACTGGTAACCAGTGCAGCTCCTGCAAGACAGGTGTTATATGGGTGGTCGTCGAAACACCAGCCAAAAGTCTAGCTGCCACATTCTGGACCAGCTTCAATTTCCGGATCACCGACAAAGGAAGGCCAACATAGAGACCATTACAGTAGTCCAGTCTCGAGATGACCGTGGCTTGGACCACTGTGGCTAGGACGTGGCGGGAGAAGTAGGGAGCCAGCTTCCTCGCCTGATGAAGGTGGAAGAAGGCAACTCGACTGACGGTGGAGATTTGCGTCTCCATCGTCAGTCGAGAGTCCAAAGTGACGCCAAGACTTTTAACTGTTGACGACGGACATAATGTCACGCCATCCAGGGAAGGAAGCTGGATCTCCACCCCACCTGGGTGACCCAACCACAGGATCTCCGTCTTAGCTGGATTCACCTTCAACCTACTGACTCGCAGCCATCCAGTAACAGCTTCGAGGCACAGATGGAAATTATCGGGTATGGTTCCGGGCCTGCCCTCCATCCCCCAACTAGATGCTTCAAAATCTTGCTGGTAACCTGCAGGTTTTTAGTCATTGTGTTAGGCTTTCATACTAGGGGTGGATATCTCCAGTTGTAATACTTTGATTTCCGTTAACTTTTTGTATTTGAAATTATTTTGACCCTATATCGACCCTTCTCATCCAACCCAGAAGTGACCTTTCTAAATCGAAACCAGGTCAGCCATTTACATAAAGGGCGCATTATTAGGTTGTTTCCACCCTTTCTTATGTTTAACCCACCTTTTGGTTGTCAGCTGGAAAAAGGCAGCATTTCCTCTCGCCAGATGTTACCCAAACACGGGTTAAATATAACCCCCGTTTGGGTCTCGGCTGGCAAGAGGAAGGTGCCAGGCTGCCCCCTCCACCCTCTTGTCACCCTCTTACACGCGGGTTAAAGGGAATGCACATTGGTTTCTGGGCTGGCAGAGGGGAAGGAAGGCGCCTCCCTTCACCCTCGCGAGCTCAGAATCCAACCCGGGGTTGCAAACCATCCACTCCTCTGTTCCTCCCCCTGCAAGTTCAGAGGCATACCGGGTTATATTTAACCCGCGATGCTTCTGAGCTGGGGAGGGAGGGAAGAGTCCACAGTGTTTGAGTCCACAGTGCTCTCTGGGTGTAGGTGAACTACAACTTCCAAACTCAAGGTCAATGCCCACCAAATTCTTATAGTATTTTCTCTTGGTTATGGGAGTTCTGTGTGGGAAGTTTGAGTCCATTCCATCATTGGTGGAGTTCAGAATGCTCTTTGATTGCGGGTGAACTATAACATCGAAACAGGTCCAGGTTTCACACTGAGTGTATAAATCCATTTAAATACATATTAACTATATGTATTACTGTGTTAGGGTGTCATTTTGTGTCATTTTGGTTGGTGGTGTGCCCCAGGATTTTGTAAATGTAAAAAATGTGCCACGGCTCAAAAATGGTTGAAAAACACTGGTGTAGGGCACAGACACTCCATGTTAATGTGACATGTTTCATTAAGAGCCAATGGTAGAATTAATGCAATTTGGCACCACTTTAACCACCATGGCTCAATTCAATATAGGATCATAGGATTCATAGTTTTACAAATTCTTAAGCTTTCTCTCCCAAACAACACTTTCCAAGATTCCATGGTATTGAGCAACAGCAGTTAAAGTGACTTGAAACTACATCATTTCTACAGTGTAGTTACACCCAAAAATGTGTATATTCTGCATCTCCGGTCATAACGTGTGTCCCATGAAACTGTGAGGTTCCTGCAAAGCCAGTTCCTTGCATTGCTTTGAGCGTCACTTCAGAGCCCAGGTGGTGCGACTGACATGTGTTGATATCCCCACTCCATATTAGTGATGCTTATCTTGCAGCGTCTCTGATTTCTGAAGTGTGTGACAGTTTCAAAAATAGCATGACAAACACAACCCTTGATTTAATTACTGTATAAAGTGGCGAGCTACCGCCGCTTGGCTCATTACGGGCTCAAATCGATTCTGTACACAATGTCTTGGTGACATCCTTTTTCTCCCTTCTTTCGGACCTGCTTTTCAAGGAGGGAGAAAGGACTCAAGGCAAAAGAGATAGCATGGCAACTTTCAGGAGAAAAACTCTGCGTTCTTTTAGCAAGAGCAATTTCTAGCAATACCTGCAGGGGGAAAATACAATGTCATGACAATGACGTTGCCAGTGATAACACAAGGCGGAGAAGTGGGACCGGCCGTCAGAAAAGGAGGGGAAGAATGATAGACGTCACAAAAGTCAATTGCACTCGGGAATGCAGGTGAAGAAAATGGATAAAACAGGACTCCAAAAATTTGTTGAATGTGTCCAACTCAGCGAACGAAAGAAGTACTCATCCCACGCCTTCTGGGCTTTCCAAAGCCCAAAGGGACTTTCTGGGGTCCCAAAATCCAAAGTGTAACCCAAAGGGGATTGAGGTCTGTTGAAAGTTAAAATCACTGCTTCAAAAAGGAAAATTGGCAGTGGCAGGCAAGAGAAGGACACTTCTCCAGCTGCCCTGCCCCACTCTTCTTCCCTCCTTTCACGCAAGGAAGCCTCGCAGGCAAGGGGCCTGCTTCCAGAATGTTTCCCCATATTTTTCCCAACCTTGTTGTTCCCTTCCAAAGCGGTGGCATGGCACCTTTCCCACCCAAGCCACTGCCTAGTCCCTTCCCGTTCGCGTCCCCGGCTCGCAATGGGCCCATGAGGCACGTGTGGGCCTTTTTAAAGGGCAATGGCAGCCGTGCCAAAACTCCGCCCCTCCCCACATGGTTTTCCCTCATTGGCTGGAGGCAAGCATCCTAGCATGCAAGCTGTAGCTTGCCTCTAAACCCTGGGTCTTTTCCAAGTCACTTCCTGAGTCGGAAAAAAGATGGCGACAGTGGCTTCGAAAGGGCAAGAATACTTCCGGGTTCCCAAATCAGTTCAAAATCACCTCAAAAAGAAATTTGATCCAAATTTAATCCGAATTACAAAGATTCCGACTGGACCTAACCATGCCTTCTATCTATCTATCTATCTATCTATCTATCTATCTATCTATCTATCTGGGGTGGTTGATCCATTTAAAAATTGATTCTAAACTCATGGGGGGGGGGATTTCCCTTGCTGGGTCATTATAGAAATTATTCCAAAAAATTTAAATTAATTTCGTAATTGAAACGTAATTAATACCGAGTTTTCATTTTTATTCGTTACGCCAGCTGGGAGGCTAGAATGGACGGCTTGCTCTCCTCTCTTCCCTCCCTCCCTCCCCCTCTCAGCTGGGGGGGGGCAGGGAGGGAAGAAGGGAGAGCAAGCACTCCACTCCCCCCCCCCGAGCTCAGAAGCATGGCACATTATATTTAATGTGCGAAGCCTCTGAGCTGGGAGGGTGTAGCACAGCAGTTCTCGTTGGTGCCTGGAAGGCTGGGAATAGGTCCTGGGGTTCCATTAGCATTAGGGCCTGCAGCAGCAGATGTGGATTCAGAGGATGAGCTAGATGACTGGGGAGAAGCACAGGGCCCTTCGGATGGGCCTCAGTCGCCCACGGAGAGCTTGGCATGGGATGAGATGTTGTTTGGGCCTAGCATAGATTCCGATCACCAGGTGGAGATGAGAAGCAGCGAAGGGAGTTATGAACACCCCGGGGGGAGGAATTCCCAGGAACTTGAAAGTGTAAACATGGACGAAGCCGAGTGGGAAAGTGCCAGGGAGGAAAGTTCTCAGGAAGATAGCGACACAGCTGCTGAGAGGCAAGGTCGCTCCTTCGATAGGAGACGGGACATTGAATCTACCAGGAGGGCTTGGTCTAGGGTCCTAGACCGGCCGAGGTCCGTGAGCAGAGATTGGAGACGAAGAAGCCTAGAGCGTCGCGGACCTCGGCCGAGGGATTAAGTACAGGATCCGTGGGAATGCATCCTCAGTTCTCCGGCCACGTCTTTCCTGGATAGGCGTGAAGCAGAGTGGGACCACAAGCTAGCCGTGGTCATCAAGCCTTGCCTTGTAATTGCCTTGTTTCCTGATCCGCAGTGGATTTGCGGAGCCTTGCCCTGTTTCCTGATCCGCATTGGATTGCGGAGACTTACCCTGCTTCCTGAACCGCATTGGATGCGGAGCCTTGCTAAGCTTGCAGCTTATTGCTACGTTTACTTTGGACTATCTTGCTTACAACCTTTTGGACTATTGCTTTCTATTGGACTATATATTCTTTGAAGCTGTTATTATACTCAATAAAGTAGTTAGCCTTTAGTACGTCTCCGTGTGTGTGATTAAGGGGCCCGCTAAGTCCGTGATTGTGACAGAGGGGCAAGGAGAGAAGAAGGGAGAGCAAGCCCTTCCCTCTTCCCTCCCTTCTTCCCCAGCTCAGAAGCATCCTGGATTAAATATAACCCAGGATGCCTCTGAGCTTGTGGGGGGAGGTACGGAGGAGTGAATGGTCCACTCCTCCTTCCCTGCCAAGAACTAAACCGTGTCAAGCCTTGGCGCGGTTTATTTCTTAGCAGGGAAGGAGGAGCGTCCGCACCTCCTTCCCTGCTAAGTACTAAACCACACCAAGCCTTGGTGCAGTTTATTTCTTTTTTAAAAAAATATTTTTATTGTTTTATCATTGTCAACGAAATATTATACAACGCCTATTTACAGCAGATTCATGTTATTCATTACTAGCTACAATACTTCAATCTTTAGCATCTGCTGTTATGTTTTTCTTATACATTTCTGTATCCCTCACCACTGTGCTCCCCTCCCCCCAAGCCATTGCTTTTACATATCATTCGTCCAAAATTTCATTTCTTCTTGTGGAGGTAACTTTCCTTCTTCCTTTTCTAATCCTTTTTCAATAAATTTTCTCCATACCTCATCAAAATCACTTTGTTTCCATATACCTCTTTTTACTTTTTATTTATTTATTTATTTATTTATTTATTTATTTATTTATTTATTTATGGCATTTTACCCCGCTCTTCTCAACCCCCGAGGGGGGACTCAGAGCGGCTTCCAAAAGGCACAATTTGATGCCTACATCACAATCGCAGTATAAAAACACAATATAAAACCCTCCAGCATTCGACACTAAAATACATTAAAATACAATTATATTCACACATCCTATGCATTCACCTATTTTAAAAACAGTGTTCTGTCCTTAAAAGCATTGAGCCCTATTCACCAACTTTCCATTAAACTACTAAAGTGCTGTCCTGTGCTACTATGCGAACGCCTGGTCCCACATCCAGGCTTTCACGTTTTTCCTAAATGTCAGGAGGGATGGAATTGATCGTATGTCGCTAGGGAGCGCATTCCACAGATGGAGAGCCACCACCGAGAAGGCCCTCTCTCTCGTCCCCACCAGCCGCACCTGGGAAGCTGGCGGGAGCGAGAGCAGGGCCTCCCCGGATGATCTTAAATTACGAGGTGGGATGTAGAGCCAGATGCGTTCGGACAAGTAAGTTGGGCCAGAACCGTATAGAGCTTTAAAGGTCAAAACCAGCACTTTGAATTGAGCCCGGAATTGGACCGGCAGCCAGTGGAGCCGACACAACAGGGTGGTGGTATGCTCCCTGTATGTAGCTCCAGTTAGTAATCTGGCTGCCGCCCGTTGGACTAGTTGTAATTTCCGAACTGTCTTCAAAGGCAGCCCCGCGTTGCAGTAATCTATTCGGGATGTGACCAGAGCGTGGACGACCGTAGCCAGATCAGACTTCCCAAGGTATGGGTGCATTTATTGTCAAACTTGTCATTTATTGCCAGTTTCCATACTTCCTTGTACCATTCCTCTATTTGTATATTTATTTCTTTTTTCCAATTCCTTACTATAAGCAATCTTGCTATTGTTAATAGGTTTGTTATCGCATCTTTATCCTTTTTTCCCAATTGTTTACTATTATTTAATGATAATAAAGCTATACTAGGACTTCTTTTCTATTTTAATATTCATTATATCTTCTATTTCTTTAAATACTTTCACCCAAAATTCGCTTACATATTTACATTGCCACCACATATGTATATATGTTCCTGTTCCTTGGCATCCTCTCCAACAGTTTTTCGAATAGTCTTTATTTATATTTGCGAACGCTCCTCCTTCCCTGGTAAGATCTAAACTGTGCCAAGGCTTGACGCGGTTTAGTTCTTGGCAGGGAAGGAGGTGCGGAGGGCATCCCCTCGCGTCCTCCTTCCCTGCTGAGAACTAACTCCGAGATTCGGAGAATTTTCCTCCTGTTCTCCAGGCTCTCCCTCCACTTGTGAGGGAGAGCCTGAGGAAATGGAGGAAAGCTCGGCCGGGCTGCTTCCAAAGCACCCGCCTCAGCTGTCAGCTGGCGAGAGGAGAAAGGAGGGTGCTGCTGCCCTCCAGACTCCTCTCGCGAGTTGAGAACTGAGAAGGGGAAGAAACGACCTAATAACGTGACCTTCACAAAAAATGGCGATCCCGGGTTCGGTTTTGAAACTACACTTCTGGGTTGGGCGCTGAGGGTTGATATAAGGTCAAAATCATTTCAAATACGAAGTATTAACGGGTTTCAAAGTATTTAAATTGGAGATATCCACCCCTACTATCTATCTATCTCCAGGCATATTGGGCATTGAAGTTCCATATGCCCAGTCATTGGTCATATTTTTGGGAGCTTCCAAGAACTGAGATCCAAAATGGCTGGTGAGCCGAAAGGATGGGAAGCCCTGGTACACCAGCTTCTCTTGATGTTCCCTTTCCCCTTGCTGACTTGGGCTGAAAGATGCCAAAACCCCGCATTATTTCCAGTTTGTTATTTCCATTTATCAGGCAACCCAGCTGCATCTCCGCAGATGCTATGATACCTCGAATCAAAGCCCCTAATTATTTTTCACATTCTCCCTAACAGCTCTATTAGTGGCTGCCCAGGTCTCCAGCCAAATTATTAAGCAGGTAATAGTCACATTGTGAAGGAGATTGCAATGGAAACTCCTCTAGAGGTTGCTGGAGGTTACCGTGCATTGTAATAAGTGGTAGTTTTTCAAACAGTTGCCTACAGCCGCTTGCTTGATTCCCACCCCTTCCAAGCCAAAAAAGAAAAAGAGAGAAAAAGAAGGAAAGCATTTAACAATATATGGGCATTGCACTTTCCTTTATTTTTCCTTTTTTAAAACTGTGAATAAATAACAATGTGTAGGGGGACAGGGCTGTTAAACTAGTGGCAGATTTGAGCCCGAGGGTGCAATGCTGCCTTCGCTTTCCCATGTGGAGTATGGATGTCGCCACCGCTCACGCAGCTTGAACAATTAGCAACCGTCTCTTTGACTAATGAGCTGACCACAGAAGGTGGTGGAGGAGAAAATGACAGCTGAATCTTTGCGACTTCTGGGCTTAATTCAGTTTGGGTCTTTGGAGACATTTTCGACAGATTCCTCTCGCACAAATTTGAGCCTCGGAAAGTGGAAAAGGGATCAGTTGCAGTTATCGTTCCGAGGAGTTTATTATTGTAACCCTTGCGTGTTTGAGGAACTGCTTTATGCCATGCTCCTTGAAATATATTGCATGTTAAAGAATACAGAGTAGCAGGAAGCATTATTTTAAATTATTTGGAGTTGTTCGGAATTGCCTGGTATAAAGTGATAAATGACGGTATGCTTTTAAGATGCTTAAAATTATTGTTTCTGCCATTCTGCTCGGGGCTTGCTTCATTGCAAATGGCCTTATATATGAGCAATACTGAATTGAGTCTTTTTTGCAGCATCCATTTATTTTACACACGCGTGCGCGCACACGCACACACACACACTGCACTTCTACTCCGACCTTCTCAGTCCAAAGGCGACTCAGGGCGATGTACAAACCGGCAACAATTAAATGCCACAACATACATACATCAATTAAACAGTTAATCGCACATTATATAAAAATCAGTTCCATATTAAAATCAATTAAAACTATAATAATTAATATCTTGTGCGCCAGCTGCGCCCGTACCCTGGGAAGTCTGACTTGGCCACGGTAGTCCATGCTCTGGTTACATCTCGAATAGACTACTGCAACGCTCTCTACGTGGGGCTGCCTCTGAAGACTGCTCGGAAGCTGCAATTAGTCCAACTTTCAGCAGCCAGGATACTAACAGGAGTGGGGCACAGGGACCGTACAACTCCCTTGTTGCGCCAGCACCATTGGCTGCCAATTAGTTTCCAAGCACAATTCAAAGTGCTGGTTTTAACCTACAAAACCTTATATGGTTCTGGCCCAGTTTATTTGTCCGAACGAATTCTCCCCTATGAACCATCAAGGACATTAAGATCCTTTGGAGAGGCCCTGCTCTCGATCCCACCAGCTTCGCAAGCGCTACTGGTGGGGATGGGAGACAGGGCCTTCTCTGTGGTCGCACTTGGCTGTGGAACTCTCTCCCAAGTGATGCTAGGTCTGTCCCCTCCCTGTTGTCCTTTAGGAGGCTGGTGAAGACTTGGATGTGGAACCAGGCCTTCCCAGAATAGGCTGAGATTGGCTATTATCTGAATGAATGACCACATTTACAGATCGAGTGGAATTGTTTTAGTGGCGATGTGGTTTTATGCTGGGATTGTTATGTATTTTAGTATGTTGTTGTAGTTGTTTTTAAACTGTATAGCATTGAATTTTTGCTGTTATGCTGGTCTGAGTCCCTCGATAGAGGTGAGAAGGTCGGGGTACAAAAGTTTTAAATAATAAATAAATAAATAAATAAATAAAGGTCACGTGGCCAGCATGACTGCATGGAGCGCTGTTACCTTCCCACCGGTGCGGTGCCTATTGAGCCACTTGCATTTGCATGTTTTCAAATTGCTAGGTTGGCAGAAGCTGGCTCATGCCGCTCCCTGGATTCGAACCTTCAACATTTTGCATAAAATTAGGAAGGTGGGGAGTGATGGGGAATGGGAATTGTTGGGGCGAGGTGTCGGAAGGAGATTTTGGAATGTATTAGGAAAGTGAACAGCTTGCCTTCTCTGATGAATCTCCTTTGGGGTGATACCTTCTGCTGCCAAGAATTCAATGACTGCACGTTGCTTAAATCACTAACCATCTGCGCAGGGTTCCATACTTTGCACTTTAACAACACAACCATTCAGTGCTAAGGCTTCCTGCCAAAATGGAACTGTAGAGGAGAGTCTACTGAACAAGCCAGTACCTGCTGCATACCAGTACTGTCATCTGTTGAGGAGTTATGAAGGTGGAGGCATTACTTTTCATTCAACTCTCGTATATTTGGTGCAAAACTGTCCCTGATAAGTTTGTGGTAATCTCAAAATCATGACTGCCTAAAGACAGGATGGAGAAAAGGGATCATGATTGGCTTTTTATGTATATTGAATAGTATGAAATCAAGCCACAAAACAGAGACACTAACCTTTTGAGAGATTAATACCTACAACACAAAGAGGAACGTGACAGACTAATTCCTACAAGTGGGTTGGAAATATTTCATACAAAGATGCATCAATACTCTCCTGAAGATTCATTCACCGCCCCTCTCATGCGGATGGAGAGTTACCACACATATTCCAAAGTGTTTCGAGTTAAATTGCTTATTGAAATCCCCATTATCCTTCCTACTCACAGCATCACCTGCAGCTTGGGGATGCTGAGTCACTCCACCTACGAAGCTTTGAGAGGATGCTGTTGGTGGACTTAAGAGATGCTGGAGAATTTCACTCTGCCTGCGTTTGAATACGCCTGCGTTCAAGCAGTTTAGGGAAAACAATAATGGAAATGCACGGCACTTTGGAGTGTTCAAATAATATGCACAGCCATGATAGGCCAACTTTTGTGAGAAATGAGTCAGGAAGCAAATCGAGAGGGGTGACCGAACCATTCCTTTGTTTCCCCACCAGGCTTTATGATGTTCAGAGTGGAGTCAGTATGCATTGAGATTTCCTGGGAGACAGCCTTTCATTTTCACCTCTGACCAGGTTTAAGCCTGGTGCATTAATTCCATGGGAAGTCTGGAAGTGTAATATCCTTCAAGATACATATGCACTGTAGAATGAATGCAGTTTGGCACCACTTCAACTGCCATGGCTCAATGCAATGGAATCCTTGTTGTTGTTTGGTGCAGGCCCGGATTAACAGCTTTTTGCGCCCTAGGCCACACTTTGGAATTACGCCCCCTTTAAGCCATCCTCTACCGCATCCCCCACCTCTATCTCCCCCCCCCTTCCTCGCGCCGCTGCATCCTTCCCGTCATGTGCCAATGGGGCTGAGGGGAAAAATGCGTGTGCGCTGTCACTGAAGAAAAGGGAACGGGCCCCTTTGTGTGACAGGAAGCAAGTTCGTTACCCCTCTGGAAGAAGGCAGAGGAGGGCGAGCGAGTGCCGCAGAGCCGAGGCCCAAAGGGTTGGGGAAAGCCGGGCTGGGTCCAGAGCATGTTCTTCTTCCGGGGCAGTGACTTCAGAGGCGGCCCCATGTGCAGCTCATGGCCCAGCGGCTGCAGAAAGTCACGGCCTTCCTCCACCTCAGGCTCCCCTCTGGGCCTCCACGCCACACGGCGCCCTTCTTTCCCGTGACCTCCTTTTCCCTCAGCAGCCTGCGAAGGAAGCCACTCTGAGCCAGGCCAGGCCAGGCGCCCCCTCCCCTCAGGTGCAGAAGCACTGGCTGAGAAGCAGCGGCATAGATGGATGGGCTGAGGCTGATGTGCCTCTGCGGAGCCCGGCCTTGGCTCCGCCTCCTTTTGGGTACCATGCAACAGGAGCCAATTGCGGCGCGACTTTTAAAATTATTTTATGACAATTTTTTTTGGTCCGTGATCTGCGCCTCTCTCGGCTTGCGCCCCTAGGCCATGGCCTAGGTTGGCCCTATAAGTAATCCGGGCCTGGTTTGGTGAGGCATCGGCCCTCTTTGGCAGAAAAGACTCAAGGCCTTGTTAATAAACACACTACACTTAGTGTTTAGAGCAGTGGTTCCCAAACTTTTTGGCCTACCGCCCCCTTTCCAGAAAAAAAAATTACTCACCCCCCCCATGAAATTATTTTTTAAAAAAATGTAATAGCAATTAAATAGAAAGATATATGTATTAATGCGGTGGTTCCCAACCTTCCTAATGTCGTGAGCTCTAAATAAGGTTCCTCATGTTGTGGTGACCCCATCCATATTTTCTTTGCTACTTCATAAATAATTTTGGTACTCTTATGAATTCTAATGCAAATATTTAATATGCAGGATGTATTTTTATTGTTACAAATTAAACATAATTAAAGCATAGTGATTAATTACAAAAGCAAAATGTTTGGCAGAGTATGGACAATGGATGATGGGATTTGCAGTACCTTTGACCAATTCAGCTTGGACTTCCACACCCGAGACCCCATGAATGACAGACCTGGACCAAACTTGGCACACAGAAACTCCATGACCAACATAAATATGGCAGAAAGTTGGGAGGAATTGACAGTGATTTATGGGAGATGTAGTTCACCTACATTTGGAGAGCACTCTGAACCCAAACAACCCTGGATCTGGACTTCGGAGGCAGGGGGCGGGCCCTGCAGGGAGTTGGTCGCCTTACAGGGGCTCCTGAGCCTCCCAGGCCCCCTTGGATCATCTAACCGCCTACCAGGGGGCGGTATTGGTTTAGAGCAATAGGACTCCATCACACCAACTCTGTAGTCACTAGGGGTGGTAGATCCATAAAAAAATGATTCTAAACTCATGGGGGGGGGTCTCCGTTGCTGGGTCATTATAGAAATTAATCCGAAAAATATTCAATAAATTTTGTAATTGAAACGTAATTAATAACAAAAATTTGTTATTATTTCCTGTTAGTTCTCAGCAGGGAAGGAGGTGCCCTGCCAAGAACTAATGTGCATTAAGCCTTGACTCGCATTAGTAATTGGCAGAGAAGGAGGTGCCCGCACCTCTTTCCCTGCCAAGAACTAACACGAATCAAGCCTTGAGTCTGCTCCTCCTCCCCAGGCTGGGCGCGGTTTAGATCCTGGCAAGGGAGGAGGGGCAGGGAGGGCCAGGATCTAAATCGCGCCAACCCTTGGTGCGGTTTAGATCCTGGCAGGGAAGGAGGAGCAGACGGGGCCCTCCCTGACCCTCCTCCCCTGCCAGGATCTAAACCGCGCCAAGCCTTGTCGCGGTTTAGATCTTGGCAGGGGAGGAGGAGCAGACGGGTTGTCCCGCTTTATTCTCAGCAAGGGGAGGAGGCGGGGACTCGCCCCCACCCTTCCTTCTCTCCTTGGGAATAAAGCGCCCGCCTCAGCTGTCAGCTGCCAAGAGGAGAAAGGAGCATGCTGCTGCCCTCCAGTCTCCTCTTGCGAGTTGAGAACTGAGAGGGGGAAACAAACTAATAACGTGACCTTTACAAAAAATGGAGATCCCGGGTTCGGTTTTGAAACTTCACTTCCGGGTTGGACGCCAAGGGTCGATATAGGGTCAAAATAATTTCAAATACAAATTATTAACGGATTTCAAAGTATTTTAATTGGAGATGTCCACCCCTAGTAGTCACTTAGGAAGCAGTTTGCAATCACTTAGAAAGAAATGCACTGAATACTAAAAGTAAACACGGATTTCTTAAAATCATGTCATGCTAGACTCATCTCTTTTTTTGATAGGGTTACAGGCTTGGTGGATGAAGGGAATGCTTTGGATGAGGATATCTTGATTTCAGTACCGTCTTTAACGAGTTTGCTTGCAAAGAAGGTCATGGAGGACTTTTTCTACCAAGTAAACTTTTCAAATGTGAGCTAGGCAATGCTACTATTAGGTGGATCTGTAATTGGTTAAGTGACCAATCCCAAATACTGCTTCTCCCCAATGTTATGAATAAGTTTCCCACATTGGAAAAGAATATCCCACTTCTGATACCAATTTGCCATTGATGACTTTTCAATGACTTTAAAGCATAGGCTCTTTCTATTGCAATTACCAGTGTGAGAGGGTATATCAGATTACAGAAAAACATTTAGACAAAGAATGACATTGGACATACAGATATACAGATTCTATGCAACTATATTGGATGTACAACAACTTACAGTTACATTGGACGAACAAACAGACAACGGGGAATTACATTTTCACTCAACATTCACACTACATGTATACACATTCATCCTCAGGCATTCAAATATTGCCATATCATTTTCACCCTCCTTATTTATTTATTTCATTTATAATCCGCCCTTCTCTACCCTCGAAGGGGGACTCAGGGCAACTAACAAAGGGCAATAATTCGATGCTGGATACACAAGTACAAAACAACAACATATCAATTACAACAATAGATTAAAATCAGTTAGTATCAAAAACAACTACATAATCCCCATTTCACATGCATAGGCTGTCCAAGTCAATCCGCAGTCTGCCTCTACAACATTGTCATTACTCAATTGTCCATCCTCTGCTCCACATCAGCCAAATGCCTGGTCCCAAAGCTACATTTTTAATTTTTTTCTAAAGGAAAGGAGGGAAGAAGTTGATCTTATTTCGCTGGGGAGCAAGTTCTACTGGCAGGGGGCCACCACTGAGAAGGCCCTGTCCCTCGTCCCCACCAAATGTATTTGTGACAAAGGTGGGTGTAAAGAATCGCTGCCTACAGCTAGTGCCTAGAGGGGTTTATTCTGAGGCTTGTGTTTTGAAATGATGTCACAGAGAGATTTGTAAGGAGGAACTTCAACACAACAGTTTATTTTTAACAGCAGTGTGGAGGTTTCAAAGTATCCAGAGCTTAGGTGGTTACAGTAACTTCAGATGAGGTACAGAACTTAAAGTTTCTTGTTCTCTAAACACAATGTTTGATTGTATCTCTTTAAACACTATATCAACAATTCTATAGATATTCTGCCTCAATAGGCTTCCAATCTATATATTAGGTTAGCTTCCCAGCCTAACCTATAAACAGCGGTTCCTACAGGCTTTATAAGCCTAACTGCCTTTCTGCAGTATCTAAAACCAGCCTTTTCTATTTCCCTCAGAAAAGACCACAGCAACTCTTCAAATTGCTACCAGCTAGTCTAGCTGCTCCCTGACTAACTGACGAAATTCAAAACTTGCACCTGCTAAAGCCAGTGTTAGGCTCCGCCTCCTGTTGTCATAGCAACCGAACATCTCAGAGGCTGTGCACTTTAATATTCCCCATTAACCCTTTGTAGTCTGTTTAGCATATAACAATCTAATACAATATAAATGTAATAATACAAACCACACACTTAACCATAAAATAAATACAAAACCCTCAATACACATAGTGACCTGGGATCGAGAGTAGGCCCTCCCCGGAAGATCGTAAACTTTGAGGTTAGGTCAGACCCTGCTTTTGAATTGGGCCAAACTTTCCACAATTGAATTGGGCCAAACTTTCCACACAGAACACCCGTGACCAACAGAAAATGCTGGTTTTTTTCTGATTTTAGGTGAACTATAAATCCCAGTCCCTCACGACCCCCGCCCCCAGGGGTCCCGACCCCCAGGTTGAGTAACACTGCTCTAGAAGTTATATGCATCTTTTTCACATGAGAGCTGCACCAGTTATCAGTCTGAATGTATACCTATTCTATGGATGTTATGCATGTCCCATCTCTCCAGAATTTACATGGCTCCTTTGCCCCTTTCTTGGAGGGCATCAACCATCATAAATGTGTGATGCACTATCCTCGATTAGCACTCATCTCTATTAAAATGGGGCAGTGGAGGAGCGACCAAAAAGCTGCCCTTGGGCACATTGGAATTCAATGCAAAAATGCATCAACCTGGGATATAATTTTTTTTAATACTTTGCTCATTTTGTCCACTTGCCAAAAAGAGAGAGGTGAATAGAAGACTAAAGCAAACCTGTTAAAAATGCTGATATTGTAAAATTAGGTTTCACTGCCCTGCTGGGATGAAAAGGTTTTTAAACTCCACACTCTACTTTAGCTGAAAAGCAATTTGAGAAAAGGAAAGAGAGTGAGGAAGAAGTGGGACACCATTCCCTTTTCTGGTTGGGCTAGTGTTTTCCCCCCAAACCCCTAAATTAAAGCGTGACACAACGGAAAGAGCTTTTAGAGCCCTGGTTCAAATTAGAAGTAAGTGTGTAAATGGTTGTAAATTGCAGATCAGCAAAAGCACCCTGACCTGTCCAAATAAATGCATTCCGTACCAATGACTGTCCATATTTGGTGTTTCATTTTATTGGGGTTCCCCCCCCCCCCAGAAAATTGTCTTATTTATAACTGTTTCATACATACATGTTAGAAAATGTCTCCTGCCTGCAACATCAGGAGGCTAATATTTACTTATGGCATTCTTGCAAGTTAGGATGAATCATTTCTAGGAGGTTTTTTTTTCCTCCCACTGCAGAGAAAATAAATATTTCTGCGTAGTGTTCACCCACTATTCATACATTCTCAGGATAGGGAAATGATTGCTAAACAGGCTTTTGTTGATCAGATAAACAGCTCAAAGAGGCCGCAAATCATTGTTGTTAATTGTCTCCAAGATGACTTTGATTTATGGCAATCTATGAATGATAGACCTCCAAGTCACTTTATCCTCAACAGCCCTGCTCATGTCTTGCAAACCCAGTGCAACCACTTCAAAGCAGGCTTGGGGATGAATCATTATTAACTAAAAAGATTTGTAGTTTTCAGTGGACCATTTTGTATAATATCTGAAAACAGAACGAGGATAAGGGAGACGAAAAGCCCAGCACAATGGATTCAGAGAGCCAGATTTTTTTTCGGTTCTGGAGAGGAGAGAACTAAGTCCGCAATATACCTGTGTAACGAAGTGTAATGTAACGAAGTGTCTTTGGCACTAAAACCGTGTAATGGCCACTGCTAAGGATGTCTTCTTTCCTGTCAGAAACCTCTTATTTATTTCTGACTTACGCTGCCACCATATAATACCAACACAGAGAGAGACTTGGGTTTAAGTGAAACTGTAACTTGGTTTATTTGAAGTTTTGCACATAAGCTTAATGGTTACTTTGTCATAGAAGCTCAGATCTTATCAGTTACACTTCCATTAATGAAGGTACGAAGTTACGATGTTCAATAGTTACTATCAGTCAGGGAGGCTAGTTCCTAACTATCTCACCCAGGCACTTTTGCCTTTCCTATAGGCACCTTGCCTATCTTTAGCCCTCAGGCTTTACACAAACCGGCTGGCTCGCAAGCTCAGCCCACCAGAACTGTCTCTCTACAGCTCTAAAACAGACTCCCCAGCCAAAGCTACCCAGTAGCTTCACTGACAGGAAAACTCTAACTGCTCTCTCTGAGCCTCTCAGCACCAACTGCTAACTGACGAATTTCAAACTGGAAATTCCAAGAGCCAGTGTTAGGCTCCGCCTCCTGTTGCTATGGTAACTTCACCTCCCTGCTGAGGGTGGTCCTTAATATCAACCTGTTATGGCCTATGTTACCTTTAACATTTAACAGATATATAAAGTTACATTTAACCTGTAATTAAAATTATCAGTTCACCACAACCTGAGGCAGGAATCTTTTTTTTTTCTTATAAGAATTTTATTGATTTTTCAGGTATACATAAAATATATCCTATCTAAATAACAAGGGAAAGGTTTAGACAAGGAAAATTGGAAATAGGATCAGGGAAATTGAAAAAAAAATAGGGATGAGTTTGGAAAGTTGGGTACAGGTAGGGGCATCTATGACTTCCAAATCATCATTCTGACGTTTTGTAATCAATTTTTTTCTTAAATCCCCCCTTCCCTCCCAGTTCTTTCAAAATTGACTTCTCCTTATGTTCCTTCTCTTCATTGTCTTCTACACTTAATCAATTGGAAAAACTGTATTACTGTGTTAGAGTGTCATTTTGTGTCAGGATTTTGCAAATGTAAAAAGTGTGCCGCGGCTCAAAAAAGGTTGGGAAACACTGCTTTAATTTGTAAATGCTGTAGCCAGGAGAATGATTTGAATTGCTTGGTTATCTCCTCCTTTGTCTTTAGGAAGAATTCTTCTTTGTCCTTTTAAAATAAATCTTTATATGTTGACCATTGGGCCTGAGGCAGGAGTCTGATGCATCTTTTTCTCTCCTGGGTCAAAGCAGCCTCCACCATTTTTATCTTGGAAAGTTCCCTCCTCCTCCAGAAAGGGCCCTGCGAACCCGGTTTCCCATCGGTAATAGCATAGGGTGGCCATTGTAAAGTTCCTCTCAGAGCATGATGGGAGTTGAAGTTTCTCTCGCCCCCTATTTCTCATCCAATAAAAAGTTTGGCAGTGTCCATGCTCTGAATGGCTGAGAATGGACTCAAGTGGAGACTATAATTCCCAGAATCCTCTGTTGCGGTTTATTTTATTTTTTAAAATGTTATGGTTAAAACTTAAAATAATTCTAAAATTATCAGTAGATTGTCAAATTGTTTTGAAATGTGGCAGGCCTGCTGTTGTAAACAGGGTCTACAACTGAGGGAGGTTCCATGCAGATAGGCTTTTAAAAGGCTGAGGATTGAGCCTTTAAATTTTCCCATTGTAGCCAATGGACCGAATCTCTCCCAAATGAAAATGGCATCAACTCTCCCCTTTCAGGTTACTTCCCAGTAAACAGAACGAGTCAGCCAACAATGGACGTCACAACAGTATGCCTTTTGGCATAATTGCACAAATTTACTTGATATAATCTACTGTATATCCACTAGGCATGAGAAAAATGAAACGGAAATTAAAAGGATTCGTAAGAGATTCGTATGTAATGGGACTTTTGAGGTTTTACGTATCGCTGCCACGATCCCGGAAGTAGACTTCCTTTTACGGTCCTTGAGGCCAACAATTTGCGTTATGATCGTAAGAATCTCTTAATTATTAATTAATTAATTATTGTACTACGTACTCACTTCTCCCTGTCTTCTCCCCCTCATTTCCTTCCCGCCTTCATTCAGCTTCTTCTTTTTCCCGCATTTCTATGGGGAACTGGAAGTGACGCTGCTGCTAGGTAGGCAATGCATTCTGGAAAGTGTAGTCCTCCAGGCTTCCCCCCCCCTCCTGCTCGTCCCCGTTGCTCTGCTGCCAGGCCCCAGCGCCGGGGCCAGCTTCACACACACGCGCTTCTCCTCCTCTCTCTCCAGGCTTTCCCCCCCCCTCCTTCTCTTCCCCGTTGCTCTGCTGCCATGCCCCATCGCAGGGGCCAGCTTCACACACACACACACGCGCGCTTCTCCTCCTCTCTCTCCCTGCGCTCTCTCAGATGCTTCTCTTCCCCGTTGCTCTGCCATGCCCCATCGCAGGGGCCAGCTTCAGCCCTCCAGGTACGAGTTTTGGACTTCAACTCCCACCATTCCTCACAGCCTCAGGCCTCTTCCTTTTCCTCTCAGCCTGGGCAAACTTGGGCCCTCGCTCCCTCAGGATTGGGGTGAGAGAGAGGCAGCGAGGAGCAAGGGGGAGCTCCTCCTCCTTTTCTTTTGCTGCTTCCAAGAATAGAATACCCCCTCCCTCCCTTCCTCCTTCCCTCCCTCCTTCCTATTTGGAGAGACCCATCTAGAATTCAGTGTGGTTTATTCAAGTTTTGGCCTACAACTCCCAGAAATCCCAGCCAATTTACCAGCTGTTAGGATTTCTGGGAGTTGTAGGCCAAACCATCTGGAATGCGCATGCTCTGGCATACAAATTACTAACAAATTTCGTTAGTACTTAAGTTACATTTTAGAAATTTTTGGGAAATTTTTTGTAAGTCTTTCTTTTACTAATAAAAAAATCCCCCCCCCATTTGATTTAAGAATCGCCATTTTTGGATTCTAAACCATGCCTAATATCCACCTATAGTATGGTCTTTCATTGTTTGAGTCCACACTGCTCTCTGGATGTTGGTGGACTAAAACTCCAAAACTCAAGGTCAATGCCCACCAAATCCTTCCAGTATATCTGTTTATTTTTATTTTATTTACTTTATTTATATTCTGCTCTTCTCACCCTGAAGGGGACTCAGAGCGGATTACAGCACACATACTTGCAGACAATCCCTGCAGTTCAACATAAGACATATAGACATACGACATTTATCACAGTACAGTACATACATTTTTGACATATTACACACATATAGACGAACAGAGGCAAACTTTCTGGCCACCAGGGGGAGCTGACACATTCCTCATCTCTCAGCATTTTCCAGCATCCCTTTGTTGTTCTTCCACATTCCTCAGTGATTCCTAGGTTCTTCAATGGCCTCATAAATCAGTCAAAATTTGCCTCCCCACTTTAATGTCTTTATCGCCTACTTGACAAATGCAACTGTCTTTCGGGCTGCAAAGGTCGACAGCAGGCTACACTTCAGGTCGAGCACACACCTCGACCCGGGCAGGCCTCGGAACTCATGATCTACTGGTCGGAGAGATTTTATGCAGCTGACACTTAGCCAGCTGCGCCTCATTCCTGATGCTTTCTTGGCCATGGGAGTTATTTGTGCCAAGTTTGGTTCAATTCCATCATTGATGGAGTTCAGAATGCTCTTTGTTTGTAGGTTAACAAAAAATCCCTGACACTACAACTCCCAAATGACAAAGTCAATCTCTTCCTCAACCCCAACAGTATTCAAATTTGGGTGTATCGGATATTTGGGCCAAATTTGGTCCAGTGAATGAAAATTCATCCTACATATCAGATATTTACATTACAATTCATAACAGTAGCAAAATCACAGTTATGAAGTAGCAATCAAAATAATATTATGGTGGGGGGGGGGTCACAACAACATGCAGAACTGTATTAAGAAGTCACGGCATTATTATTTATTTATTTATTTCTAACATTTCTACCCCGCTTTTCTCAACCCCCGAGGGGGGACTCAGAGCAGCCTAACAAAAGGCACAATTCGATGCCAAACACAATAAAATACAATATAAAAACCAATAACATTCAGCAATTAATATACATTAAAATACAACTAACATTACCACATCATACACATTCACTTAAGTTAAAAACAGTGTTCCGTCCATAACAGAAGCATTGAGCCATAACCATCAGCTTGCCATTACCAATCCAGTCCAAAATGCTGCATTGTGCTAATGTGCAAATGCCTGGTCCCATAGCTAGAACTTCACTCCTTTCCTGAATGCCAGGAGGGATGGGGTTGATGGGGAGCCACCACCGAGAAGGCCCTCTCATCCCCACCAACCGCGTTTGAGAAGTTGGCGGGAGCGAGAGCAGGGCCTCCCTGGATGATCTTAAATTAGGAGGTGGGACTTAGAGGCAAATGCGTTCAGACAAGTAAGCTGGGCCAGAACCGTATAGAGCTTTAAAGGTCAAAACCAGCACTTTGAATTGAGCTCGGAAATGGACAGGCAGCCAGTGGAGCTGACACAACAGGGGGGTGGTATGCTCCCTGTATGTAGCTCCAGTTAGTAATCTGGCTGCCGCCCGTTGGACTAGTTGTAATTTCCAAACTGTCTTCAAAGGCAGCCCCACGTAGAGTGCGTTGAAGTAATCTATTCGGGATGTGACCAGAGCGTGGACGACTGTAGCCAGATCAGACTTCCCAAGGTACAGGCGCAGCTGGCGCACGAGTCTTAACTGTGCAAAAGCTCCCCTGGCCACCGTCGAGAGCTGGGGTTCCAGGCTCAGCAATGAGTCCAGGATCACTCCCATTAGGAAGGTTGAGAACCACTGCTCTAAACCGCTGAGCTTGGGAAATATGTTTCCCTGGACTTTAATAAACCTGATGCAAAATATGAGCATGTCATCTTGAAAAGTGTTACTGGACAAGTCATGGGAGAGATTTAGTAATAAATCAGGCGAGAGAAATCCCTTTCTTTCTCTTCTTCAAGGATGACATTGACAAGTTATTCAACAGAAGCAAATCAACCTTGTATTGGGAATGCCTGTCCTATCATTTTCTCTCTGGCATTCTTTTTTTTTTCTCACTACCCTGTTCAATGTCACTTTTAAGTGATCAAGAAAGCTTAACAGTCAGAATGCCAGCTGAGTGCTTTGAGGAACAGGCTGTGCATGATTAAAAGGGAAGGAAGATTTAGTAACTACGACACTTGATGCGAGGGGTGCTTTTCTTTCTTTTTTTAGCTCTTGCTTTGTGCGCCTTACTTTTGAATCCCTAAACTCTTTCCCTGTTTTATGTTGGAAAAGCAATCCCTCACACAAACCCTGCCAACATCTCTATGGTTGAAACCTTTGGTGTGGCAGTCTTCCTAGCTTCAGGAAACCATTTGAGATCAAGGTGTTTTCAAAGGAGAGACTCTGTCTATCTGCCCAGAACTGCTCCATGTTACAAACATTTGAGGGAAGTGTTGTGAGGATTAGTTTACACATCTATATTGTAGAATTAATTAAATTAATTAAATTTGGCAACACTTTAATTAGCATGAATCAGTGCTATCGAATCCTGAGAGATGTAGATTTATGAGGTGTTCCGTTTTCTCTGCTAAACAGCTTGGGGACCCGGCAGTGCCCAGGTTATTTGAGAAAGGCATTGTGTGCCAATAATAATAATAATAATAATAAATTAATTAATAAAATTTATTTATATTCCATCACCATCTCCCCGATGGAGACTCGGGGTGGTTCACATGAGGCCAGGCCCAAACAACAAATACAATAAATATAAATAAAAAATATCAGCAGCAACACAATAAAAATACAGACATATTTATTTTTTTACTTTATCTATATTCTGCTCTTCTCACCCTGAAGGGGACTCAGAGAGGATTACAGTACACATACTTGCAGACAATCCCTGCAGTTCAACATATGACATATAAACATGTGACATTTATCACAGTACAGTACATACATTTTGACATATTATACATATATTGACAAACAGAGGCAAACTTTCTGGCCACTAGGGGGAGCTGACACACTCATCCCTCTCAGCATTTCCTTCCAGTATCCCTTTGTTGTTTCTTCCACATTCCTCAGCGATTCTTTATGGCCTCATAAAGCAGTCAAAATTTGCCTCCCCACTTTAATGTGGTACCTTTATCTCCTACTTGACAAATGTAACTGTCTTTCGGGCTGCAAAGGTCGCAATTTTCATTTTTATTCAATAGGCCAGCTGGGAGGCTACGATAGAATGGAGGGCTTGCTCTCTTCTCTCCCCCCCCCCCCAGCTCAGAAGCATCGCAGGGAGGGAAGAAGGGAGTGCTTGCTCTCCCTCCTTCCCTCCCCCGCTAAGCCTTGGCACGGTATAGATGTTAGCATCTATACGGATGCATCTCCCCCCCCCCCCTGCTAACATCTATACCGCGCTAAGCCTTGCCATGGTATAGATGTTAGCGGGGGGGGGGGGGGGAGATGCAAATGTGCAGTATAGATGTTAGTGGGGGGGTAGAGATGCGTCCGCATCTCCTCCCCTGCTAACATCTTTACCGTGCTAAGGCTTAGCACGGTATAGATGTTAGCAGGGGAGGAGATGCACACGCACCCCCCCCCCTGCTAACATCCGCGGCAAGGCTTATTGCGTCAGCCCCTCCCTTGCCAAAGGAAATAAACCAGGGCAGCCAAGCCTTGGCTGCCCCGGTTTATTTCCTTTGGCAGGGGAGGGGCAGGAGCGTCAGAGAAGAAAGAGGGGACTCGACTCTGATTGGCTAAAAGGGAAGCAGGTGGCTTCATGCTACCACCTGGTCTCCATTAGCCAATTGGAAAATGCTTCAACTGAGGGCAAAAATGTAATACGAACTATTACATGGCCAATACAAAAATGGCCATCCCGGGGTCGATACACAAATTCCGCTTCCATATTAGGCCCCGAGGGTCAATATACTTTGAAATTAATATCAAATATACAAAAAATAATGGATTTCAAAGTATTTTAAACCGGAGATATCCACCCCTAATGTCTTCGTTATTGATTCTAGCAGTCTTAAGCAAAGAGATTTCCTCTGGGAGAAAGGCAAAATGTTTAACTGCACTCCTGAAATTTAGTCCTCAAGAACCAATTCATGAATTATTTAATCTACAAGAATCAATTTGAGGTTTAATCTGATTTTTGGTGACAAGTACAGGAGAACTTTTCAATCTACAGAACTTATTAACTTCCCAAGTTCTTCCTGATTCAATGCTGCTAGTCTAGTTGGATGAATGATTGGATGTGGGTCCATTTCTACAATGAACACATAGAAAATACATCCAGGGTATTGAGCATTTATGGTAGGTAGAACCTAATTTAGGACTGGGTCCATCGATTGAGCTACGCATCCTTTCCCTCAACAGTCTGTCTTCTTCAGAAAATAGCTGGTTGGTCTTCCAAGGCTGAAGTAGGACCTTGTTTCTCTTCCGATTATCTTTCCCCCAGTTCTTCAAGTTGCTTCTAATTGATCCTCCTTCCTTCCAACTTGCTTACCTGATAGTAATATATTGCTTGAGGTATTTCTCCTATTTATTTATTTATTTAAAACTTTTGTACCCCGACCTTCTCACCTCTATTGAGGGACACAGATTAGCATTATAGCAATATTCAATGCTATACATACAATTTAAAAACAACTAGAACAACATATTAAAATACATAAAAATCCCAGCATAAAACCACATTGCCATTAAAACAATTCCACTCAATCTGTAAATGTGGTCATTCATTCAGACAATAGCCAATCTCAGCCTATTCTGGGAAGGCTTGGTTCCACATCCAGGTCTTCATCAGCCTCCTAAAGGACAACAGAGAGGGGGCAGATCTGGCATCACTTAGTAGAGAGTTACACAGCCGAGGGGCGACCACAGAGAAGGCCCTGTCTCTCGTCCCCACCAGCTGCTCTTGCGAAGCTGGTGGGACCGAGAGCAGGGCTTCTCAGGTGAATCTTAATGTTCTTGATGGTTCGTAGGGGAGAATCCGTTCGGACAGGTAAACTGTGCCAGAACCGTATAGGGTTTTGTAGGTTAAAACCAGCACTTTGAATTGGCCAGGAAACTGGCAGCCAGTAGGAAGCTAATTGTTAGTAACCTGGCTGCCAGCCAATTGTGCTTCCGAGCAGTCTTCAGAGGCAACCCCATGTAGAGAGCATTGCAGTAGTCTTGGGATGTAACCAGAGCGTGGACCACCGTGGCCAAGTCAGGCTCAATGATTAATCCAGAATCACTCCCAGACTGCAAACCTGGGGCTCAGGCTCAGTGATCAGGATCACTCCCAGACTGCAAACCTGTGCCTTCAGGGGAGTGTACAGGCTGTAACCCTCTGCCCTGTTTGGCCTTACGACTGACCAGGAGTACCTCTGTCTTGTCTCGATTTAGTTTCAATTTGTTAGCCCTCATCCAGTCCGTTACAGCAGCGAAGCACCGGTTCAGGACTTGAACAGCTTCCTATGGCTCCAGGAAGCAATATCCCTAGGGATACTGAGCCTGGAAAATAGAGGTACAAGTTTGCTTCATCAGTGTAATAGGTGTCCTGTGGTTTGCTCTTCTCCGGACTCGCAAGTCATGGACTCAACTTTGTGGCCCCTTTTCTTAAGGTTGGCTCTGCGTCTTGTGGTGCCAGAGCACAGTCTGTTCAGCGCCTTCCAAGTTGTCCAATATTCTGTGTGCCCAGAAGGGATTCTTTCATTTGGTATCAGCCATGGATTGAGGTTCCAGGTTTTTGCCTGCCACTTTTGGACTCTCACTTACTGAGGTGTTCTTGTGAGTATCTCTGCAGATCTTAGAAAACCATTTCTTGAGTTAAGGCATTGGGGTGCTGGCTGATATCTGAACAGGGGATGAGCCGAAGATGTCAGGGACTCAGGGCGGCCTCACAAAAGCACCATACGGTGCCATCATCATAAAAACAATCAACAGTACATGAAAAATATTAAAAATATTTCAACAATAATTAAAACAATTAATTAACACAAGACTATTAAAATCAGAATCCAAAATCCAGACCGAGTCAAATCATTGCCATAAGTTGCTTAAGTCTTCTTTCACTTGCTGCTCACTGGTCCCATAGCCAGATCGTGATTTTCCATCTAAAGGACAGGAGGGAGGTGGCTAATCTGATGTCTCTGGGGAGAGCATTCCACGGGAAGGGGGGGGGCACTGCTGAGAAGGCCCTGTCCCTCGTTCCCACCAGTCACATTTGCAATGGTGGTGGGATAGAGAGCAGGGACTCTCCAGATTATCTTAAGTTTCACGATGGTTCATACCAGGAGATACGTTCGGACAGGTAGTCTGGGCCAGAACCGTTTAGGGCTTAGAGCAGGAGTGGGCAATTATTTTTTCCAAGGGGCCACACGAGAGCCAAAAGGCTGAACTATATTCTACATAATATCAATTGAATTTCTTTAATAATAATAAAAAAGGCACTACATTGCGTTTTTGATATATTAATAAGACTGATAAGAGTATATGTTATGAGCCATGAAAAAGAGAGGTTGTCATAGGAAAAATGACATTTATTCACTAAAACTTTACAGAACAATGGTTAACAGAATGTGAACATTTGTATCATTTGTGATTCATTATATCAGGGGTCAGGAACCTCAGAGAACCTTTTGACTCAGCTTCTGCTAGAGCCATAAAAGCAAAATATTTGGAATTTTATTTCAGTGAGACTGAAGGGAGGGGCGGAACTGCATTATAATAATGATGATGATAATATTCATTCAGCTTCTGCTAACAACAACAACAACAACAGGTTCCTAGAGTAGGAGGAGACCTCCAAGGGCCATCCAGTCCTTCTGCCATATGGGAAAACACAATCAAGGCACTCCTCACAGATGGCCATTCAGCCATCTTGAACCAAACTTGGCACACTGAACTCTCATGAGACCAACAGAAAGTACTGAAAGGGTTTGCTGGGCATTTACCTTGAGTTTGGGAGTTGTAGTTCTCCTACATCCAGAGAGCACTGTGGACTCAAATAATGATGGATCAGGACCAAACTTGGCACGAATCCTCAATATGCCCAAAGAGGCAGAAGAGGAGGAAGCCAGGAAGGGAATGGATGCACCCCCCGCGCGCTCCGGCCTCGGCCCCGCCTTTTTCTCACTCTGGCCCCGCCCCCTCTCCATCGCTGCACTCCCGCTCCTTCCCTCTTCCATTCAGGTGGTGGAAGGGGGAAGGAATGAAAGGGGGAAAGAAAGAGGGAGGGAGGGAAGGAAACAGGAGGACAGGGGGGGGCGTGCAAGGAGGAAGTGAAGGGAGGAGGACGAAGGCATGCTCTTGCTTCTGACCGCCTCTACTTCTTCTCCCTCCCTTCCCTTCCCCTCCGCTTGACTGCCTGCCTGCTTCTTCATGTTTGTAGCCGCCCCAATGGGAGTTCATCTCCCTCTCTTCAGGACGAAGCCTTGAGGGAGCCAAGGGCCGGACAGCATCGGCTGCTGGGCTGGATCTGGGCCGCAGGCCATAGGTTGCCCACCAGTAGCTTAGAGGTTAAAACCAGCACTTTGAATTGTGCTCAGAAACTGATCGGCAGCCAGTAGAGCTGGCATAACAGAGGAGTTCTGTGCTCCCTATACGCTGCTCTGGTGAGCAACCTGGCTGCCGACCGTTGGACTAGTTGAAGTTTCTGGGCAGTCTTCAAAGGCAGCCCCATGTAGAGTGACTTGCAGTAGTCTATTCAGGATGTAACAAGAACGTGGACCACCATAGACATATTGTGATAATGCGGCATGTCTCATTAAGAGCCACATCCACTGTTTTAGCATGGTGAGATGTGTTCCACACTGGGCATACATACTTAGCAGCAAAGTAGCAAAGCGCAAGGGCAGATGTCTTCACTGTATCTGGTTGTGATCCCCAGGTTGTGCCAGTCAGCTTTCGTATGATATTATTTCTAGCACCCACTTTTTGCTTGATACCGGGAATGTGGCGCAGCTGGCTAAGTGTCAGCTGCATAAGATCTCTCTGACCAGTAGGTCATGAGTTCAAGGCCTGCCCGGGTCGAGGTGGGTGCTTGACCTTTAAGTGTAGCCTGCTGTCGACCTTTGCAGCCCGAAAGACAGTTGCATCTGTCAAGTAGGAGATTAAGGTACCACATTAAGTGGGGAGGCAAACTTTGACTGAATTATGAGGCCATTAAAAAGAACCCCAGAAACGCTGAGGAATGCAGAAGGAACAACAAGGGACGCTGAGAGATGAGGAGTGCGTCAGCTCCCCCTGGTGGCCAGCGTTTGCCTCTATTCGTCTATATGTTTGTATGTGAAAAACAGCAGGAATTGTCCGTTAGTATGTATACCTGTAATCCGCTCTAAGTCCCCTTCGGGGTGAGAAGAGCGGAAAATATAAATAAATAAATAAATAATGAATGAATATTCAAGGAGTGCTTCGTGTAGGTCAGAGAACGGTCCAGAGTAACTGCCAGGTATTTGGATGTGCTGCAATGCTCCAGTAGGATTCCTTCCCAGGTAATCCTCAGAGCTCAAGATGCTTGTCTGGTCTTAAGACGAAAAGCACATTTCTGTGTTTTAGATGGATTAGGAATCAGGTAGTTGGTATCGGAGTATCTATTCTGCAATAAGGCGGTGGGCGTGAAAGCCTGATGCCTGCAGCCATGCCCTTCATTTAATCCTTGGGCTGTTCTTGTTGCTTGTTTGATCAACTGAAAAGGAACCTCTTCACAGAAGTGACAGATTCTTTGAAGCCGACGGGGGTCTCCGTTGATGAGGATGGAAATTGCTCTCCAGATATTTGTTTTCTCTAACCCACGTACCAATGGCCACATCTTTGAATCTGTACCTAATCAAATTCGTGCTCCGTTTGGTTGCCGGGGAAACAATGACACGGTTAGTCATATAAACAAACTGTCAAGAGCGAAAAATGGGAGGGGGCGGTTTAATAGGACGCATGCACTATTTGTGCATTGAGCATTAATAGAGGGAACGAATAGAAGTGTTGCCCTATTTATGGCTAACCTGATGCTTTCCTATCTTGTTTCGAGTTGAAATTGACAAACAGCAGCTTCGTGATCCTCATCTATATGGAAAAAAGGAGATTTTTTTAGGAGAAGAGCGGGGTATAAATATAGGAACTAATTTTTTTAAAAAATTAAGAGGCCATGAAAATGTGAATATTAAAAGGACCATTCTGTTTGTCCCATGTACATTTTTGAACTGTATTATTATTGTACTAGCCATCCCCTGCCCCGGGTGGCTGTGGCCCAGTCTAGTGATATGGAAAATAAAGTAATGAGAAAGTGTTGGTTTCTAATATATGTAATGTCTTTATGCTTGTGGGTAAATAATATTTCTTGCTGTTTCTTTGTCAGTGTTGATGTGGAGATAGCCTGGTTTGCCTACTCTGGAACATGCAACATATAATTGTCATTCTTTAGGGGTCCCCTTCAAATCTAGTATACTATATCTGTGTATGAGAGAATCATATCTATCTATATCTATGGCTGGATGGCTCTTTGTCAGGAGGGCTTTGATTATATTTCCTTGCCCTGCAGGCCTGGATTAACACCTTTTTGCGCCCTAGGCCACACTTTGGAATTACGCCCCCTTTAAGCCAACCTATACTGCATGCCCCCCCCCCGCCGGGAAATGGCCGGGCCCCCTCCATACCCAGTAAATACAGTAGCAATAGATCTATCTTGTGTAGCAATACAGAATCAGCATAAGCCTGCACTTAAATCATATAAGCAATATGCAAAAGGTATCAAAATATATAATTATTAGGAATAGCAAGTAGAGGACGCTCCCTCTATGTTCAATTATCACAACTCTTATGGTTTAACAAACATATGGAAGCAATAACACAGCATCGATACAGCAATAGTCCCGCGTGCGCGCCTCTCTTCCAGGAGCACACAGTAATGCAAAGCTGCCCTTTCAGTACGGCTTCGTTGTTGTAAGGGGCTAGTAAGCTCAATCAATAGTCTTTAGGAGTCAATACTCACTGTCCTGTAGATTCTAGTTCTCAAATGAGAAAGAAGTAAGCCCCAGCTTTCCCGAAATCAAAACCTGGCGGGCGGTTTTTGCGGCCGCTCGTAAATGCCACAGTCACTGGGAAGCGCCGTAAAGCATACCAGTTTCGTCGCGTAGGAAGTCTTTTGCGACTATGGTGCCTGTTTTGGCAGCGTATATCAACTGGATGAGCAAACGATGGGTAAGAAGGCTAGATGCATCGGGTGATAATCAATAGAAGGGAAGTAAGGAACACAATTCAGGGTGACTCCGAGGGAGGATCCAGAGAAGACTTGAAGATGGTAACTCAACGCCTACGGGTAAATATACATGGTCCCAATCCCGTTTCGTCTCTCCTTCCTCAGGGCGGGGTTAAGATGGTCAAAATGTATCTTCTCAATCATATACAAGGAAATCCATATAAGATAACAAGAGTATAGTCTCTAGGTACAGAGAGGTATCGACCGCGCATACCGCCGGGCAGCAGAGCAGGAAGGCCAAGGCCACCTGGAGGCTCCTGCAGGTGCTTTCCATGGCCAGGCGGAAGGAGGAGTGTCCCAGGCAGCCGAGAGCCAGGGGCCGGGCCAGGATAGGAGAGCCGAGGCAAAGTGAGCGGGTTGGCGGGTATCCTCCGTCCCTGTGTCTGTCCGGCCGGCCGTGCCTGGCCGGTGTGCCAGGAAGGCGGAAGAGTCCTGCTTGGCAGGGCAAGGGGCAGGCCCCGCCCACAGCCAGCCCCCTCCCCCCGGCAGAGAACGTGTCCTCTCCCCCCCTAGCGCGGACCCTGAGCCTTGACCCCGACCCTTGCTCAGCCCAAGACTTCTAGAGGAGCCTCCTCCCTCCCTCCCTGCCTGCCTGTTTGCCTGCCTGCCTGATGGTTGCAAAGGTCCTGGGCTGCCCCCCCCCCCCAAGGATGTGCCTTCAAGGGCAGAGGCTCCCCAGGGGGGAGGGTCCCTTGCCAAATGAGAGCGAAAGGGGCCCCTTACCTCCCTCCCGCAAAAGCCACATTTCGGCAGCTGAACCCACTCTCCCCACCCATGTTTTGATGATAGAAGGCACGAGGAAAGACTGGCTGACATGGGCAACTCACCAGCTCACATGGGCAACTCACCATGGCCCGTACGCCATTCGCTCCCTTCCTCCGCAATGAAGGCTATGTCCGGAAGGGAGGGAGGGGGGAGAAGAGGGCCAGGTCCTTGGGATTGGACCCAGGGACAGAGCCAGGCACCCTCCCCACAACCAACACACCCAATTCCCCCTTGGCATTCGCAAGCTCAGAGAGTTGGGAGAGACCCCAGGGGCTGGCCACGGCATTTTTATTTGTTTCAACTTTTTTGGTCCATGATCTGTGCCCCCAGCTTGTGCCCCTAGGCCATGGCCTAGGTTGGCCTTATGGGTAATCCCGGCCTGTTGCCCTGGTGAAGGGAGTTGGACTGGATGTCCTTAAGTATTTTCTGTTGGTCATGGGGGTTCTGTGTAGGAAATTTGCTCCAATTCTGTCATTTGTGGTGTTCAGAATGCTGTTTGATTGTAGCTGAACTATAAATCCCAGCGACTACAACTCCCAAATGTTAAGGCCTATTTTTCCCCAAACTCCATCTGTGTTCATATTTGGGCATATGGAATATTTGTCCCAAGTTTGGTCCAAATCCATCATTTTTGGAGTCCACAGTGTTCTCTGGATGTAGGTGAACTACAACTCCAGAACTCAAGGTCAATGCTCACCAAACCCTTCTAGTGTTTTCTGTTGGTTATGGGAGTCCTGTGTGCCATGTTTGGTTCAATTCCATCATTGGTGGGGTTCGGAATGCTCTTTGATTGTAGGTGAACTATAAATCCCAGAAACTACAACTGCCAAATGACAAAATCAATTTTTTATTGATGGTCACTCCATGGGTTAGTAGGTGTCTTGTGGCCAAATTTGGTGGCAATTCGCCTAGTAGTTTTTGAAGTAATTTTAATCCCACAAACAAACATTACATTTTTATTTATATAGATTGTCGAAGGCTTTCATGACTGGAATCACTGGGTTGTTGTAGGGTTTTCGGGCTATATGGCCATGTTCTAGAAGCAGTCTTTCCTGACATCACAAACTCTGAAGATGCCTGCCATAGATGCAGGCAAAACATCAGGAAGGAATGCTTCTAGAACATGGCCATATAACTTGAAAAACCTACAACGACCCTGTATTATTTTTACTATTATTGTTATTGTCGTCATAGCTGTTGTTTGGCTTTGCAGTTCTCCCCTTAGCCGGGGGATCTTGCTGGGAAACCTGTTCTGCTGTCTGCCATTTGCAGCTTTCTTACAAAGCCTAATTGATTTGCCAAGTTTCCGAGGTTGAATAATGCACACAACTGAAGAGAAGGAATCTCCCGAACAGAGTGCGGACAACCCTGCCTTGCCAAGACACAGGCAAATTGTTGCTATGGCAACATGGACTATAGGGAAGTGCTCCGTCAAACTTTATATCTTTCCTTCTATTTGCCCACCTTTCCCCTCCCTTGCCACCAAGATTAATTCTACAGTGTTGAGTAAGGGCTATTCATTCGGGGATGTCCTTAACCATTTTCCCATGCATCCTCTGTAGCCTTACTCAGCATGGCCATTTACTACCTGGTGAAGAGTTGCTACTGGTGGTGGAGTGACCAACTACCTTCCTATCACAAGGGGCACAACACTGATACCTTTTGGGACCAATGGAGACCTGCAGAAGATCCTGGAAGATTCTTCAGTGGATGCCCAACTCGAAGGACAATAAACGTCTTTATTGGGGGACTCCAGTGTCCAAAAGATGGAACAGGAGGCGTGACATGTCTTGGTAGATATTCATTTGACATTTCCTTGTTCCAGGATCTAATCCATTATGTTAGTGTGGAGTGACCCACAGTGTACTATGCCATTTGTGCTATGTTAATAATATACGAAGGTTGAATGAAAAGTAATGCCTCCACCTTCGTTATTTGGGTTTGGATGAGACTATTTTATTATTATTATTATTATTTGCTATGCTTCTATACCGCCTCTCTCAGCCCGAAGGCGACTCGAGGCGCTGAACAAGCAGCTATAGAACAACACAAGGTTATGCTACACTAAGTTACCGTGCATGAGACAACAACAAGCTAAAGACTCCAAACAAAGGAATCTATTCAATCATACAAAAGTCAATGTGCTATTCAGGTTTATCCAATTCAATATAATATCAGATATATAAATATTAGAAAGCTCTACCAACATACAAGGAGTTCAACACAAATCAAGTTCATCACAATATGTTCAACGCATCACGAGTTCTACACAAAGCACAATATGAAGGCGTTCTACACAATAATGCGAGTATAGTCAAATATACACAGTCTCCAGGCAAACACAATAAGCTGTTGCGGGCAATCTACATCAAGATCAAAAGTACTCACTCTATTCCAGGGTGTGTGAGTATAGTCTGGTATAGGCAGTCCTTGGAATATCAGTTCAATCCGTTCCGTAGAAGGGGAAAGTATAAAGTGTCTGTTCTCAACTGAGGCACTTGTACAATCCAAAAGGAAAACTGCCTGAAGAGAAACCCGGTCACGCCGTGTGGAGAGGGAGTTCCAGGAAAAGGTAAACAAAGTGGGGCACCAAAAATGCAAGCGGATGCAAGTTGAACACGGAGTTGGGAGCTGAGAGGAAGCCAAGTCCCGCCTATGGGGAGAAGATGAATGGCACCAATCCCATTTTGTAGAGGGCTACTTCATCAGGGCAGAGATTATAAGGCATAAACAAAGCTCACAGAAAATTCATATCAACTATAATATAATACATTATAGTAAATAGTAAATACCAAGGCTAAAAACATAGAGTAGCAGAATATTATATGACGCACAGTACTCACATCAACACAATCACCATAAACAGCTTGCATTCTTGGATGAATCTCCTTTGGGGTGACACCTTCTGCTGTCAAGAATTCAATGACTGCACGTTGCTTAAGTCGCATTGACCGACCGTCTGCGCAGGGTTCCATACTTCGCACTTTAACAACACAACCGTTCAATGCTAAGGCTTCCTGCCAAAATGGAACCATAGAGGAGAGTCTACTGAACAAGCCAGTACCTGCCGCATACCAGGACTGCCATCTGTTGAGGAGTTACGAAGGTGGAGGCATTACTTTTCATTCAACCCTCATGGGAATCCTAAGGCTTCCTGCCAAAATGGAACCGTAGAGGAGAGTCTACTGAACAATCCAGTACCTGCCGCATACCAGGACTGCCATCTGTTGAGGAGTTACAAAGGTGGAGGCATTACTTTTCATTCAACCTTTCTAATATATTGTGTGTGTGTACACACACACATATTGAGAGAGAGGGGGGAGAGAAAGAGTAAGCTACTCTGAGTCCCCTTTGGGGTGAGAAGGGCAGCATATAAATGCCATAAATAAATAAATAAATAAATAAATAAATAAATAAATTTGTCATGCATTAAAATGTGTTAATCAAGTGGAAAGAACAGTGTGTCATAAATACTTTTTAAGCATTGAAAAGCACTGAAAAGGTTCTTTTATTTCGTTCACAATGAGTCAGGGTATACCACAGAGCAATACTGAGAAAGAAGACGACACGTGCAGACTATACATTAGGTACACAAACAAGGGGGATCTTACATTTAACTCAGCATTCACACACACATAAACATTCATTCATCATCATGCATACATTAGCATCTCTTCTTCCTTCACCTGGAAAAGAGACCTTGAAGTAGGCCAGATTGTATTCCCAGCAAATCTGTCATTCTGTGATACACCACCTCTCTCCATCCCTTGGAGAAGATGGTGGGTGGACCAGACCTCTCCTGTCTGCCATAATTTTGGAATAGTAAAATGTTTCTAGTATAGCATATTTATTTCTGATGTTGTTCCAAAAGTTGTAAACAAATGGCAAGTGTTCGTTTCCAGCTAAGACATGCTGATTCCATCAGTTCCAGACAGATGTTGGCTTTCCTAACTGATAATTGGTTTTCCTTCTTGAAAGAGCCTTGTTTGACTTCCTTAACAGATGTTGGTTTTTCTTCATAAAGCATGGAGCCATTGTGTTGACTTCCTTAACTTAAGAGTCATTGTCTCTGGTAATGTAAACATGTTGTTTTCCACCACAGAGTTAATCATTGTCTCTGGTCATTGGTGTCAGGTGTTCAGCAACTTTAGTTACAGCTCATCAGTTCACCTCTTTTTGTAGTTTTCCAGTTCTCATTTCCTTGGGATGGCATAGCTAGCCTCTATAGCAGGGGTGGGCAACCTACGGCCTGTGGGCCGCATCTGACCCTGCAGCCGATTTTGTCTGGCCCGGGACAGGGCTTCTGGGGCTGGGCCAAGAAGAAGGGGTGCCGCTGCCGCCATCCCATCGCGGCACGGCGGCTTTGGAGTGCCCCAGGCTCTCCGCCTCTTCCTCATGCCTCCGGCATGGAGAGGCTCCGGATGGCCAGCGTGGGAACGTCAGTGCCGGCGGCGTGGTGGGGAGGAGCCTTTGGACAACTTCCTGTAGTCCCGGATAAGCTGGCCGAGACATTCTGGGAGCTGTAGGAGTCAGAAAATTACGGTTCCCAGAAAGCCTCAGCCAGCTCATCCAGGGCTACAGGAAGTCATACAAAGGTTCCTCCCCGCCACGCCGCCAGCAGATGCTCCCATGCTGGCCATCTGGAGCCTCTCCACACCAGAGGCAGGAGGAAGAGGCGGAGAGCCCGAAGCTGGTGCTGCCTCCACCCTCGGGCCCTCCCTCACTCCACCGACGCGCAACCCTCCATGCAAGAGGGCCAAAGCCCAGGATCACCACTGCGAGGGCACTCCGGAGCCGCCAGAGAAGGCAGGAAGGAACCCTTGCTGCCCTGGTGCAGCCCGTGGCAGTCCCCGCTTTGAGGCAGGACCATGGCAATACAGGGAACAGTTGGGGGCGAGAGCCTACAGCCTCCGATCACCTGCTGCTCTGCTCTCCTCTGCTGCAGCGGTGGCTGGGTCCGCTTTGCCATCCTCTGGGCTGGATCCATTGGGCCATTCCATCTTGCTTCGCACCTTGTCTTCTTGAATTTAATTTAATTTAATTTTAGTGGTTTTTATTATTATTTTATAATAATGTTATTATAATAATATAATAATATAATAAATAATATAATGTTATATTATATTATAATTTCAATATATTATAATGTCTCTCTCTATATATACTATAATATAATAATTATGATATTAATACTAATAATATATGAACATTTCTTGATATATTAATATGTTAATATTAATGATGTGTAATATATAGTAAATATAGTAAATAAATAAATAAATAATGTCGATTAGCATGTAGTTCCGCCTTTAGGTGCGGCCCTCCATAATATTTTTTGGCTCTCGTGTAGCCCCTTGGAAAAAATAATTGCCCACCCCTCCTCTATAGGTCCCAACCATACATCTTTCACACAATTTCATTCAATCCATATATCATATATACACCCTTCCCCAACAACAGATATTTACCTCAGCTCACTGATATGTTATCATATATTGTATTGCACATTTAAGGTATTGTATACTCATTTGTATGATGTTTTGTATTTTATGTTTATTGAGTTAATCCTCGTTTGATTGTTATAAGTTATATTGTGTTCATTTTATTTTGCATTTGCTTTGATTGTCTATTTAATTTTGCCATCGATTGTTTGCCATTTTGTTATTTCTGTAAACCACCTTTATTTTATTTATTTATTTCTGGTATTTATTTACATTGGCAGCACCTTCAGTCCCTTTGGGGGAAAGGGGAGGGGTAGAAATAATTATTATTATAAATAAATAAATATTACAAATAATAATTATAAATAATTATATTATTATTATCCTCATGTGTATAGACTTATTTACCAACAGGACACCTCATACATTCCATTTTGCAGTTACAGCACTCAACACAGACCCCCCAAAAATCATAAATATTCAAAAGGTCTTTTAATTGTGCCAGTTGAGCTCTGCTTGCTGTAATTAACCCTTAATGGCAATTAGTGATAACAAAACATAATGAACTCTGGAAACATCAGCAAGTTCGAAAGAGATAAACAGAAAGGATGTGGGGAAATATTCTCATCTAGCATTTGAGCTATCTGCAGAACCATGTTACAATTAGATGATTAGGTGTAGGATCTGAAACACACACATATACAAAGTGATACTATTTGTGTATCCCACCTCTATCGTTCCAGATTCGGGGGATGGGGGGAGGGTGTCCAAAATCCAAAACTGTTCTGGTTCCTAGTGTTTTGGGGGGGAAAGACTCAAGTTGTTCTTGGCTATGAATGCCAGTAGCTTCTCATTTTGTATTCTGCTACACTGTGAGCTGTCCATGGTCCTGTCCAATGTTTGGGTGGCATGCACCTTGCCCATGACTGATCAAATTGAAAAGAAAACACACTAAAATTGCAGAAGACAGTGCCAACTCAGGCCCCTTCTTCACTGCCATATAATCCATTAGAAAATGTTGACAATTTCCGTTCCCTTGGCAGCCACCTGTTGACTTTTGACCTTGAGTTTGGAAGTTGTAGTTCACCTACGCCTAGAGAGCACTGTGGACTCAAACAATGTTGGATCAGGACCAAACTTGGCATGAATACTCAATATGTCCAAATGTGAACACAGATGGAGTTACAGTTTCTGGGATTTATAGTTAACACACAATCAAAGAGCATCCTGAACTCTTGCAACAATGGAATTGAACCTAACTTGGCATATTGAACTCTCATTACCAACAGAAAGTACTGAAAGGGTTTGCTTGGGAATTGACCTTGAGTTTGGAAGCTATAGTTCACCTACACCCAGAGAGCACTGTGGAATCACACAATGTTATGTTATGTTGTTGTTTGTTTTCTATCCAGAATCACAATGTTGGAAGGAGGCTCACCACTTTAAGGTCCCTAAAACAGGCATGGGAAAACTTCGGCCCTCTGGGTGCTTTGGACTTCAACTCACACCATTCCTAACAGCCTGTGGCCCTTTCCTGCTTAAATGGCTGGGGGGGGGGAGAGGAAAAAGGCCTGAGGCCGCTAGGAATGGTGGGAGCTGGAGTCCAAAACACCTGGAAGGTCCAAGTTTGCCCATGCCAGCTTTCGACAGAGACCTCTTCCTCCCCCTTTCCCTTCATGCCCTTTCTTCCCCCTCCTTCCAAACATTTCCTTTTTCTTCTCCACTCGGGCTCCCTTCTTCCCAGCCTTGCTCTGCTCACTTTGCCTCGCTTTGCTCCTGCTGCCACGTATTCAGGAGGGGAGGGGGGGAGGAAGACGTGGGGCGAGTCTGCACAGTAGCACCCACACAGGTCACGTCTTCCTCCCTCCCCCCTCAGGAGAAGCAGCAGCGTGAGCAAAGCGAGCAGAGCGAGGCTGGGAAGAAGGGAGCCCGAGTGGAGAAGAAAAAGTGTTCGGCAGGAGGGGGAAGAAAGGGTATTGGAGGTTCCAATTTCCCACGGCACACCTGATGATCGCTCACGGCACACTAGTGTGCCACGGCACACTGGTTGGGAAACACTGAGCTAATCTACAGATTTCCTCTTGCGGCATGAAAGTCTCACCCAGAAATCCTTTTAGAACTATCTCATCTGTGGACTATGGCACAAGGAATTAAAAATGCCATTTTGTTGTATGTTTTCAAAAGCATCCCAATGCATTTTAGGAGGCCGACACTCCAATTGTGCCCATTTTGTTTTACAACCAGAGAAAGAAGCACTATAAAGGAAGCTCTTGGATTTATCGTCTCTGCTTTTGAGACAGCAACTCCAGTCGCAAAGAGTTCAACGTATTTGCTGTGATGACTAAGGGGAAAAAGAGAAGAACAGAAGCCACCTTCTTGGCTGATGCATAATGACATGACTTGGAATCACAGTTGCTTATGCTTTGCTGCTTCTCCTTTGACATGGAGCACACAAATCCAAGCCCCCGCACAAGAAAAGTGATCAGACCTTGACAGGAAGAAGTGGAACACTTGTGACAGGGGAAAACTTAGTGAATCAGAAGGGATGAAAAGACATTTTACCCCATGAGCAAGAGCTAGATGCATTTCTCACTGCTATATCTGGAAGGGGGAATAGTACATCTGCAAAAGGGGCAAAGGTGATGGATCTGGGGTCTAGTCGGCACAGCAATTTGGGCCAAATTAGAACTGATACCACTACGTTAAAAAGAAAGTAGAGGAAAAATGGAAATCATTTTGTCCGATCAGCATTAATAAAAATCTGGGGAATATACAAAAGCAGATTATACACGAAAACCCCTTGTGGATTGCCCCTCTTGAAGCAGGACATAGAAGGGATATGGGACAAGAAAAATGGCTTACATAGAGAGACTTAGTAAAAGTTTTCCTCTGACATTAAGTCTAGTTGTGTCCGACTCTGGGGGTTGGTGCTGACCTCCATTTCTAAGCTGTAGAGCCAGCATTGTCCATAGACACCTCCAAGGTCATGTGGCCAGCATGACTGCATGGAGTCCTGTTACCTTCCCTATTGATCTACTCACATTTGCATGTTTTTGAACTGCTAGATTGGCAGAAGCTGAGGCTGACAGCAGGAGCTCACGCCGCTCCCTGGATTTGAACTGGCAAACATAACACCTATTCTCCAGCAGCACCATTGGCTTCTGGTCGAGCACCTTCAAGGTGATGGTGTTAACCTTCAAGGCCTTGCATGGTCTGGGACCGCTGTATCTGAGGGACCATCTCTTTCCCTATCAACCCCAGAGGTCACTTCAAACCGAACAAATGAATCTCCTGGAAGTGCCAACTTTTAAAGCAATTCCGCCTCTAAGAACATCATGCTGACCCTCAGCCCATCTAGTCAGCATTCTGAGCCTTTTCTGTAGTAGTACATCGTCAATCTGGAACACCCTCCCAAGTGATGTGTGGGCCTTGCATGATCTCTTTCCGCAAAGTGTTGCAGCAGACGCCAGTTCAGAGAGCCAAACCCAATTGAAGTGTAAATAGTTTGTTTTAATATTCACAGAGTCTCTGGAGATAAGAATTTGCAAAACAAAAGCACTTAATGGTCAGCGAAAACGCTAATAAAAGGAAGCCTTAACCGGCATGAAAACAAACAGGGAGAAAAAGCCCGCATTCAAAACACCAAAACTCTTTAGCAAAATCAACGCAAAACAAACAGAGAAAGGCACACTGGGGGCAGAAGAGAAGATGTCATCGTCAGAATCAACCCAAGGTCATCAACATTGAAGTCATCAAAGGGTTGTCCAAGAAGGTATCCAAAGGGGCGTAGGAGAGACGTATTCCAGGAGCCAGGCCAAGGACAAGGAGAGGAGATAGACATAGAAGCGAAGACACAACCTACAGTCCAACTGGGGAACAATCCAGTGGAGTTCAAGCCCCACCACAGGAAGTAGCAGAATCAGTCTGGAAAGAAGGCTTCAAGATGCAAGATGACAGGATACAAGATGCAAGAGTCCTAGGATCCAAAAGGCAACTCCTTGCTAGCCACAGAGGTTAGTCCCAAAATGCCCACCTTTTAAGCTCACTACAAGTCAGATCCACTTGATGAGGTCGATGCCCTATCATCATCCTCAGGTGTTACTCTCCCAGCAGCTGCTGCCCTTTGACCCTCCAAGATTTCCACCTGTGGTTAAGACTTAGAACATCCCACCCATTGTCTGGGGACCCTGAGGCCAATCCTGATCATCAGTGAATCCTACCCAGGTGTCTGAACTTGTGGGCTCCTCACAAGCCCTCTGAATGTCTCTTACTTGAATCCAATCCATTTCAGTAGAAATGTCCTCTGTACTCTGACTCCCATCATTCCCAGAGAATCCCTCAAATGTCTCAGAGTCTGTAGGTGCTGTAATTACTTGCTTGACTCTCTTGAGTTGCAAGTGATCCTCTTCACTTGACTCACTTGACTCATGAGTAAGCCTCTTTCTGCAAACACCAGAACTCCTGTTACAAACAGCCCCACCCAGTTCCATACTCTCCCCAGATGCTGAGCCACCAGAGTCTTCTGAATCACTACTATCAGTAGCAGCTGGAGGCTCAATCACAACACAAGGCCTGCAAGACCCACCTTTTCCGGCTAGCCTTTGATCGCTAAGCTGGAAAATCCTTATTGGTCTAGTTTAATATGTTGTTTTTGCTCCTGTGGTGTTTTACTATGTTTGTAAGCCGCTCCGAGCTCTCGGGGAGTGGCGGCATACAAGTCCAAATAATAAATAAATAAATAAAATGTGTACATTGTAATCTGCCCTGAGTCCCCTGCGGTGTGAGAAGGGCAGAATATAAATACTGTAAATAAATAAACAGATTAATAAATAAATTGCAATATGATTTTACAAATTAAAGCACCAAAACATCATGTTCTACAACAAACCGACAGAAAAAGCAATTCAATGCACAGTAAAATTATGGAGTAATTATTGTGTTTACGAATTTGGTACCAAAACATCACAATGTATTGAAAGAGCAGTAGATCCCGGCAGGAGGCAGACTGCGTTGGATAATACAGAATGTTGTATGAGCGAAAGTTGGATAAGCAAGGCTCTACTTGGCTTACCTCAACTTACCCAAACCTTATGTTTACTATCAAAGAAGCTATTCAGTCTTTGAGTCTTTCCTCTCTCCCTTAGCTTTGGAAAAGACAACTCATGCGAAGCTCTCCAAAACTGCCCATTACAATTATTCTAGCTGTCTGTACACAGCGGTGAATTTCATTCTCAAATCCTGTTTGTGAAAACTACTGTATTCATCCATCCCTGAGGGACGTCTCAACTGTGAAAGGCCTTCTAGGGTCAGGCTGTACCTGCATCTTTCATCCAGCTGCCTGAGGACAAACACTCGGGTTGAACTCCGAAGTCCCACTAGCCTTCTTCCAGTTGCACAACTTTTAAGAGAGAACTTTCGGCGAGGTAAATATCATTCATAATTCACCAAAGAGAGACAGAGGGAGGGAGAGACTTAGCAAATGTGAACAGATGGGGGAAACAGATACAAGAACCAAAGGCAAGGTTGCTACTTACTCTGAATGCAGAAAGTGGAACCTCTTAATGAATATTATATTAATTCTGCAAAATATTATTCTTACTTACACACTTATTGTTTCATCTGGGATTCAGCTATGTTGACATAATGTTGATGTCTCTCCGCTTAGAATCAAAGAATCATAGAGTTGGAAGAGCCCTAGTGGGCCATCCAGTCCCGAAGGAAACTGGCATTCAAAGCACACCCGACAGATGGCCATCTATAAAGGAATAGGGTTTATTTTACTTAAGCAGTGTTTCCCAACCAGTGTGCCGTGGCACACTAGTGTGCCATGAGCGATCATCAGGTGTGCCGTGGGAAATTGGAACCTCCAACACCCTTTCTTCCCCCTCCCGCCGAACATTTTTTCTTCTCCACTCGGGCTCCCTTCTTCCCAGCCTCGCTCTGCTCACTTTGCCTTGCTTTGCTCTGGGGCGAGTCTGCGCAGTAGCGCCCACATGGGTCACGTCTTCCCCCCTCCCCCCTCCCCCCCTGAACATGCTCACACTGCCCCCTCAGATCAAAATGGCGACAGAAGCGGTAGTGTAGAAGAAAAAGTAAGTGTTCGGCAAGAGGGGGAAGAAAGGGCGCGAAGGGGAAAGGGGAGGAAGAGGTCTCTGTCGAAAGCTGGCATGGGCAAATTTGGACCTTCCAGGTGTTTTGGACTCCAACTCCCACCATTTCTAGCAGCCTCAGGCTCTTTTCCTTTTTTCCCTTCAGCCACTTAAGCAGGAAAGGGCCTCAGGCTGTTAGGAATGGTGGGAGTTGGAGTCCAAAGCACCCAGAGGGCTGAAGTTTTCCCATGCCTGTTTTAGGGACCTTAAAGTGGTGAGCCTCCTTCCAACATTGTGATTCTGGATAGAAAACAAACAACAACATAACAAAACATTGTTTGAGTCTACAGTGCTCACTGGGTGTAGGTGAACTACAACTTCCAAACTCAAGGTCAATTCCCAAGCCAACCCGTTCAGTACTTTCTGTTGGTAATGAGAGTTCAATATGCCAAGTTTGGTTCAATTGCATTGTTGCAAGAGAGCACTGTAGACTCAAACAATGTTTTGTTATGTTGTTGTTTGTTTTCAGGATGCTCTTTGATTGTGTGTTAACTATACATCCCAGAAACTGTAACTCCATCTGTGTTCACATTTGGACATATTTAGTATTCATGCCAAGTTTGGTCCTGATCCAACATTGTTTGAGTCCACAGTGCTCTCTAGGCGTAGGTGAACTACAACTTCCAAACTCAAGGTCAAAAGTCAACAGGTGGCTGCCAAGGGAACGGAAATGGTCAACATTTTCTAATGGATTATATGGCAGTGAAGAAGGGGCCTGAGTTGGCACTGTCTTCTGCTACGATCTTTCAATTTGATCAGTCATGGGCAAGGTGCATGCCACCCAAACATTGGACAGGACCATGGATATCCCTGCTAGCCAGCTGATCACTTTCAGGCCTCTTCTTTCTAACACTCACTGATCCTGACCCTTCTCTTCTTCCCAAACTCAATCTGCTACTCTCTTCTTCAACACCCAAACTCCTTCTGCTCTCAGATAACAAAATGCCTCCTCTTGAGAGCATTATTTCATTTTCCTAGTTAGGCTCCGCCCCCTTCTCTACCGGCCAATCCTACTTCCCTCATTTCCCCCCAGGCTGCACTTAGCCACGCACCTATTGGAAATGAGAACCTAAGGATGCCTCCATTACATCCCATATGAAATGGCTGCCAAGGTTTTGGGCCCAGGCTTCTCCTTGCCTTCCAAGTAGGGGAATCACTACACCATCCTGTTTCTGTTTCAAAGTCTCCAAAGAAGGCGCCTCCAACATACTCTGGGGCAGAGAGTTCCACTACTGAACAGCTCTCCTTACAATTATGAAGTTCTTCCTCATGTTCAGGTGGAATCTCCTTTCCTGCCATTGTTCCACATCTTAGACTCCAGGGCAGCAGAAATCAAACCTGCTCCCTCCTCTCTATGACTTCCTCTCACACCTTGATCCATGGCCCTCATCATGTCTCCTCTCAGCCTTCTCTTCTGCAGGTGAAAGATGCTCAACTCTTTAAGCTGCTACGTGCTTCCTTGCCTTGGAAAGAAAATGAGTGTGTGGAGTGCAGGCCCAGAAAGCATGCACCCCTGCCTACAGCCAAGCGCCTCCTCTAGAGTAAGAATGAGAACTTACTTCCTTGCCTTGGAAAGAGAGTGAGTGTGTGGCATGCAGGCCCAGAAAGCATGTGCCCCTGCTTGCAGCCAAGCACCCCCTCTAGAGTAAGAATGAGAACTTGCCTCCTTGCCTTGGAACATGTGTGTGTGGCATGCAAGACCCGAAAGCATATGTGCCTGCCTGTAGTCGAGTGCCTCCTCTAGAGTAAGAATGAGAACTTGCATCCTTGCCTTGGAAAGAGAGTGAGAGTGTGGCGTGCAGGACCAGAAAGCATGCACCCCTGTCTACAGCCAAGTGCCTCCTCTAGAGTAAGAATGAGAACTTACTTCCTTGCCCTGGAAAAAGAGTGAGTGTATGGTGTGCAGGCCCAGAAAGCATGGACCCCTGCCTACAGCCAAGAAACTCCTCTAGAGTAAGAATGAGAACTTACTTCCTTGCTCTGGAAAGAGAGTGAGTGTGTGGTGTGCAGCCCCAGAAAGCATGCACCCCGGCCTACAGCCAAGCGCCTCCTCTAGAGTAAGAATGAGAACTTACTTCCTTGCCTTGGAAAGAGAGTGAGTGTGTGGCATGCAGGCCCAGAAAGCATGTGCCCCTGCCTGCAGCCAAGAACCCCATCTAGAGTAAGAATGAGAACTTGCCTCCTTGCCTTGGAACATGTGTGTGTGGCATGCAAGACCCGAAAGCATATGTGCCTGCCTGTAGTCGAGTGCCTCCTCTAGAGTAAGAATGAGAACTTGCCTCCTTGCCTTGGAACATGTGTGTGTGGCATGCAAGACCCGAAAGCATATGTGCCTGCCTGTCGTCGAGTGCCTCCTCTAGAGTAAGAATGAGAACTTGCATCCTTGCCTTGGAAAGAGAGTGAGTGTGTGGCGTGCAGCCCCAGAAAGCATGTACCCCAGCTTACAGCCAAGTGCCTCCTCTAGAGTAAGAATGAGAACCTACTTCCTTGCCCTGGAAAGAGAGTGAGTGTGTGGCGTGCAGGCCCAGAAAGCACGCACTCCTGCCTACAGCCAAGAAACTCTTCTAGAGTAAGATCGAGAACTTACTTCCTTGCCCTGGAAAGATAGTGAGTGTGTGGCATGCAGGACCCGAAAACATGCACCCCGGCCAATACCTCCTCTAGAGTAAGAATGAGAACTTACTCCCTTGCCCTGTAAAGAGAGTGAGTGTGTGGTGTGCAGGAAAGCATGCACCCCTGCCTACAGCCAAGTGCCTGCTCTAGAGTAAGAATGACAACTTACTTCCTTGCCCTGGAAAGAGAGTGAGTGTGTGGTGTGCAGGCCCAGAAAGCATGCAGCCCTGCCTACAGCCAAGCGCCTCATCTAGAGTAAGATGAGAGTGAGTGTGTGGCATGCAGGCCCAGAAGGCATGTGCCCCTGCCTGCAGCCAAGCACCCTCTCTAGAGTAAGAATGAGAACTTGCCTCCTTGCCTTGGAACAGGTGTGTGTGGTATGCATGACCCGAAAGCATGTGTACCTGCCTGTAGACGAGTGCCTCCTCTAGAGTACGAATGAAAACTTGCGTCCTTGCCTTGGAAAGAGCGTGTGTGTGTGTGTGTGTGTGTGTGTGGTGTACAGGCCCAGAAAGCATGCAAAAACAGATTATCTGCCCTCCCAAATTTGGAAGACTCCCCAAAAATGTAGCAGGGCCCCACCAAAAAGATGGGACACAAAACGAGACAAGGTGTACCCCAAAAGCACAACCCTACTGTTCAATGGCTGTCTCTGAGAGAAAGACAAATACAAGCTCCAGAGCTACTGCATACCTGTTTATTTAATGTTTATCACCAATTAGCTAATGCAAAACATTGCTCAGAGTGCTTTTCTATATGAAAAGGAGGGGCAGAGGCACTTCTTAATTTGCATGAGTGGGGCCCAGGCGTTTAAATCCAGTCTTCCCAAAGAAGGGAAAAGAAGCGAAATGCATTACAGGGAAATTAGTCATGTGGAAAATGCATCTCATTTGAGCGAGTGGCAGACTTGGGGGGAAATGTTGCCGTGTGCGCGTATGGAAAAAGGAGCTTTTTCATGACTGCAGGTTGCCTTCACAGACGTGGGGCTGAGGAGCCTGTAAGCATTAGCAAAGAAATCCCATAATGCCTAACCTGGCTTTTTGCCATTGGGAAAACGTCTCATACCTCTTCAGTGCCGTCTCTGTTTTCTGCTTTTGTAGACCCTCTGGCATCTCTAGAAAGGAAGGGAAAACACACAGATGTGTACTCCTTCTGTCTCATTTCCTCATCATCCCAGTCACGTACCTGTTGGTTCTATACTGAAGGTGGTAACTTGGGAGCCATGTCAAAAAATGCTATAAGTAAAGAGCAAAGATTAATTATGGAAACAGAGTGTGGGATAGGATAGATCTGCACCCATGGCTCAAGACTGTGGGAGTTGTAGTTTGTAGGGGTGGATATCTCCGGTTTTAAATACTTTGAAATCCGTTAATTTTCGTATTTGAAATTATTATGGCCCTATATCGACCCTCAGCGTCCAAACCAGAAGTGACCTTTCTAAATCGAAACCAGGTCAGCCATTTACATAAAGGGCACATTATTAGGTAGTTTCCGCCCTTTGGTTGTCAGCTGGTGAGAGGGGAGTAGAAGGCAGCATCTCCTCTCGCCAGATGACACGCAAAAACGGGTCTCGGCTGGCTACCATCAGTGCTGTGGAATTTGAAGAGGCACAAATTGAGGGACGAAAAGGATAAATGTGCCAAGAGGAAGGCACACCAAGCCAACTGTGACCAGTACTGCCTTCCATCTCTAAACCGATGCCCTCACTGTGGAAGAACATGTGGGTCAAGAATAGGGCTCCACAGTCACCTACGTATCCACCCCCAAGGCACTTGAAAGGCCATCATACTCAGACAATGAGGGATCGCCTAAGCTGAAGTTCTGCTTATAAGTTTTCATGAGACATTTGCTTGCCAACTATGGGAAAGGGAAGCTCCTCATGGGCAGTAGTTTGGTCTGAGATAAGACTTCTTACGCTCTTTGAGATTGTTGAATAAAAATCAGCTATTGTTAATGGGATTTGGTTCTCTTTTGTGCACATAAATTTTCTGCAGTAAAGGAAATACATATACTGTGCACCAGCTCCACTAACTGCCACACCGGCTGTGCCCCATTGGACCAAATCCACTGGCTCCCTTTAACCTGGGAGGAGCAGCGGGTTTGGAGTGCCTGCTATCCCTGGAGGCAATCCGGGACTGCAGCGGGAGCATTCGGCGACCTGCGGGCGCTGATCGCCCTGGCGACCCGGAAGACTTGATCATCTTCCGGGTCACCAGAGTGACCAGCTGCCTCAGATCACCGACTGCTCCCCCTGCAGGCCCGGATCGCCTCCAGGGATGGTAGGCACTCCATAGCAGGGCGATCAGCTGGGGAAAGGCTGGGGGCGAGAGCGGGCGGAGGCCTACAGCCTCCGATCGCCTGCTGCTCTGCTCTGCTCTCCTCTGCTGCTGCGGCGGCTGGGTCCGCTTTGCCATCCTCTGGGCTGGGTCCATTGGGCCATTCCATCTTGGGATCCTTCCTCTCTTGAGGATGTCAGCCTCCATCTTGGTTCGCACCTTGTCTTCTTGAATTTAATTTAATTTTAGTGGTTTTATATTATTAATATAATAATATAATAAATAATATAATAATGTTATATTACATTATAATTTCAATATATTATAATGTCTATATATATATACTATAATATAATAATTATGATATTATACTAAAATATATGAATATTTCTTGATATATTAATATGTTAATATTAATGATGTGTAATATATAGTAAATATAGTAAATAAATAAATAAATAATGTAGATTAGAATGTAGTTCAGCCTTTAGGTGCGGTGCTCCATAATATTTTTTGACTCTCGTGTGGCCCCTTGGAAAAAATAATTGCCCACCCCTGGTCTGGACAGTAGAAAAGTGTCCTTTTTTTGCTTTGCTTTGTTTTCTCTTACAGAAATAATCACCAGGCTACACATTCAGCAGAATCAGCGAAGCCACCTTAAAGATATCGAACAGAGCAGCTGATGCAAGCTTGCAGAGTGAGTTAAATAAAACCAATCACAACACATCCCTAATTAGAGTGCCGATGTTGGTTGATAAGATGGTAAACTGAGCTACGGCATCACCTTTGCTAGACGAAATGAATGCATTTTCAAACACCGAGGGGGGCCCCCAGCAATGGAGACGGGCATCATTAGCCATTTTCAGGACGAAGTTGTTACTACACTGCCATCTTCAGAGCGTTCCACAAAGTAGAGTTCCCTCTCCACCTCCATCACCACTACATCAATGTGGAATTTACATCATTGTTGCTGATATTATTGGGTGTTTTTTTATTTTAAAAAATAGTACACAGGAATTACCGAACAGGAACCCCAACTGGAATGAGAAACCCAGATGTTTGCCTGACATGATTGAAAACAGAAATGCAGCAGTGTGCTGGGAAGCAGAATCAATTCAATGCTATGTCGGATAGCTGCGGGGGGAGCAAGTCCAAAGGAAAGGTGACAATCCCAACAGAGGAAATGCATATGGATTTGGTGGTGATGAACTGCTGGTATTCAGGATGGAGGGGGAACTATTGTGTGCCTTGCTTTTAATTGTAATTGCTGTTTAGTTGCACTGTTGAGAAGATTCACATTTGTTCCTTCCACTGGCTTTTATGACTAACACATCAGGACACTTTAGGAAAAGGTGCGTGGTTAGTGGTTGCTCTACTGCAATATTGCTAATAGATTGTGCAGCTTGCAATTGGTGCATGGATATTGATCTTCCCAGCAGCACAAGTACAACTACTATTCTGTTGATGACACTTATACTTTTTTTGGGGTACAATAGAATAGACCAGTGTTTTTCAACCTTTTTTGAGCCACGGCACATTATTTACATATACAAAATCCTGGGGCACACCACCAACCAAAATGACACAAAATGACACTCTAACACTGTAATACAAATAATTAATATGTTTTTAAATGTATTTATACACTCAGTGTGAAAGCTGGGCCTGTTTCGATGAACACAACATAAATATCCTGGCAGGAATGGCAGAAAGACACAAATTTCCCACACAGAACTCCCATAATACAGTAAGAGTTTGGTGGGTATTGACCTTGGGTTTTGGAGTTGTAGTTCACCTATATCCAGAGAGCACTGTGGACTGAAACAATGTTGGATCAGGACCAAACTTGGCATGAATACTCAATATGCCCAAATGTGAACACAGATGGAGTTTGGGGAAAATAGATCTTGACATTTGGGAGTTACAGTTTCTGGGATTTATAGTTAACACACAATCAAAGAGCATCCTGAACTCTTGCAACAATGGAATTGAACCAAACTTGGCATATTGAACTCCCATTACCAACAGAAAGTACTGAAAGAGTTTGCTTGGGAATTGACCATGAGTTGGAAGTTGTAGTTCACCTACACCCAGAGAGCACTGTGGGCAGGAGGGGGAAGAAAGGGTATTGGAGGTTCCAATTTCCCACGGCACACCTGATGATCGCTCATGGCACACTGGTTGGGAAACACTGCTCTACTGCAATATTGCTAATAGATTGTGCAGCTTGCAATTGGTACAAGGATATTGATCTTCCCAGCAGCACAAGTACAACTACTATTCTGCTGATGACACTTATACTTTTTGGGGTACAATAGAATAGATACCAAAAGGTTCACAATTGTGTAAATGGAGTTCCTCGTGTGCATTCTGTGTAAGCATTCTGTGCCTTTGGTATACGTCGTAGTGTCGCAATGGGTTAAATCCTTGTGCTGGCTGAACTGCTGACATGAAGGCCATAATGAGTCTGGGGTGAGCTCCCATCTGTCAGCTCCAGCTTCCCAAGTGGGGACATGAGAGAAGCCTCCCACAGGATGGTAACACATCTGGGCCTCCTTGCAGCTGGCCAATCCTCTCACACAAGAAGTGACTTGCACTATATTCTCAATTCACTTCTGACACAGCATGATATGCATATAACTTGATGTACTGGGATTGTGAACACACCAATTGTGCATATCTTCTTCCTCAATGGGCCAATAAGTATATATACTGACATGTACACACTTGATTGTGTAGACCAGTGATTTTCAACCTTTTTTGAGCCGGGGCACATTTTTTACATTTACAAAATCCTGGGGCACACCACCAACCAAAATGACACAAAATGACACTCTAACACAGTAATACATATAGTTAATATGTTTTTAAATGTATTTATACACTCACTAAGTGTGAAACCTGGGCCTGTTTCGATGAACACAAAATAGATATCCTGACAGGAGTGGTAGAAAGACACACACAAAGCTCTTGCTAAACAGCTGTCAGTCTCTCTCTGTTTTTAGTTTTTATCGTAGTCAATCTTGAGTCAAGCATCTCATACAAATATGTGGTTGAAAATGGGAGCAATGTCAAAATAGCTTTGTTGGCCAGAATGAGGAACTCCCTGGCAAAAGATAACCAAAAACTGTCCAAAGGAAGATCAGCAGTTTTTAGCTTTAAACTACGATCTTGTTTCAGTTCAATGAGTTCCTCTTGCTCCTTTAAAATCACTCGCTTGTCTTGTTGTGATCCCAAATTGCCACTGTCACTTGATGCGCAGCTGCAGCACTAACTCTAACTTTGTTTACTTAGCCGCGTCTGAGCGAATCCAAGATGGCGCAACCATAGCACTCTCGCATCACTTCTTAGGTGACGTGAGAGTGCTATGGTTCCATTTCTTAAAGGGATAGATGCGCCTTAGAGTTTATATATGAATGAAGTTCAAAAATAATTTCCCACGGTACATCTGATGATCTCTTGCGGCACACTAGTGTTCCACGGCACACTGGTTGAAAATCACTGGTGTAGACTATGTAACTTGTATAGATTTGTAGGACATATTGAGTACGAATTGGTCTACAGCTATTATGTGGAAAGCCATCATGGTGTAGTATTTTGGTGTTAAGACTTATGACTTTGGGGACCAGGGCTCAAATCTCCACCTAGCCATAAAATCCCAATATGTGACTTTGGGAAAGTTTTAGCTTCAGAGGATGGAAAAGGCAACACCTCCATAAAGAAACTCCCTCAGGATGTCCTCATGATAGGTGGACCATGAGTCACCATAAATCAGAAATGACTTGAAGGCCCACCAAGACAAGAGTACACAATTGTAAATGGGCTTGAAGATATTCTAGACCAGGGCTGTCCAACTTCTACCAGCCCAGGGGCCTGAATTCCGGTCACTGATGACCTGGGGTGCCGAAGGGTCTGCCCCCGGCGCCGGCTCCGCCCCCGCCCCGGCTCCGCCCCCGCCCTGCCCCTCCCCCGGCTCCAATTTACTTACAATTCATAAGAGGCATCCATACAATCAAATATAATATTTTACTAAGGGGAAATGCAGGGAGGGAATACATAAGGGGCATCCATACACAATTACATAATAATAACATAAAGGTTAGCCTACCTTCCCAAATGCGCAGGATCCAGGAGTAGCCGGACCACGAGCAGAGGTGACGACCGACCGAGGCAGCAGCTGAGAGGGTCCAAATCGCGTCTGCGTGGGCCGCAGAGATTAAGTAGCCAAGATTTCGGCAACAGGAGTATCGTGAGACTACGGAAGCCACACGGGATTTCGCTCTCAACGCAGGCGTGATCTCGCGTTGAGAGCGAAATCCCATGTGGCTTCCGTAGTCTCGCGATACTTGCTCCAGAACCCGGAAGTGGGTAATTTTAAAAATATTATTATTTAATTTACTTTTTTATTTTTATTTTTTTATTAAAAAGCTTAGGGGGCCGCAGGGAAGGGGCTGGGGGGCCTTATACGGCCCCCGGGCCGCCAGTTGGACAGCCTTGTTCTAGACTTTCCCCTCCACATTGGTTGGGCAGCAATGTTCCCAGTCATTCTATCTCATGTTGAGAAAAAGGAGAACCATGTATGGTGCCTTCAACCTTCAGAGGAAAATGAGAACATTAAAAAAAATCTAGATGTACCAGCAAGAGGGTAAGCGTGAAGACAAAGAGATTTCTAGACAGCTACTGGGTGGTTCTGTTGTTGTTGTTGTTGACTTATGACAGCCATGTCATGGGACTCTTTTTTCCAGTGCAAATATTTTCAATTAAGTGGGTTGTCCTGGCCTTTCTCTGAAGCTGAGAGCCTCTGATTTGTCCGAGGTCATCAAGTAGGTTTCCAAGGCTAGTCTACTAATGTCCTAATACAGCATTTTTCAATCTGGGGGTTGGGACCCCTGGGGGTTTTGAGGGGGTATCAGAGGGATCATCAAAGACCATCAGAAAACACAGTATATTCTGTTGGTCATGGGGGTTCTATGTGGGAAGTTTGAGTTACTTCTATTTTTGATGGGGTTCAGAATGTTCCTTGATTGTAGGTGAACTACAAATCCTAGCAACAACTTCCAAATGTCAATGTATATTTTCCCCAAACTCCACCAGTGTTCACATTTCAGCATATGCATGCCAAGTTTGGTCCAGATCCACAATTGTCTGAGTCCATAGTGCTCTCTGGATGTAGGTGAACTACAACTCCAAAACTCAAGGTCATTACCCACCAAACTCTTCCAGTATTTTCTGTTGGTCATGGGAGTTCTGTGTGCCAAGCTTGGTCAATCCCATTGTTGGTGGGGTTCAGAATTTGCTTGTAGGTTAACTAAAAATCCCACCAACTACAACTCCCAAATGACAAAATCTATCCCCCTCAACCTCGCCAGTTCTCAAATATCAGGTATTTGTGCCAAATTTGATCCAGTGAATGAAAAAACATCCTGCATATCACATATTTTATATGAATGGTTTTATTTTATTGTAATTTTTATTGGTTATAGTATTGTATAGTTTAGGTTTTATGTAATTGTTTATATTGATTTATGTTTGATTTTACCTTGTTGTTGTGTTGTCAGGCTTGGCCTTGTGTAAGCCGCACTAGTCCTCCTTGGGGAGATGGTGGCAGGGTACAAATAAAGATTATTATTATTATTATTATTATTATTATATAATTATATTATTATTATTAGTATTTACATGATGATTCACAATAGTAGTACAATTACAGTTATGAAGTAGCAACAAAAATAATTTCATGGTTGATGGTTGGAGGTAATCACAACATGAGGAAATTAAGGCAGTGTTTTTCAACCTTTTTTGAGCTGCTGCACATTTTTTACATTTACACCAACCAAAATGACACAAAATGACACTCTAACACAGTAATACATATATTTAATATGTTTTTAAATGTATTTATACACGCAGTGTGAAACCTGGGCCTGTTTCGATGAACACAACATAGATATCCTGGCAGGAATGGCAGAAAGACACACGAAGGTCTTGCTCAATTTATAGTTAACACACAATCAAAAAGCATCCTGAACTCTTGCAACAATGGAATTGAACCAAACTTGGCATATTGAACTCTCATTATCAACAGAAAGTACTGAAAGGGTTTGCCAGAATCCCAATGTTGGAAGGAGGCTCACCACTTTAAGGTCCCTAAAACAGGCATGGGAAATCTTCAGCCCTCTGGGTGCTTTGGATTTCAACTCCCACCATTCCTAACAGCCTGAGGCTTAAGTGGCGGGGGGGGCCTGAGGCTGCTATGAATGGTGGGAGTTGGAGTCCAAAACACCTGGAAGGTCCAAGTTTGCCCATGCCAGCTTTCGACAGAGACCTCTTCCTCCCCCGTCCCCTTCGCGCCCTTTCTTCCCATCCTGCCGAACACTTACTTTTTTTTCTCCACTCGGGCTCCCTTCTTCCCAGCCTCGCTCTGCTCGATCCAAGGGGTGTGTGTGAGCGTGTTCGAGAGGGTGAGGGAGGAAGACATGACCAGTGCGGGTGCTACTGCGCAGACTCGCCCGACATCTTCCGCCCTCCCCTCCTGAACACGCTCACGGCAACATGAGCAAAGCGAGGCAAAGCAAGCAGAGCGAGGCTGGGAAGAAGGGAGCCCGAGCGGAGAAGAAAAAGTGTTCGGCAAGAGGGGGAAGAAAAGGTATTGGAGGTTCCAATTTCCCACGGCACACCTGATGAACCCTCACGGCACACTAGTGTGCCATTGCACACTGGTTGGGAAACACTGTATTAAGGGATCGCGGCGTTCGGAAGGTTGAGAAACACTGTCTTAATAGGTCTTCGTCCTACAGTTTGACATCACTTATTTCATCAAACACACATAAAGATTAAATAAATCCTTAAATTTTGTAAAACAATGCATTCAAGTCCATTGATTCAAATGGTTTACTCCAGATGAGAGTAATAATAGCATTTGGCCCAGTGTTGTTGCTTATGTTCTTTTTATGTAGAGGATTCTTTGCTCAATGCAGGCTATCTATCTCTTCAAGCATACACGCATTTGCCTGCCTGCGTGGGAACAATGTTGCTGCCTTTTTGTAGCTAATCTAAATGTAAAGAAAGCATGTGGGGAAAAAAGAAGAGAAAATATGTATAGCAAGCATGGGCGGAGGATATCCATTCATCCCCGGTGCTTATTCCATTTATGAACAAGTAAATGCATTCTCAGAAGCCGGTGGTATCCCTATTGTGAAACTGACTGGATGCCGATAATATTCATTATTTGCATAGGGCTTTCATCTCCAAAAAAGCATATTAGAAATATAAATGAGGACTCATGACACCTTCTTACAAGCATTTGAGCATTATTATCTTGGGTGCATTTCTTTCCCCCTTTAGATATGGGAATCGATGTCGAATGTTTGTCGGCATTTTTTTTTCAAAGCTACAGAGGGAAAATAAAATATGTGTCAGAGTCAAGGATTAGGCGAGAGCAAAGAGAAATATTTACCACCAAGTTGGTGGCTGCGATATTTAAGGGATTTCCAAAGCCCCCAGATCCAGACTCAAAGTCTCGTTTGATTTTTCTGAGGCTTCGCGGTGAAGGTTGAGTGAGGATTTTCAGACACAGAGGCAACAGCAGTCACAAGCCCTAGGAAAAAGCATTATGGGGTGGATGATCTGAAAGTGCCCATCATGTGCGGTTGAGCTGGCGACATTCATATCAGTAGGCGGTTCTTAACAAACCGCCTTGATTTCAACGAGACCTTTTCAAGTGCTAAGATGCTGAAGGGAAAAGATATAGTCCCAATCTCAAAATTATAGACAGCTCTGGCTATCGTCCAAAGGAAATGACTATTTTGGGTATACTCAACAACCTGGGTGTGCTGAGTGTTGTTGTTTTTAATTGCCACTTAAATGTGAGCCAATATTTTTCTCTCATATATATACAGTGTGTGTATATATACCGTATTTTTCGCACCATAAGACACAGTTTTTTTCCTCCCAAAGTAGGAAGAAAAATGAGTCGCGTCTTATGGAGCAAAGATGCAGGCAGGGAGGGGGGGCTGGAGCAGAGGGGGGGGGTGGCGATATACTCACGCTATATTCGCCCCCCCGCAGCTCCTGGCGGCTCCCGGCTGCGCCCGCACATGGCCGGACTCCGCTGCCGTGTCGCCGCAGCCAGTCGGCGGCGCTGGGAGGAACGGGGGCGGAAGAGGGGACTCACGGGCGGGAGGGGAGGGAGGAAGGAGGAAGAGGCCGCAGCGCCACCGCAGGGCTCCCTCCGGCGAGGCCTTCCTCCTCTTCCTCTTCCTCCTCGGCAGAGGCGCGACGGAGTGATGTCACGAAGATGTGCCTCTGTTTTCGGCCCTTCCGGGCGCTGCTGCTGCTACCGCTGCGTCTCCGGAAGGGCCCGAAGCCAGAGGCACATCTTCGTGACATCACTCCGTCGCGCCTCTGCCGAGGAGGAAGAGGAGGAAGGCCTCGCCGGAGGGAGCCCTGCGGAGGCGCTGCGGCCTCTTCCTCCTTCCCTCCCTCCCTTCCGCCCCGCGAGTCCCCTCTTCCGCCCTCGTTCCTCCGCGCCGCCGACTGGCTGCAGGAGTCTGGCCATGCGCGGGCGCAGCCGGGAGCCGCCAGGAGCCGCCGGGGGGAATATAGCTTGAGTATATCGCCGCCCCCTCTGCTCCAGCGCCTTCCCCCCCCTCCATATTAGTGTCCCATATAGTAGACAGCCCCCGTTTTCCCCCAATTTTCCATCTCTATAATCTAGGTGCGTCTTATCAGCAGGTGCGCCTTATGGTGCGAAAAATACGGTATATATATATATGCCGTCCTCTGTGACATGTTGCTGTGGCCCAATCTGTGTATTTCTTTGTTTGTGTGTGTGTATATGCATATGTGTGTGTGTGTATGTGTGTGTTTATGTATATATGTGGTTTTGTACATGTGTTGTTATAGCGTTTGTTGTGGCGGGGTTTTTTTGCTTTTTAAGTCTCTTCTGCTATGTTTTTCAGTGTTTTTATGAGTATCGGCCTGATACATGTATTGTGTCCAAATTTGGTGTCAATTCATCCAGTGGTTTTTGAGTTACATTAATCCCAGAAATGAACATTATATATATAATGTTCACTATATATATATACTAGCTTGGGGACCTGGCGGTGCCCGGGTTATTTGAGGAAGGCATTGTGTGCCAAGGTTGGTTCCTATTAGATGTTTATGTGGCTTACAGTGGTCTCAGGCACTTAGTGAGGGTACTGCAAGTCACATTGGCCATGGTCCATCCCCCTCCAAACAGCACCAGGATGTAGAGTGGGTCATGGGGGCTCTGTGTGTCACATTTGGTCTTGATCATTCTCTGGATGAGGGTTGCAGCGGTCATGGAAGGTGAGTGAAGGTATTTCAAGTTCCATCATCTGTGGTCCATCCTCCTTGAAATAGCACCAGGGTGTAGAGTGGGTCAAGAGGGCTCTGTGTGCTAATTTTGGTCTGTATTGATCATTGGGTGAGGGTCGCTTTGTGAAGTTTGGTCCTGATCCGTCATTGCTGTGGGCCTCAGTGTCTGACTGCCTGAGGTCTTTCCTTTTCCCTCTGAGGCACCTTAGAATGTTGGAATGTGGATGGCCAATCAGAGTCCTTTATGCAAATACCATTTCAGTGGCAACCAATCCCCTCTGTCTGGGGCCGTAGAATGTTGGAGTTCTGAGGCTGGCCAATCAGAGCCATTTATGCAAATAATCCCATAGTGGTAACCTATCGCAACGCTGTCACATATTCCTTGACACCTCCGCACCTCCCAGAAGATTAACATTCCATTTCCAATGGAAAAAAACTGTCATTTGTCTAACTCAAGCATTCAGTTGCATTCTGTTTTACTGGCCAATCAGAGTGCTTTATGCAAATTGTCTATCAGTGGCAACCAATGCCCTCTGTCTGGTGCCTTAGAGTGTTGGAGTTCTGAGGCTGGCCAATCTGAGTCCTTTATGCAAATAATCTGGTGCTTTAGAGTGTCGGAGTTCTGAGGCTGGCCAATCGGTGTCCTTTGTGCAAATAATCCCACAGTGGCAACCAATCGAAACGATGCCACATATTCCTCCGCACGCACTGCCACACCTCCGCCCGCAAACACTGACTTTTATTATATACATAGATAGATAGATGATAGATAGATAGATACCCACCACACGTTCCTGTGGCCAACCTTCCCTCCCTCTTTCTCTTCTTCTCTCTTTCTTTCCTTTCTTCCCCCTTTACTTTCATTCTCTCCTTCTTTCTCTTCTCCCCCCTCTTCTTTCCCCTCTTTCTCCCCTTTTTTCCTTCTCTACCTATTCTTGGACTGCAACTTCCAGCAGTCCTCCTGATCAATCTACCTACCTACCTATTTTTATCTAATCTACCTATCTTATCTATCTTTAGAATTGCTGGGAGTTGCAGTCCGGGAATAGGAAATTGGAAATATGCAGGGATTGGGATGCTCTCAAAGAAATCCAAGAAGAAAGCTGGCAGCTTGGAAGCAGTGCAGTGCAACTGTCAGTTGGAATTTTGTTTCATACCCCAACCTATGCATTTAGAAGTAAAGCCTTCCACTTTGTTCGTGAGGTAATTTCTTTGCCAGAATGCTACAGATCCAGAGACATGTGGGATCCCCTTTCATGTCATTTGAACCCATTGCTCCATTGAATCCTAGTCTCCAGTGAAACAGAAAATTAGCCTATCCCTCTTCCTTATGACATCATTCCCAATATTTAAACCTGGCTAACATGTCTCCTCTAAACCAGTGTTTCCCAACCTTTTTTGAGCCGTGGCACATTTTTTACATTTACAAAATCCTGGGGCACACTACCAACCAAAATGACACAAAATGACACTCTAACACAGTAATACATATAGTTAATATGTTTTTAAATGTATTTATACACTCAGTGTGAAACCTGGACCTATTTCGATGAACACAACATAGATATCCTGGCAGGAATGGCAGAAAGACACAAACTTCCCACACAGAACTCCCATAACCAAGAGAAAATGCTATAAGAGTTTGGTGGGCATGGACCTTGGGTTTTGGAGTTGTAGTTCACCTATATCCAGAGAGCACTGTGGACTGAAACAATGTTGGATCAGGACCAAACTTGGCATGAATACTCAATATGCCCAAATGTGAACACAGATGGAGTTTGGGGGGAAAGACCTTGACATTTGGGAGTTACAGTTTCTGGGATTTATAGTTAACACACAATCAAAGGGCATCCTGAACTCTTGCAACAATGGAATTGAACCAAACTTGGCATATTGAATTCTCATTACCAACAGAAAGTACTAAAAGGGTTCCAATTTCCCACGGCACACCTGATGATCGCTCACGGCACACTGGTTGGGAAACACTGCTCTAAACCTTCTCTTCTGCAGACCCAGGCAACGGCATTCATGGTCTCCATACCTTGGTCAAGTTACACTCCTCCAGCCTCTTAGGAAGTCAAAGGGAAACCTTTTCTGTACTAGAAACCCCTATGATTGGTTTGCTTTAAGGTCACCATTACTTGAAAGCAACTTGAAGGCAAACAACAGCATTGGGTCAAGCAGGGATAAGTTGTTGTTCATGGAAGACAAGTCCCAAATCCCAACGGAATGGGATGAAATCGACGATGTGCTTCCAGATAAGCGGAAAGCAAACATTTATTCTTAGCTTCTGGAGGTTTACATATTATTTTATTGGCCACTTCAATTTACAGGCCACTTTTCAAGTTTACAGTTTCCAAAGTGGCCTACAATTAAGTTTATGTCTTCTGTGATATTAAGTCAACCTGAGAACTGCCTGTAGGAAGGAATTTGTGTTTACAAACACAGTTCATTTGGTCTTTGAATGCGAACTAGGAACCCCTCAGATTGTTGCAAAGGAAAGAAAGAGGACAGGAAGGAAAAGGGGGTGAGGGGGACAGGCTTAAACTGGCTGTCCTCCTTCCTCCAAAACCGCCTACAGCAAGTGAAGTGGGGAGGGATGGTCTCCGAGGGCTCCCCCTTACATTGTGGAGTTCCTCAGGGGGCCATCCTCTCCCCGCTGTTATTTAACATCTATATGCGACCGCTCGCCCAATTGGTACGGAGTTTTGGGCTGGAGTGCCATCAGTACGCGGATGACACCCAGCTCATTCTGAGGATGGACCCCGGGGTGGAATCTGTACCCGATAATTTCCATCTTTGCCTAGAAGCCGTAACTGGATGGCTACGAGCCAGTAAGTTGAAGGTGAACCCGGCGAAGACGGAGATCTTGTGGCTGATGACGTGGCACTTCACCCGCAGCCTCTAGTCAAGAGCTTAGGGGTCAGGCTGGACCCCCAGCTGTCTATGGAGGCGCAGATTGCCTGCGCCTGCAGGACAGCGTTTTACCATCTACGACAGGCAAAACGTCTGGCTCCCTATCTCTCCCGCTGCGACCTGGCCACAGCGATCCAAGCCACGGTCATCTTGAGGCTCGATTACTGTAATGCGCTGTGCATTGGCCTACCCTTGTTGGGGATCCGGAAACTCAAGCTGGTGCAGAACACAGCAGCACGCCTGCTCTCAGGAGCCGCAAGATCTGCGCATGTAACTCCACTCCTGCGCGAACTGCACTGGCTTCCTATTGAATTCTGGATCTCCTTCAAGGTGTTAGTTTTAACTTTTAAGGCCTTATATGTTTTGGGGCCAGTGTACCTGAAGGAGCGGCTTACCCCATACGTGCCCAGAAGATCACTGCGTTCAGAGGGGCTCAACTTACTGGAGGTGCCTGGTATCAAGATCTATAGGCTATCGAGCACGCGGCAGAGGGCGTTCACAGTGGTCGCGCCAAGCCTCTGGAACTCGCTGCCTGAGGAGACGAGAGCCCTAGGGGGCTTGATGACATTTCGCAAGTCCGTAAAAACTTGGTTGTTTAGACAGGCCTTCGGCTCTGGCTGATGCCTGCTATAACCTGCCATCCTGCCGCGTCACTGCCGCCTGCACTATTGCCGTCCTGCTGGGATTTTATTGTTGGGAGCGGGGTTAATTTTGTTTTTATGATGCTATTTTATGTGTTTTTAATGTGTTTTATCTGGTTTCATTGTTGTAAACCGCTCTGGGCTCTGGAGAGAGCGGTCTACGAAATTGAATAAATAAATAAATAAATAAATAAATGAGGAGGAGGAAGGGCTTACTTGATTTATTGTCATGGTTCTATAATCAATCTGATATATCAGGGTTTCCCAATCTTTTTTTGAGCCGCGGCACACTTTTAACATTAAAAAAATTTGGGGGCACATCACCAACCAAAATGACACTCTAACACAGTAAAGACCGGCTGGGGGATGGTGGCCTGCTGGGAGCAGCTGCTGGGAGTGCCAAACCCGGGGGAGGGGGAGGAGCCAGGCCGTGCCATTCCCCGCCCCCTCCCCCTGGTTTCAGCTCTCCCACAGCTTCTCCCATCTTGAGGGGGCAGTGCCATGCCAGCGGTGGCAGAGCCAGTACAATGCTGTCTTGGCACTGTCCCCTCAAGGCTGGAGAAGCTGTGGGAGAGCTGAAGCCGGGGGAGGGGGCAGAGCCAGGCCGCGCCATGCCCCGCCCCCTCCCCCTGTCTTCAGCTCTCCCACAGCTGAAGCTGAAGCCGTGTGGAGGAGGAGGAGCATGAGCGGTGGATGGGCTTCAGTGGGTGGGGCTCCTTCGCGCGGCTTCAGCGAGCGAGGGGCGGGAGTCATGGCGGATTGGAGGCTGGCTGGAGAAATGGCCGAAGGAGGCGGCGCATTTTGCCTCCTCCGATGAATTCCTATTGAATAATATTCACTACAAAAAAGAAAACCCTGTTAGCATTATTATGAGCTTGACTTTTTCTTTTTGGAGGAAGCAAACGAACCTCTATGAATTATCACGGAGGTTAAGATGTTCTAGGGAAGACTTGTTCTTGGTCTCCCCTGCTTTGCAAGTGCAGTTGATGGGGATGAGAGACAGGGCCTTCTCAGTGGTGGCTCCCTGACTCTGAAACTCTCTCCCCAGTGAGATTAGATCAGCACCCTCCTTCCTGGTCTTTAGAAAGAGAGCAAAGACATGGTTATGGAACCAAGCTTTTGACTAGTAAAGTAATGCAGTAGAAGAGGTAAATATGAAATAGGTGTAATCGACATCTGGAATGGCCTGGTCTGTGAGTTTGGATCATGCATTTTCAATGTGTTTTTTTAAAAATTAGGTGTTTTTAATTTTCATAATTTATGTTTAAATGTCCTGTTATCTAATGATGAATTTGTCCTATTGTATTTTATTCTTAGTCATATGCTTATGTATGTAAAGAATTGAATGTTGTTGCCATTATTTTTTGTAAACTGCTTTGAGTCCACCCAGGGGTGCGAAGTGAAAATAAATAAACAAACAAGCAATTTTATTCCCAGTACAAGAAAAGATTGAAAAAAATTACACAGTTTTCAAAGCCTACCTGTAATTCCGGATTCCCGCTGTATGAAATTTGTGTGTGGTTGTCTTGCATAGAAAATCATGGAATGATATGACAATGCAATGGAAAATGATTTTAATGATGAGACGCTGAGAATTGTATTTTATGGTTTTAATTGCTAATTGCTTAACGTTTTTATTTGGTTATTGCATAATTGTTTTTAATTGTATTTTGTATTGTGGGCATTGATTGCCATGTGAAAAAAGGAAACCCACCTTAGACCCTGCAATGTTGACCAACTACCACCCAGTCTCTAACCTCCCGTTTATTAGTAAGATGATTGAACGTGTGGCAGCGATCCAACTTCAGAAAATCTTTGACAACACGGATGGCCTGGATCCATTTCAATCTGGCTTCCTTCCCGGACACGGGACCGAGACTGTTTTGATGGCCATCTGTGATGACATCCGTCGCCAGCTAGACAAGGGAGGATCGGTACTGCTGGTGTTGCTCGACCTCACCACAGCTTTCGATACAGTAGACCATGATCTACTGATCCAATGATTAGCTGCTATTGGAATTCAAGGATCAGCAATAACGTGGTTCAACTCATTCTTGTGAGGGCGTAGCCAACGAATGGAGTGGCTGGGCCAAGTATCTGAGAAATCCCATCTCGACTGTGGAGTACCCCAAGGTGCTATTTTATCGCCAATGCTGTTTAACATCTACCGTGTTTCCCCGAAAGTAAGATGATGTCTTACTTTCTTTTTACCCCCAAAAGCCCCACTACGTCTTACTTTCGGGGTACGTCTTGTATTGGACATACCCCGAAAGAATTCTTCACCCAGTAGGGCGACGGTACCTGTGAGGGGCGACGGTACCTGTGAGGGCCGCCGCCGCGCTGGCCGCCGCCGCCGCACAGCCGGCCACACGGGTCAACCGCAGCACGCCTCTTGCGCGGCACGCCTCTTGCCTGGCCTCTGGCGCGATGCCGCTTCGCCCCGCCTCTTGCTTCTTCTTTCCCCCTCCCTTCCTTCATCCATTCGAGTGAACGAAGGAAGGGAGGGGGAAAGGAGAAGGAGCAAGAGGCGGCGCTAAGGGGCGCCGCGTCACAGCCAGGCCTCTGACGCGGCGCCGCTTCGCCCCGCCTCTTGCTCCTTCTTTCCCCCTCCCTTCCTTTCGTCATTCGAGTGAACGAAGGAAGGGAGGGGAAAGGAGAGAAAAGAACAGAGGCGGCGCTAAGGGGCGCCGCGTCACAGCCAGGCCTCTGACGCGGCGCCGCTTCGCCCCGCTTCTTGCTCCTTCTTTCCCCATCCCTTCCTTCGTCCATCCGAGTGAACGAAGGAAGGGAGCGGGAAAGGAGAAGGAGCAGAGGCGGCGCTAAGGGGCGCCGCCTCACAGCCAGGCCTCTGACGCGACGCCGCTCGCCCGCCTCTTGCTCCTTCTTTCCCCCTCCCTTCGCATGGACTTTCGGGGTACGGCTTACTTTCGGGGTACGGCTTACATTAGCCGACCCCCCTGACACCCCCGATACGTCTTACAATCGGGGGTGTCTTACTATCGGGGAAACACGGTATGTTCGACCTCTCGCCAAGCTAGTCCGGAGATTTGGATTAGAATGTTTCCAATACGCTGTTGACACACAGCTTCTCCTAAAACTAGAACCTGGAACAACTTCAGTACCGGATAACTTCACCCGGTGTCTTGGAGCGGTGACAAGATGGCTACGTGCCCATACATTGAAAGTAAATCCAGCAAAAACTGAAATCTTGTGGCCTGGCCGCCCATCAGAATTGGTTGGTCTATTACCATCTTTGGAAGGCCTTTTGAGGTCAGGGTCCTTCATATCTAAGATACCATTTAATGCCACTCCACCACCAGAGACTGCCAAGGTCAGCTCATGAGAATCTTCTCTATGTCCCTGGCCCTAGAGTGGTCCGTTTGGAGTCCACAAGACAGAGATCCTTCTCAATTGTAGCCCCAATCTTGTGGAACTCCCTACTGCCAGACCAGAGAGCCACTCCTGATCTACATACATTTTTAGGGACACTCAAGACATGGCTCTTCAGAAGAGCCTATGATTGTTAAGTAACAAGCGGTGACTATGTAACCTGCTTATTTTAATTGTATAAGTCGCCCAGAGCACCTTTGGTGGAGGCCGACTCATCTGTATCTTCTGTATCATCTGTATCTGTATTCTGTATACCTTAATAAAGCGGAATGTTTGTATGTATGTGTCCGGAGGGATATGTGACAGCTTTCTGATTGGCTCCCACTGTGGGATCATTTGCATAAAGGACTCCCATTGGTCAGCCAACACGAACATTCCGACGCTCTAAAGTGCCAGAGGGGGGTAAGGAAAAGGCCTGAGGCAGTCAGGCATGGTGGGAGTTTAAGTCCAAAACACTTTGCAGCCCCCAATAATGAGACAACAAAACCAAACTTGGCACACGGAACCCCCAAGACCCACTTTACGTCTTGGTGCAGTTTGAGGGAGAATGGACCATGGATTGGCCAGCATTCCAACATCCCAAATCTCAAAGCTGCCAGACAGAGTTCTTTACAAAAAGGCTTCCTTTAGCTGATTTTACAAATAAGAGCTCAGCCTGAATTGACAGTAAGGCTTCCTCAACTTGATTCTCCTGACTAGGCCTCAGCCTGAACTGACATTAAGGCTTCCTTAACTAGATTCTCCTGACTAGGCCTCAGCCTGAATTGACAGTAAGGCTTCCTCAACTTGATTTTCGAGACTAGGCCTCAGCTTGAATTGACAGTAAGGCTTCCTCAACTTGATTTTCGAGACTAGACCTCAGCCTGAATTCACAGTAAGGCTTCCTCAACTTGATTCTCCTGACTAGGCCTCAGCCTGAATTGACAGTAAGACTTACTTAACTTGATTTTCCTGACTAGGCCCCCAGCAATGACAGAACAAGATTACAGCTGGCACACAGATCCCCCCCAAGACCCACTCTACATCCTGGTGCAGTTTGAAGGAGGGTGGACCATGGATGGTGGGACTTGCAGTACCTTCACTCACTTAAACTGACCAGCACGGGTGACGGACCTGGAACAAACTTGGCACACATAACCCCCATGATGCCCTTTACATCCTGCTGCAGTTTGGGAAAGATGGACCCTGGATTATGGGATTTGTAGTACTTCCAAGCACTTTGCTTCCCAGAGACCACTGTGGCCCCAAACAAAGACCGATAAATATAAAACTTGGCACACAGAGCCCCCATGACCCACTCTATGTCCTGGTGCAGTTTGGAGAAGAGCAGAGCATGGATGATGGGGCTTGAAGTACCTCCACTCACTTCCCGAGACCGCTGCGACCCTCATCCAATGACTGATCAAGACCAAACTTGGCACACATAACCCCCATGACTGCCTTCGCATCATGGTGAGGTTTGGGGGCACGTGGACATGGATGATGGGACTTGGAGTACTTTCCAACCCTTCTGTTTTCAGAGACCACTGTGGCCCCCAACAAAGACCGATCAAGACCAAACCTGGCACATAGAGCCCCCCATAACCCACTCTACACCCTGGTGCAGTTTTCAGGAGGATGGACCATGGATGATGGGACTTGAAGTGCCTCCACTCACTTCCCAAGTCTGCTGCGACCCTCATCCAATGACTGATCAAGACCAAATTTGGCACACAGAACCCCCTACATCCTGGTGCAATTTGGAGGAGGATGGACCATGGATTATGGGACTTGAAGTATCTTCACTCACTTCCCGAAACCACTGTGAGCCAAATGAACAACTGATACGGACCAATCTTGGCACACAATGCCTTTCTCAAATAACCCGGGCACCGCCGGGTCTTCAGCTAGTAAGAAATAAAGTTGAGTTTAGTTGAGATGTGTAAACCGCCTCGAGTCACCTTCGGGCTGAGAGGGATGGTATAGAAATATAATAAATAAATAATAAATAAATAAATAAATAAATAAATAAATAAATAGCATTTCTGTAATATTTTATACACAGAAAAAATAAAACTATTCCTTGCTATTTTTCATGGGATTTAATCATGAGAAAATGTTGCACAGAAGGTCTCCTACTGTGTTGTTTTCCGTGCAAGAAATAGCATTTCCATGCAGTCATATTTGCTGCATGGAAAAAAAGCTGTTTCCCACACAGAAAATGCTGACTTTTGTGTTCATTTTGCACAAAATAAGTCCCATCAAAAAAAATTCCAATCAGTTAAGGGTCCGTCTCATCAATATTTCTTGATGTTAAATATAACAAACCCCAGCTTTTAAATAATTATTTGAATATTTTTTCATTTCCCCCTTCTTGTTCCTGATAGAGAAAGACTTTGCTTCATCCAATGCTGCCATGGAAAAAAAGGGTTTCCAGCAGATATTGCATCGACTTTTTCATGTGTCTTCCACTGAATTACCTTTTGAAATAGAGATGAATTTCGATGGCGATAGATCACGCACATACTGCTCTGAATGGCCAAGAGACTTGATAAGCAAAGCCAAGCTGAAGAATATTTAATGCCTTTTCACAGCTGCATCCCAGATCCCTTGATCCCCAACCCAGAAACCAAATAAGGATCAGGTAAAAACTAAGAGAGGTGGCAGGATGCCAATTGCATAGCACAACAATCAATTTACACAAGAGAGAGAGAGAGAGAGAGAGAGAGAGAGAGAGAGATTAGTATTAAGGATGCCAAGAGACACTACTTTACTTGCCTCCCCAAGACATTTACTTTTGCCTGTACCACTAAAACATCGCATTTATTTATTTTGCATCTCATCAGGTTTGCTGTAGTCATGCTGGTGCATATGTGTTTTGGGTGGCAGCATATTCCACTCAGGCCCGGATTACCCATAAGGCCACACTAGGCCATGGCCTATGGGCGCAGGCCTAGGGGGGCACCAGATCAAGGACCAAAAAAAAGTTCAAACAAAACCGCAACGTGTGTCATGATGACTCTCTCTCTCTCTCTCTCTCTCTCTCTCTCTCTCTCTCTCTCTCTCTCGGGCGGGGAGAGCGCTGTGAGGGGGCGGGGGAGGAGGGAAGGGCCCCCTCGCCATAGCACCCGCCGCCTTGTCAAGGAAGGAGGGCACGAGGAGGATGAGGCGGAGGGAAGCCCTGCCCCCGAGCCACTGCTGCGCATGTCCAGCAGCGCCCCATGGGTGGGCCTTCCCTTCCTCCTCCCATCCGCGACCGCCTTCCTTGACTGAAGGAAGGCGGTCGCAGCGAGGAGGAAGAAGAGGCGGAGGGAAGCCCTGCCCCCAGGGCCGCTGCCGCGCATGCACGAGAGTCTACTGAACAAGCCAGTACCTGCCGCATACCAGTATTGCCATCTGTTGAGGAGTTATGAAGGTAGAGGCATTACTTTTCATTCAACCCTCATATTTTAAGTCTAATTAATTGGGAATTTGTCTTGCCTAAATGTGAATAAAACTGGAATGACTCTCAGCAAGCATATGTAAAATCTACCCAACAGTGTACATAACAGAGCGTAATAGTTACGTTTGGTATCTTTTCCTGTGCTTCATTTTAAGACTCTGAACGCTGGAAATGTTGGGCTTCAATAACAAACTCCTGCTTTCATAAAGTTCAACATGATACATAGAACTGGTGAAATGAAAAATGCCCTGCTTATATTGCAGTGTTTGGGAGGATCTTAATAAAAAAATATATTGCCTGACTGTAGGCATCTGAAAGTAAGCGTTTCATGCAACGCATCATCGGCACATCATTAGACAAGGTTTCAGCCTTGTGTGATGCAGTGCAGAGGTGGACAGGAACCAGCAGCCTTTGCAACACATCAAACGTTTGTTTCCCAATTGTTTCATAGCAGCAACAACCACAATGGCAAAATAATCCAATTTCACTCTAAATCAGCATTTCTCAACCTGAGGGTTGGGACCCCAGGGGGGGGGGGGGGTCCGAAAGAGAGTGTCAGAGGGGTCACCAAAGACCATCAGAAAAAACAGTATTTTAGATTGGTCGTGGGGGTTCTGTGTGGGAAGTTTGACCCAATTCTATCGTTGGTGGGGTTCAAAATGGTCTTTGATTGTAGGTGAACTATAAATCCCAGCAACTGCAACTCCCAAATGTCAAGGTCTATTTCCCCCAAACTCAAACATTGTTTACATTTGGACATATTGAGTATTCATGCCAAGTTTGGTCTTGATCCATCATAGTTTGAGTCCACAGTGCTCTCTGGATGTAGGCAAACTACAACTCCAAAACTCAAGGTCAATGCCCACCAAACCCTTCCAGTATTTTCTGTTGGTCATGGGAGTTCTGTGTGCCAAATTTGGTTCAATTCTATGATTAGAGGAATTCAGAATGCTCTTTGATTGGAGGTTGACTATAAAATCCCAGTAACTACAACTCCCAAATGACAAAATCATTTTAGTAATGGTCACTCCTTGGGTTAGTAGGTGTGTTGTGGCCAAATTTGGTGGCAATTCGTCCAGCGGATTTTGAGTTATGTCCCTCAAAATGAACAGAGCATTTATATACATATTGAATATGCGTGCCAAGTTTGGTCCTGATTCATCATTGTTTCAGTCCACAGTCCTCTCTGGATGTAGGTAAACTACAACTCCAAAATTCAAGGTCAATGTCCCCCCAAACCCTTCCCCTATTTTCTGTTAGTCATGAGAGTTCTGTGTGCCAAGATTGGTTCAATTCCATTGTTGGTGGAGTTCAGAATATTATTTGATTTAAGGTGAACTATAAATCCCAGCAACTCCAACTCCCAAATGCCAAGGTCTATTTTCCCCAAACTCCACCAGTGTTTACGTTTGGACATACTGAATATTCATGCCAAGTTTGGTCCTGATTCATCATTGTTTCAGTCCACAGTGTTCTCTGGATGTAGGTGAACTACAACTCCAACACTGAAGGTCAATGTCCCCTCAAACCCTTCCCCTATTTTCTGTTGGCCATGGGAGTTCTGTGTGCCAAGATTGGTTCAATTCCATTGTTGGTGGAGTTCAGATAATTTTTTGATTTTAGGTGAATTATAAATCCCAGCAACTACAACTCCCAAATGGCAATATCAATCAACCCCCTTGCAGACCCACTAGTATTCAAATTTGGGCATACCGAGTGTCTGTGCCAAATTTGGTCAATTGAATTGACATACATCCTGCCTATGAGATAGTTACATTACGATTCATAAGAGGAGCAAAATTACTGTTATGAAGTAGCAAGGAAAATAATTTTATGGTTGGGGGTCACCACAACATGAGGAACTGTATTAAGGGGTCACAGCATTAGGAAGGTTGAGAAGCACTGGAGTACATAGAACAGATTTCTGAGTAACTATGGCTGTCAAAGGAGACTTCCATAACCAGATAAAAGTGCCATCTCAATGGTGAAGAACAGCATCCTCCAAGACCAGGTTCTGATAGTCCTGCCAAGCACAGAAAAGTTACTTTTTTTGACTACCTGTTACGCCCCACGGGCTGGTTTTATCTCTGCATTTTGTAGTTGCCCTTTACCTGCATGGGCCTTGGTTCTATTGTCCCATTGTTCTGCCATGTGGGCACTCAGAGGCGGAGTTGTGTCTTGGCTCCAAACCTGATGTCACCGCCCTTGACTCCTCCTCTTCCAGAGTTTACCTGGGGGCTGGACCTCCTCTCTGCCTCCATTCCAGAGACCACATGGGCATAGCAAGGTGGAATCTAAGCCATCTGGGACAAAGCAACTTAGTTCACTGCTACAAAGCCAACCTATGCTTTCAGCCATAATTTACAGGGACAAAGGAAGGTCAGCCTTCACCCATAGCCTGTGGATTTTGGGGATTCATTTTATTTATTTACTAGCTTTGGGACCCGGTGATGCCCGGGTTATTTGAAATGGGCTGAGGCCTAGGAAGCCTTAATGTCCATTCAGGCTGAGGCCTAGGAAGCCTTACTGTCCATTCAGGTTGAGGCCCAGGAACCCTTACTGTCCATTCAGGCTGAGGCCTAGGAAGCCTTACTGTCAATGCAGGCTGAGGTCTCGGAAGCCTTATTGTCAATTGAGGCTGAGGCCTAGCAAGCCTTACTGTCAATTGAGGCTGAGGCATAGGAACTCTTACTGTCAATGCAGGCTGAGGTCTAGGAAGCCTTACTGGCAATTCAGGCTGAGGCCTAGGAAGCTTTAATGTCCATTCAGGCTGAGGCCTAGGAAGCCTTACTGTCAATTCAGGTTGAGGCCTAGGAAGCCATACTGTCCATTCAGGCTGAGGCGTAGGAACCCTTACTGTCAATTTAGGCTGAAGCCTAGGGAGCCTTACTGTCAATGCAGGCTGAGGTCTGGGAAGCCTTATTGTCAATTGAGGCTGAGGCCTAGCAAGCCTTACTGTCAATTGAGGCTGAGGCATAGGAAGCCTTACTGTCAATTTAGGCTGAGGCCTAGGAAGTCATACTGTCAATTTAGGCTGAGGCCTAGGGAACCTTACTGTCAATGCAGGCTGAGGCCTAGGAAGCCGTATTGTCAATGCAGGCTGAGACCTAAGAAGCCTTACTGTCAATTCAGGCTGAGGCCTAGGAAGCCTTACTGTTAATTCAGGCTGAGGCCTGTTGGGAAAGGTGGTATTTTCACCTTTGTCTGGAAGGATGTATGTCTATTTTTGGGCCTAGCTTGTTATGCTAGTAGTGCTCTCCGTACATCAGAAATCTCTCTCTCTGTAGTGAAATCTGGGGTCTAGGTTGTAATGCTAGTAATGCTCTCAGTACATCAGGAAACCCTCTCTGTAGGGAAATCCTATTAGGAAATGAACATTCCATTTCCAATGGAAAAACTGTCTGGTGCCTTAGTGTTGGAGTTTTGTGGCTGGCCAATGAGAGTTCTTTATGCAAATAATCCCACATTGGCGACCAATCAAAAAGCTGCCACATATTCCTTCGCACCTCCCGCCGCACCTCCCGCCGCAAACATTGACTTTTATCATAGACATAGATAGATATAGGTTTAAAACTTTTGTACCCCGACCTTCCCACCTCTATTGAGGGATTCAGACTGGCATTACAGCAAAAATGCAATGATATATACAGTTTAAAAACAACTACAACAACATATTAAAATACATAAAAATCCCAGCATAAAACCACATTGCCACGAAAACAATTCCACTCGATCTGTAAACGTGGTCATTCATTCAGACAATAGCCAATCTCAGCCTATTCTGGAAGGCCTGGTTTCACATCCAAGTCTTCACCAGCCTCCTAAAGGACAACAGGGTGGGGGCATCACTTGGGAGAGAGTTCCACAGCCAAGGGGCGACCACAGAGAAGGCCCTGTCTCTCGTCCCCACCAGTCGCGCTTGCGAAGCTGGCGGGACCGAGAGCAGGGCCTCTCCAGAGGATCTTAATGTCCTTGATGGTTCATAGGGGAGAATTCATTCGGACAAGTAAACTGGGCCAGAACCGTATAGGATTTTGTAGGTTAAAACCAGCACTTTGAATTGTGCTCGGAAACTAATTGGCAGCCAATAGAGCTGGCGCAACAAGGGAGTTGTATGCTCCCTGTACCCCGCTCCTGTTAGTAACCTGGCTGCCGAGCGGTGGACTAATTGCAGTTTCCGAGGAGTCTTCAGAGGCAACCCCACGTAGAGAGCATTGCAGTAGTCTATTCGAGATGTAACCAGAGCGTGGACTACCATGGCCAAGTCAGACTTCCCAAGGTACGGGCGCAGATCCGAAGAACTTCGCGAGTCAAAGGAACCATTGAAAGCAACGGGAGCCTGGAATCCAAGAGAGACACCATCACTCTGTAAAGTTAAGAGGCAAGTGATAGCTTCCTTTTTCAAGGACTTCCTTTTGCAACTTACTTCAAGCATTTTGGGCCACCAGCATTTTTACTGGTTGTATTCAATAAATCTTGTTCGGTTCACTATTCTTGAGTCTAGCACTCATTCTTAAAGATATTCCAGGCCTCCCTGCATGTGGGACAGCTTGTCTCTATCTTCAAGGCCAGTGTTTTTCAACCTTTTTTGAGCCGCGGCACACTTTTTACATTTACAAAATCCTGGGGCACACCACCAACCAAAATGACACAAAATGACACTCTAACACAGTCATACATATAGTTAATATGTTTTTAAATGTATTTCTACACTCAGTTTGAAACCTGGACCTGTTTCGATGAAGACAACATAGATCTCCTGGCAGGAATGGCAGAAAGACACACACAAAGGTCTTTCTCAACAGCTGTCAGTCATGGGAAAACTTTGGCCCTCTGGGTGCTTTGGACTTCAACTCCCACCATTCCTAACAGCCTGATGCCCTTTCCTGCTTAAGTGGCTGAGGGGGGGGGGGAAGGAAAAGGGCCCGAGGCTGCTAGGAATGGTGGGAGTTGGAGTCCAAAACACCTGGAAGGTCCAAGTTTGCCCATGCCAGCTTTCTTTTTTTTTTAAATCAGTTTTTATTGATTTTCAGTAGTTAAAATACAGAATAAGACAAGAAAAAACATATAACAGTAAGGAAAAACTGAAAGTAGACCTCGGGGCGCCCAGAGCTGGCTCCCGGGTTTACTATGAGTTATACAAGAGTGAAAGTCATGTGAAGACATAGTTGGGTGAAGAGCGGAAACCTCTTCCTGGTTAGCCCATCTGTACGTTCTTCTGATTATTTTCCTCTTTATTTAATCCTGTGGTTGGGTAGAGAAACATTGCCAGCTTTCGATTCCATCGCCACATCTATCTTCAGCCTCTGGCGGTTTGAATATATGTGATTATCTATCTGATTTTCTACCTTGTCGCTATGACTATGGTGCTGCTTCTTTAAATTGTCCACAAACTGACTGTGTTATTGTGCGGATCCCGGAACTGACATTGGATAACATCGCGAGGATACACTCTTTTTTTGCACTCACTTCCGTGATTTCATCAAATATCGCGAGTTTTCCGTAGAGGAGCGCTCCGTGAACTCAATACTTCCTGGTTCGCCACTCCTCCGCTCTCTGTGGCGACCACGCCGAACTACCTTCTGTAAGACTTTTGATTTTCTCCACAGGATTGGGTACTTTGGATGTGTTTTTTGCATATGATTATGTATGATTAATTGTGCATTTTGTACTGTGACGTAGCAGCGCTCCTTTAATAAGTAAGGGTATTGGAGGTTCCAATTTGCCATGGCACACCTGATGATCCCTCACGGCATACTAGTGTGCCCCAGCACACTGGTTGGGAAACACTGTTCAAGGCCATAGCTTGCATGTCCATCCCTTTAAAGCCTATCGTAGGCCCTGAAGGCAGAAGACTACCACTCCAAGAACATCCCTACCAACTGCCATAGCCATTGGTCTCGATAGCTGGGGAATTCAGGGAGTTGGAATAAAAATAGATTCTTCCATATTCTGCTGGAAACCGAGATGCTGATCCTGTTGCCTGGTCCAGCAACGCTCATCTTCTGTTGGCTTCTTGCCCAGGGCTATCCCGGAAACACATTTTCCAGCAGTATTTGAAAGCTCTGAAATTAGCAGTTGATCTTAATGGAGGGAGGAAAAGCTGACTGAGCTCCCAAAAGCTTCAGCGCCTTCAGCCTGCGCTGGCGAACATCCTGCTTGGAATTCATGAATTCAGTGGTAGGCATATTTTCTATCACAACCATATTGATTTCTGTATATATATATATTGATTCCACGAGGAGCTGCAGACGCAAGGAGATATCCACGTCGGCCATCTACAAAGCCTGAGCCGAAATCCACAGAAATCAATGAGACGAAAACAACCTGTGGAATAGGTTTGTCTCCTGCCTACAGCAATGGATTTTCTGCTGGAACCATTTCCCCTGTTGAGATTTTTTCATTTAAGGTAACATCTCCTCTGGGTAAAAAGAAATATTTCACCCTTTCTCATTAAGACGGAACAATATTTGTATTCAGCTCTTCCCAGACATGGAAATACTTTCCCCCCCAAAAAAGCATATGGATGCATATATTCTGCTGAATTAATGCGATTCGAAACCACTTTAATTGACATGACTTAATACTATGGAATCCAAGGAACTGTAGTGTGGTGAATAGGCATGTTTTAGAATCCTAAAATGGCGATTCTTATATCAAATGGGGGGGGGGGGTTATTAGTATATCAAAGACTTACAAAAAATTTCCCAAAAATTTCGGAAATGTAACTTAAGTACTAACGAAATTTGTTGGTAATTCGTCTGCCAGAGCATGCGCATTCAGATGGTTTTGGCCTACAACTCCCAGAAATCCTAACAGCTGGTAAATTGGCTGGGATTTCTGGGAGTTGTAGGCCAAAACTTGAATAAACCACACTGAATTCTAGATGGGACTCTCCAAATAGGAAGGAGGGAGGGAAGGAGGAAGGGAGGGAGGGAGGGGTTTTCTATTCTTGGAAGCAGCAAAAGAAAAGGAGGAGGAGCCCCCCCTCGCTCCTCGCTGCCTCTCTCTCACCCCGATCCTGAGGGAGCGAGGGCCCAAGTTTGCCCAGGCTGAGAGGAAAAGGAAGAGGCCTGAGGCTGTGAGGAATGGTGGGAGTTGAAGTCCAAAACACGTACCTGGAGGGCTGAAGCTGGTCCCTGCGATGGGGCATGGCAGAGCAATGGGGAAGAGAAGCATCTGAGAGAGCGCAGGGAGAGGAGGAGAAGCGCGCGTGTGTGTGTGTGTGTGTGTGTGTGTGTGAAGCAGGCCCCTGCGATGGGGCATGGCAGCAGAGCAACGGGGAAGAGAAGGGGGGGGAAGCCTGGAGGACTACACTTTCCAGAATGCATTGCCTAGCCTACCTAGCAGCAGCGTCACTTCCAGTTCCTCATAGAAATGCGGGGAAAAGAAGAAGCTGAATGAAGGCGGGAAGGAAATGAGGGGAGAAGACAGGGAGAAGTGAGTAGTACAATAATTCAGTACTTAATACTTCAGACGTTCTTACGATCATCACGCACATTCTTGGCCTCAAGAACCGTAAAAGGAAGTCTACTTCCGGGATCGCGGCAGCGATACGTAAAAGTCCCATTACATACGAATCTCTTACGAATCCTTTTAATTTCCGTTTCATTTTTCTCATGCCTAGTGGTGAGGTACCAGCAGTAGTTGGCAAAGAGGGCTAAAGACCTTTGCAGAACTGTTGTATTGAGTCACTGCAGCTAAAGTGGTGTCAAACCACTTTCATTAAACAGTGTAGATCAGGGGTTCTTAACCTTCATGATGCTGCCAGGCCCGGATCACCCATAAGGCCACACTAGGCCATGGCCTAGGGGCGCAGCCGAGGGGGGGGCACCAGATCCGGACCCCCAATTTTTTTTAAGTTGATCTTCGGGCACTTCTGCGCCTGTGCACCATCTACGCAGGCCCGCCCCCCCCCCCCCGCTGCACTCGTCCTTGGCTCCTCCCTCCCTCCTCAGGCCATGCTAAGACTCCCAGAGGCCTCAGAGTGGCTTGAGGAGGGAGGGAGGAGGAGGAAGGAAGGGAAGGCTCACCCCAGGGGCAGGCTTCCCTTCCTCCTCCTCCTCCGCAACGCACCCGGCTTCGCGTCACGGAGGAGGAACGAAGGGAAGGCTCACCCCAGAGGCGGGGCTTCCTTTCCTCCTCCACAACGGGCTCGGCTTCGCGTTGTGGAGGAGGAAGGGAGGGAGGCCCCGCCCCCCAGGGGCGAGGCTTCCCTCCTCCTTCTCGCGCCCTCCTTCCTTAACTCAAGGAAAGAGGGCATGCTGGGGGGTGTGGTAGAGGTTGGTTTGGAAGCGTAATTCCAAAGTGTGGCCTATGGCGCCAAAATTGGTTAATCGGTCCTGGATGCCGCGACTCCGTAAGACAGTTCCTCATATTGTGGTAACCCTCAACCATAAAATCATTTTCATTGCTACTTCATAACTGTAATTTTGCTCCTGTTATGGATCATAATGTAAATGTCCAATACGCAGGATGCATTTTCATTCACTGGACCAAATTTGGCACAAATACCCGAAACACCCAAATTTGAGTACTGGTGAGGCTGAAGGGAGCTGATTTTGTCATTTGGGAGTTGTAGTTGTTGGAATTTATAGTTCACTTACAATGAAAGAGCATCTGAACTCCACCAATGATGGAATAGAACCAAATTTGGCACACAGAACACCCATTAACAACAGAAAAGAGTGGAAGGATTTGGCGGGCATTGACCTTGAGTTGTAGTTCACCTACATCCAGGAAGCACTATGGACTCAAACAATGAAAGATCTGGACCAAACTTGCCACGAAGATTCAATATGCCCAAATGTGAACACTGATGGAGCTTGGGAAAAATAGACTTTGACATTTGGGAGTTGTAGTTGCTGGGATTTATAGTTCTCTCTCTCTCTCGGCATTACTTCGCGAACAAAGATTCTTAGGAAGGACTCATCCCACGCTTTTTACAAGCGCGTTGATGAGGCCAATCTGAGATAGGCAAGTTCGGTTGCAGAAAGCACAGCAGAAAGTCTCCTTGGGTGATGTTGTTTCCAAGTTGAGGTTCTTTCTGCATTGTCGTTTCTCTTCGAGACCCATTCAGCATGTCTTCTCGAAAGAGGCCGCAACATTGTGGATAGTGTGCTCCATGCCTCCCGATGTGAGGCCAGGGTGGACCATTGTTGGTGGTCAATTTGGCCGAGCCTGAGATGTTGTTTCAGGGAGTCCTTATATCTCTTTTTGGGGGAACCTCTCTTATGCTGACCAGTGGCGAGTTCACCATAGAGTAGTATCTTTGGCAGGCGGTGGTCCTCCATCCTAGAGATGAGCCCTGCCCAGCGCAGCTGTGTTCTCAATAGCATGGCCTCAATGCTGGTGATCCCTGCTTGCTTAAGGACAGCAACATTCGTCACATAGTCGGTCCAGTGTATATTTAGGATTGTGCGAAGACAGCGCTGATGAAAGCATCCGAGGAGTCGTAGCTGTTGGCGATAGGTGACCCATGTTTCAGACCCATAGAGAATAGACAGTACGATAGCTCTGTACACACTGATTTTGGTGCTTTGCCTCAGGTGTTTGTTGCTCCAGACTCTTTTGTGAAGCCTACAATCAAAGAGCATTCTGAACCCCACCAATGATACAATTGGGCCGAACTTCCCACACAGAACCCCCATGCCTTAAAGGGACTCGGTGGCACGAGCCTCCCTCCAGCCTCACATGCTCTCCTTCACCCCGCACATGCTCACCATGATGCCATGCGCCAAGCACGCCTGCTCTCCCTTTCCCACTTGGAGTCTCAAATACAGCCTTCCCCTTGGCTGAGACGTTGGCCAATGAAAGCAGAGGAGGGTTTTTGGTGGGAAGGTCTGTTTCCAAAAAGAAAGAGAAGGACAGGCAAAGAAGACTTCAGCCTTCTGTGCCAAAGGGGTTCCTAAGACCATCAGAAATAGATATTTTCTTATGATCTTTAGCAACCCCTCTGAAACCACTTCGTAACACCCCCTCCCCGAGGTCACAACTCCCAGGTTGAGAAACACTGGTGTAGATGCATCCTATAAATCCTCAAATTCTGCAGTCAGCGTGGCCCATGTTTTTCCCCAGAATATTCTTTAGATGATTCAATGCATATTACATAACTATGACATCTCCTACCCTGGTGAGGAAACAACTATTTCAAATAAGCCAAATTGATGGGGAAAATATGCATTCTCTCTGACCTCCAAATGAAAGAAATCAAGCATTTGTCATGTATTGTTAAAAAAAAAAGACCTGGAGGAATGTCTTTGCAGACAAACCAGAGAAATTAATCAATGATGCTTCATAGTCATGCACAGTGGTGATTTCCACAGTCAGCCACAGCCATGGAAGCATAGATAGTTTTTCTCATATCGCATCATGCACGATGTCTCAGAAAGGAATCATCAAATGCATCTGATGGATACAAAAAAGGCAGCAGAACATATTGTATATGCAAGTGTTCATCAGTCTAGGTCTAGACCAGTGTTTCCCAACCACTGTTCCGTGGCACACTAGTGTGCCGTGAGCAATCACCTGGTGTGCCGTGGGAAAACCTCTCTTCCCCCCTTTCTTCCCCCTCCTGCCGAACCCCTGCTGCTGCTGCTGCTGCTGCTTGGGGGAGGGGGAGGGGGAGGAAGGGCCGGGCGGCGGCAAAGAAGAAGGGGCCGAGGGGCCGCCTCCTTCGGCCATTTCCCCAGCCAGCCAGCCTCCAATCGAGGGAGGGTGGGGAACGGAAGCGGAAGTGAGGAGGGCAGTCTGAGGCAGGCCCACCGGCTTCTTCTTTTGAACCACAGGAAAGAAGGAAGGAAGGCAGGCAACTGTGGACCGAGTGAATGCCTTTCCTTCTGGTGTGGAAGAGGGAGACATCCATTCAGGAATGGAGCCACCTGAGGGTTCTGTGTGGGAAGTTGGACCCAGTTCTATCATTGGTGGGGTTCAGAATGCTCTTTGATTGTAGGGGAACTATAAACCCCTGCAACTATAACTTCCAAATGGCAAGGTCTATTTCCCCTGAACGGAGGAGAAAGAGGCGCCCTCCCGCCACACGCCCATGCACGGCAGGGGTCCCTGTTGCCTGAGGAGGGAGAGAGGAGCCAAGGGGAGCAGAGCAAAGGGGGTGTGGGGGGGCTGTGGGTGGCGTTTCCGCCGCTGCGCGCATGCACACTTTTTTGAATTTTTTGGGAATTTTTGGGGGATTTTAAAAAACTTGGGGGGAGGGGTCCAGACCTGCTGCCTCCCATGGCTGCCGCCCTAGGCCATGGCCTAGGGTGGCCTTATGGGTAATCCGGGCCTGAGCCAATTACAGCAGGAGGAGAGCTTTTGGTGGGAGGATTTTCTGTCTGTTTCCAAAAAGGAAGAGAAGGACAGGCAGAGAGATCTTCAGCCTTCTCTGCCAAAGGGGTTCCTAACACCATCAGAAATACATGTTTTCTGATGGTCTTTGGTGACCCCTCTGAAACCCCCTCATAAGCCCCGGGTTCCTGAACCCCAGGTTGAGAAACACTGGGCTGGGACAATCCGAATGTACCAGTCCCCTCTATGTTTACTGTTGGAAACCCAGTGTTAAAAAAATCCTGCACAGTATCTGAACAACACTGATGTCATCATTCATATACATATTTAACTCAACCAATTTATCTCAATTTTACAACAGTTAACAACTCCCTGTTCCCCAACATCCAATAAAATTGGATCCAAAAAGCATGAACAGTTTTACTAGCACTGAGAGGCGATGGAAGATGATGCAGTTCAGACACATACTCAAGATTTCAATTATGTAGAAACCAGAACAAGGTAATCATTATTAATATCTCGAGGGCCCCCTTCACACAGATGTATAAAATCCACATTGAACTGGATAATATGGCAGTGTGGACTGAGATAACCCAGTTCAAAGCAGATATTGTCAATTATCTGACTTGATATTCATAAATAATTTTATGGTTGGGGGTCTCCACAACATGAAGAACTGTATTAAGGCAGTGTTTTTCAACCTTTTTTGAGCCGCAGCACATTTTTTACATTTACAAAACCCTGGGGCACACCACCAACCAAAATGACACAAAATGACACTCGAACACAGTAATACATATAGTTAATATGTTTTGAAATGTATTTATACACTCAGTGTGAAACCTGGGCCTGTTTTGATATGGCTGTGTGGAAGGGCCCTAGGCTAGCCAAATTTAGTTTTCATGCAGACATAACAGTACAGCTGTGACTTCAGGGCAGCACTTTAGACTGCAGGGGAAAGCATGCAATATATATGAAATAATATATGGTGAACTCGCCATGGGTCAGCGCAAGAGAGGCGCCCCCAAAAAGAGATATAAGGACTTCCTGAAACAACATCTCAGGCTCGGCCAGATTGATCACCAACAATGGTCCACCCTGGCCTCATATCGGGAGGCATGGAGACGCACTATCCACAATGCTGCGGCCTCTTTCGAGAAGACACACCAAACGGGTCTCGAAGAGAAACGACAACGCAGAAAGAACCGCAACTTGAAAACAACATCACCCAAGGAGACTTTCTGCTGTGCTTTCTGCAACCAAACTTGTCTATCTCAGATTGGCGTTTTTAGTCATCAACGTGCTTGTAAAAAGCATGGGGTGAGTCCTTCCTAAGGATCTTTGTTCACGAAGTAATGCCGAGAGAGATAACTCCCAGCAACTACAACTCCCAAATGACAAAATTTGCTCCAGATCTATTATCGTTTGAGTCCACAGTGCTCTCTGGATATAGGTGAGCTACAACTCCAAAACTCAACATCAATGCCCACGAAATTCTTCTAGTGTTTTCTGTTGGTCATGGGAGTTCTGTGTGCAGGGATTGGTTCCATTCCATTGTTGGTGGAGTTCAGAATGCTCTTTGATTGTAAGTGAACTATAAATCCCAGCAAGTATAACTCCCAAATGAGAAAATCAACCCCCCCCAACCCCACCAGTATTCAAATTTGGGCGTATCGGGTATTTGTGCCAAATTTGGTTCAGTGAATGAAAATACATCCTGAACAGATACTTATATTTCAATTCATAACAAAAGCAATATGACAGTTTTGAAGTAGCAAATTTTTTTTTTATGGTTGGTTGTCTCCACAAAATGAAGAACTGAAAATAGGGGGCCGTGGCATTAGGAAGGTTGAGAAACACTGGGCTAGTGAGAGGATTCAGTTGCATATATCAGTTTCCCAACCTTTTTTGAGCCGTGGCACACTTTTAACATTAAAAAAATCCAGGGGCACACCACCAACCAAAATGACACAAAATGACACTCTAACACAGTAAAGAATGGCTGGGAGATGGTGGCCTGCTGGGAGCAGCTGCTGGGAGTGCCAAAGCTGGGGGAGGGGGAGGAGCCATGCCATGCCCCACCCCTCCCCCAGCTTCAACTCTCCCACAGCTTCTCCAGCCTTGAGGGGGCAATGCCAAGACAGCAGTGGCAGAGCCAGCACAATGCTGACTTGGCACTGTCCCCTCAAGGCTGGAGAAGCTGTGGGAGAGCAGAAGCCGGGGGAGGGGGCGGAGCCAGGCCGCACCATGCCCCTCCCCCTCCCCCAGGCTTCAGCCTTCCCACAGCTTCACTGAGCGAGGGGCGAGAGTCATGGCGGGAGTCATGGCGGATTGGAGGCTGGCTGGGGAAACGGCCGAAGGAGGCGGTGCCCTGCCCCCTCCTCCCCAAAGCAGCAGGAGTTCGGCAGGAGGAGGGGGAAGGAAGGGGGGCAGAGAGCTTTTCTCGTGACACAGCAGGAGGTCCGTCACGGCACACTACTGTGCCGCGTCACAGCGGTTGGGAAACACTGGCATATATAAAAGGATCTTGCATAACCTATGCTTTGGTTTTGTTGTCTTTGGATGGGAATTTGGGGGATTTATTTTTTCAGGGAAGGATCTGTCTCCTCTTTTGCTCTATAAATAGGCATAGCATAGGCACCGGTTTATCTTTTCATCTCCAGCTTTGAAAACCTCAAAGCACTAACTTGTTCCATCCTTTGCACAAAGTAAGGCATTTCTGTGCATCAACACCAGCTGCATCACATACCTTCATTCTCAACCAGCCCTGATGCCTTGCATTGCAATGCAAGGCAACTCCTCTTCTCGAATCACAACTGCCTCACTTTGCTGGCCAGCAATGCTCCCATAAATCAAAAGGCTCTTGGCTCAATCTACCCAGAGCCAATAAAATCTATGTGCTCGGGAAGGACCTTACAAAAGGATGTGTTCATCTCTCTCCCCCCTCAACCTCATTGGATTCAAATATTCTGCTTTTGGCTCTGCTGTCACCCAGATTTAGAGCAATGCAGTCATGACTCATGTTTAAATGCCCTTTCAATGGGTAGGCTACAAAAAATGAGCAGTGCATGTGCTACCAGGTACCTTAAAACAGTCTTTCTCAACCAGTGTGCCGTGGCACACTAGTGTGCCGTGACGGACCGCCTGCTGTGCCGCGAGAAAAGCTCTCTGCCCCCCTTCCTCCCCCCTCCTGCTGAACTGCTGCTTGGGGGAGGAGGAAGGGCCAGGCAGTGGCGAAGAAAAAGAAGAAGGGACCGGGGTGCCGCCTCCTTTGGCCGTTTCCCCAGCCAGCCTCCAATCCGCCATGACTCCCACCATGACTCTCGCCCCTCGCTCGCTGAAGCCGCGTGGATGAGGAGCCCCGCCCACTGAAGCTCTCCTCTGTAGGAGAGCTGAAGCTGGGGGGAGGGAGCAGGGCATGGCGCAGCCTGGCTCTGCCCCCTCCCCCAGCTTCGGCACTCCCAGCAGCTGCTCCAGCCTTGAGGGGACAGTCCCAAGCCAGCATTGTGCTGACTCTGGCACCGCTGGCTTGGCACTGCCCCCTCAAGGCTGGAGCAGCTGCTGGGAGAGGTGAAGCCAGGGGTAGGGGGCGGGGCATGGCGCAGGTTGGCTCCGCCCCTCCCCCGCTTCAGCACTCCCAGCAGCTGCTCCCAGCAGGCCACCAGCCCCAGCCGTTCTTTACTGTGTTAGAGTGTCACTTTGTGTCATTTTGGTTGGTGGTGTGCCCCCGGATTTTTTTACTGTTAAAAGTGTGCCGCGGCTCAAAAAAAGTTGGGAAACACTGCCTTAAAAAATGGCCATGCTATGTTTTGGAGTTCTCATGTAATCTGATATGATATTGTTGATTGTTCTTTTCTTCAAAATGCATCCTATTACAGTTATGGGCAAACTCAGGTCCGGGGGCCAGATGTGGCCCCTTGGGCTCTTTTCCCAGGCCTTCCTCTCTCTCAACATCCTTTCCTTCCTTCTTTTTCCTTCCCTCCCTTCCTTACCTTCCTCTTTCTCCCTCCTTCCTTCCCTTCCACCCTTTCATCCTCCCTCCCTCCCTCCCTCCTTCACTTTTGTCTCTCCTCCCTTCTCTATTCTCTGCCTTCCTTCCCCGTTCCATTCCATTCCCCTTCCTTCCTTCCTTCCTTCTTCCTTCCTTTTTTTCCTGACTCAATGCTGTCGTTTGATGCTCAGGTGTTGGCGGTGGCAGGAAGGACATTTGCACAACCCAAACTTGTGTGCCAGCTGTGACCAGACTGAAGTCTGACTTGGCCAGCATAGTCCATGCAGGCCCGGATTACCCATAAGGCCACACTAGGCCATGCCCTAGGAGTTCAGGGACTAAAAAAAAATGTTGCAACAAAACCGCAACGTGTGGCATGGACAGGACTCTCTCTCGGGGGGAGGACGGGGGAGAGCGCTGCGAGGGGGCAAGGGAAGAGGGAATGGCGCCCCCCTCGCCATCGCCCCCACCCCCTTTTCAAGGAAGGAGGGCCCGAGGAGGAGGGAAGCCCCCGGGGCCACTGGTGGGCATACACGGCACCCAGGAACATGGCGGAGGAGGCGAGGCCGTGGCGCTCGCGCCCACCCTCCTGCCGTGCATGCCCGGCAGCGGCCCCGGGTGTGGGGCTTCCCTCCGCCTCTTCCTCCTCCTCGCCGTGCCCTCCTTCCTTGAGTCAAGGAGGAGGAGGAAGGGAAGCCTCTTCCGGGCATGCACGGCAGAAGGGAGGGTGCGAGCACCACGGCCTCTACCTCCTCCGCCATGTGCCGAGGAAGGAAGGGAAGCCCCCGAGGCCGCTGCCGCGCATACGCGGTACCCAGGAACATGGCGGAGGCGGCCACGGAACTCGCACTCTCCCTCCTGCCACGCATGCGCAGAAGCGGCCCTGCTCTTGGGGGCGGGGCCATCAAAGTGTGGCCTAAGGCACCAAAAGGGCTTAATCCGGGCCTGAGTCCATGCCTTGGTTACATCCAAATTGATGTAAATAAATACATAAATAAATACATCCAAATTGGACTATTGCAATGCGTTCCACATGGCACTGCCCTTGAAGACGACCCGGAAGCTCCAATTGGTGCAATGGGCGGCAGCCAGGCTCCTTACTGGAGCAAACTGTAGAGAGCATACAACGCCCTTTTTAAAACAGCTTCACTGGCTGCCAATATGTTGCCGAGCCACATTCAAGGTGCAGGTTATGACCTATAAAGCCCTAAACGGTTTGGGCCCTGCCTATCTTTGCAATAGTATCTCCCTCTATGAACCGGCACAAAATTAAAGATCTTCCGGGAAGGCCCTCGTTTCGCTCCCACCACTGTCTCAAGCATGGTTGGTGGGGAAGAAAGAGAGGACCTTCTCAGTGGTGGTCCCCAGCCTCTGGAACGGCCTTCCTAGAGAAATAAGACAGGCCCCATCCCTCCCCTCCTTTCATAAGAGCTTGAAGACCTGGTGGTTTAAACAAGATTTTGAGAATGTCTAGTTCTAGGTTAGCCCCAGATATTGTTAAATATGGCCATATCTTTTTCTATCAGTTACCCAGGCCACTTCCTCCTATTACGCTCTGGAAATTAACAGCCAGAGACAGTACCTATTATTGTTCTTGCCTGCTATAGCATTGTACCTAATTTCCCGGGCCCTCTAAAACAGTGCTTCCCAACCTTTTTTGAGCCACGGCACATTTTTTTACATTTACAAAATCCTGGGGCACACCACCAACCAAAATGACACAAAATGACACTCTAACACAGTAATACATATAGTTAATATGTTTTTAAATGTATTTATACACTCAGTGTGAAACCTGAGCCTGTTTCGATGAACACAACATAGATATCCTGGCAGGAATGGCAGAAAGACACAAACTTCCCACACAGAACTCCCATAACCAAGAGAAAATGCTATAAGAGTTTGGTGGGCATGGACCTTGAGTTTTGGAGTTGTAGTTCACCTATATCCAGAGAGCACTGTAGACTCAAACAATGTTGGATCAGGACCAAACTTGGCATGAATACTCAATATGCCCAAATGTGAACACAGATGGAGTTCAGGAGAAATAGACCTTGACATTTGGGAGTTGTAGTTGCTGGGATTTATAGTTAACACACAATCAAAGAGCATCCTGAACTCTTGCAACAATGGAATTGAACCAAACTTGGTATATTGAACTCTCATTACCAACAGAAAGTACTGAAAGGGCTTGCTTGGGAATTGACCTTGAGTTTGGAAGTTGTAGTTCACCTACACCCAGAGAATACTGTGGACTCAAATAACGATGGACGGGCGGGCGGGCGGACGAGCCTCTACCTCATAGGGAGGGGGACACTCCACCCATTTCCGACCCTCCTTCCGCTCACCTCAGCCTCTCTGCCGGCCTTTCCTCCTCCTCAAATGGTGACCGCTGGGAAGGGGGCAGGGCCCGATTAACGTCACCCTTCCCTCCCTCAATTGGAGGCTGGCTGGCTGCTGCTCACGGAGGGGAAACGGCCGAAGGAGGCGGCACCCCGGCCCCTTCGCCGCTACCGCCACCTGGCCTTTCCTCCTCCTCTTCCCCCTGCAAGCAGCAGCAGCAGGAGTTCGGCAGGAGGAGGGGGAAGAAAGGGTATATTGGAGGTTTTCCCACGGCACACCTGATGATAGCTCACGGCACACTAGTGTGCCGTAGCACACCGGTTGGGAAACACTGATTTAAACCATCCATGGGCTTCTAATTTGTGGGTTTCAAATGTTGCACTGGTTGCCCCTTAGGCAGAAAACAGTTGTGTATGGCTAGTTTAAAGAAGACATTGAGGATCCAAAGCTTCACAATTTGTGGCATACCATACTGAAAGCAACCTATGTATATAGTGTTACCTAACATTTCTGAGATAAGAAGATCACTGCCTTGGAGACACAGAGAGAGCGAGAGAGAGATGAGAGCACATAATGCTAAAACTCTATTCTAGCCTCTGTATAAGCTGTATTCCCCACTGAGAGTACTTGTTCTTTCGATTAAAAGTATATTTTTATATAGGAAAAAGTCCTCAAATAGGTTATGAGCTGTTCAAAATACATCCCAGCAGCTGCAATATGCCTCTGCAGTGTATGGAACCAAAATGGTTGCACGTACGCGCATAGGCATTGAAAGCAAGCTTGTCACCCCTCCATTTAAAGAGTTCGACCGCTGATGACTTGGAAAGAAGGTTAAACACCAAAGTACGACCACTAAACAATACCATTTCAATCCAGCCACCTCCAAAGATAAAGATAGGCATCAACACAGACTTTGATCAAAGACAAGGACTTGAAAATAGGAGAGTGTCCATAGTGAAATTAATCAATTAGACTTAGAGCATACAATCGGGGTCTTGCTAAATATCAATGTTTGCCCGAAACTGTGCAAATAAGACGGTTACCTTGCTAGAGCGCAATGCTACACAATGCATTACACAGATGAAAATCAAGAAGTGTGTCACCAAGCAACATCGAAATGGCAAAATGCAGTCAAAATGGCAAAGAAGAACATACACGCTTTGCATGATGATGCATCCACACTGCAGAATAAATGCAGTTTGGCACTACTTCAACTGCCATGGCTCAATGTTATGGAATCCTGGGAGTTGCGGTTTGGTGAAGCACCAACAATCTTGGCAGAAAAGACAAAAGACTTTGTAAAACTCTCGAGTTTCCATATAATTGAGCCATGGCTGTGAAAGCAATGTCATACTGCACTAATTCTACAGTGTAGAACAGTGGTTCCCAACCTTTTTTTGACCAGGGACCACTTTGACCAGGGACCACTTGACCACTTTGACCAGGGACCACTTGACCAGGGACCACTTTGACCACAGACCACTTGACCAAGGACTTTGACCAGGGACCACTTTGACCAGGGACTTCAACCAGGGAGCACTTGACCATGGACCACTTTGACCAGGGACCACTTTGACCAGGGACTTCAACCAGGGACCACTTTGACCAGGGACCACTTTGACCAGGGACCACTTCGACCAGGGACCACTTTGACCAGGGACCACTTTGACCAAGGACCACTTTGACCAGGGACCACTTGACCAGGGACCACTTTGACCAGGGACCACTTTGACCAGGGACCACTTGACCAGGGACCACTTTGACCAGGGACCACTTTGACCAGGGACCACTTGACCAGGGACCACTTTGACCAGGGACCACTTGACCAGGGACCACTTTAACCAGGGACCACTTTGACCAGGGACCACTTGACCAGGGACCACTTTGACCAGGGACCACTTTGACCAGGGACCACTTTGACCAAGGACCACTTTGACCAGGGACCACTTGACCAGGAACCACTTGACCATGGACTACTTTGAGCAGGAACCACTTTAACCAGGGACCATTTGACCAGGGACCACTTTGACCAGGGACCACTTTGACCAGGGACCACTTGACCAGGGACCACTTTGACCAGGGACCACTTTGACCAGGGACCACTTTGACCAAGGACCACTTTGACCAGGGACCACTTGACCAGGAACCACTTGACCATGGACTACTTTGAGCAGGAACCACTTTAACCAGGGACCATTTGACCAGGGACCACTTTGACCAGGGACCACTTTGACCAGGGACCACTTGACCAGGGACCACTTTGACCAGGGACCACTTTGACCACGGACCACTTTGACCACGGACCTCTCCAACGTTTGTACCAAAAAGGTTACGAATCAGAAAATTGCATTGGATAGACCACATCAGCTCTAGTTTCTGATACAGAACATATAACATCCAGTAATCACCATCTGTTCACCCATAGAAAACCATTTTTAACTAGCCTTGTGACTATAAGAGAGACCAGTCACTCTCGTTGCAATGGTGTAGTAACAATGAGGTCACGGAACATATTTTAATTGTTACGGATCACTGGTGGTCCACTGACCACAGGTTGGGAACCACTGGTGTAGATAAGAACATAAGAACATAAGAAGAGCCATGCTGAATCGGGCCTCAGCCCATCTAGTCCAGCATTCTGTGTCACACAGTGGCCCACTAGTTGTACACGGGGATCTCTAGCAGAAAGGAGGGCAAAACCCTCACCTGCTCCCGATCCCCCACAACCAGTGCCCGGGGAAATCCTGCCTGCCTCCATCAACACAGAGGTGGCACTTGGATGTTCATTTCAGTAACTAATAGATGTACTGCTGCATCTACAAAGAATGACAAGATTCCATCCTCTCCTCTCTTCCTGCTAAGTTAACTGAGACCAGAGTACTTCTGAACATTGCACCAATTGATGTCAACAGAGGAGAATGGAGAAAAGTGGAAGAAGGACGCAGAAACCAGGACACATTAAAAGCAGGTGGAAAAGTGGGACAAAAGAGGTTTACTCCACATTGTAACTCCTAAATCAGGAGAGTCTTGCAAGTATGCAGAGCACAAATGAATATGCCATATCAGACTTGGAGAAACTGCTTGAAAAAGTTACTTTTTTTGGACCAGAATCCTCCAAATTTTCCAAGAGCGCTCACCACTGCATTATTTGCCATGCTCTGTTTCAACTCGCAATGCCATCACACAGCTTCAGACTAAGCCAGACCAGCAATGCTAAACATACAACTTTAGCACGAGTCCTTGCCAACTGAATGGACTTATACCTTGTTCCCCTCAAAATAAGACACTGTCTTTTATTTATTTTTTTCCTCCAGAAGACACACTATGGCTTATTTTCAGAGGATGTCTTATTTTTATTAGATACTAGCCATCCCCTGCCAGGTGTTACTGTGGCCCAGTCTGGTGATCTCGAAAATAAGGTAATAAAAAAGTGTTGGTTTCTAATATATGTAATTTCTTTATGCTTGTGGGTAAACAGGATTTCTTTGTTAGTGTTGATGTGGAGAACGTCTGGTTTGCCTACTCTGGAAAATGCAACATATAATTGTCCTTCTTTAGGGGTCCCTTAAATCTAGGATACTATATCACTCTCATATCTATCTATCTATCTATCTATCTATTACATATAATAAAAGTCAGTGTTTGCGGGCGGTGGTGCGGCCGAGCGACCGAGCGACCGAGCGAAGGGAGGAATATGTGCCAGCGTTTCGATTGGCTACCACTGTGGAATTATTTGCATAAATGACTGTAATTGGCCAGCCTCAAAACCCCAACATTCTACGGCCCCAGACAGAGGGGATTGGTTGCCACTGAAATGGTATTTGCATAACGGACTCCGATAGGCCAACCACATAACAACCTTCTAAGTTGACTCAGAGGGAAAAGGAAAGGTCTCAGGCAGTCAGTTAGCCAGCTGACAGTTTTTTTAAAGTTGGAAATGGAATGCTCATTTTCTGAGAGTGAGAGGGTTTCCTGATGTACTGAGAGCATTACTAGCATTACAAGCTAGGCCCCAAAATAGACAGACATCCTTCAAGCAAAGTGGCAGCATAAACATGTCTCAAAAAAGGAAAAACACCATTGGGAAAAAACCAACAACAGCAAAACAAACAATACCCTTTTCAAATAACCCGGGCACCGCCGGGTCCCCAAGCTAGTATGTGTGTGTGTGTGTGTGTGTGAGAGAGAGAGAGAGAGAGAGAGAGAGAGAGAGAGAGAGAGAGAGAGAGAGAGAGAGAGAGAGAGAGAGAGAGAGAGAGAGAGAGAGAGAGAGAGAGAGAGAGAGAATCATATCTACACATCGATATCTATGGCTCGATGGCTCTGTCAGGAGGGCTTTGATTATATTTTCTTGCCCTGGTAAAGGGAGTTAGACAGGATGGTCTTAAGATGGCCTTTCTCAACTTGGGGGTGGTGGCCCTTGGGGGGTTGCGAGAGGGTGTCAGAAGGGTCACCAAAGACCACCAGAAAACACAGTATTTTCTGTTTCCTTACACTTAGAAGTGGACATGCAGCTACTCCACCTTGTTTATTCCCTAACAATAAGGAAGAATAGAAGACATGGAGGCTAAACTCACCCTGGGGATCAGGACCCCGGGGGGGGGGGGTTGCGGGAAGGTGTCAAAGGGGTTGCCAAAGACCATCGGAAAACACAGTATTTTCTGTTGGTCATGGAGGTTCTGTGTGGGAGGTTTGGCCCAATTTTATTGTTGGTGGGGTTCAGAATGCTCCTTGATTATAGGTAAACTATAAATCCCAGCAACTACAACTCCTAAATGTCAAATCTATTTCCCCAAACTCCACCGGTGTTCACATTTGGGCATATTGAGTACTCATGCCCAGTTTGCTCCAGATTTATCATTTTTTTGAGTCCACAGTGCTCTCTGGATGTAGGTGAACTACAACTCCAAAACTCAAGGTCAATGCTCACCAAACCCTTTTAGTGTTTTCTGTTGGTCATGGGAGTCCTGTGTGCCACATTTGGTTCAACACCATCCTTGGTGGAGTTCAGAATGCTCTTGGATTGTAGGTGAACTATCAATCCCAGCAATTACAACTCCCAAATGACAAAATCAATTTTTGAGCGATGGTCACTCCTTGGGTTAGTAGGTGTCTTGTGGCCAAATTTGGTGGCAATTCATCCAGCGGATTTTGAGTTATGTCACTTAAAATGAACAGAGCATTGATAGATAGATAGATAAGATAGATAGATAGATAGATAGATAGATAGATAGTACAACAGTCTGCATTTATGGGATGATCTCTCTGGGCTCAGTTGCAGAGTGATTGGTGAAGCTTTTTCTCTTTCCCCTGGTGTTTGTGTGGGGTGAGAGAAACCCACAGACTGTTTGGTCGGTGCTGCGGGAGAGAGGCCCACAGTGACTAAAACAGCAGCCACAGCTTTACTACTTTCCCCTGAGGACACACAAGACCTAAAGCTGAGCGTCCTGCTCCCCACTTCACTGAGGAGACCTTTACTTTCTTTTTCTATGTCTCCCTCTATGCCTCGGCTTGCAGAACGCACAGAACGACCGAGACCTCAGAAGGAAAGCCAACTTTGTATACTGCATAACCCCATCTATCACTATGTCTTATTTTCAAAGTATGGCTTATATTGCGCAAATGCAAAGAAATACTGCTACAGCTTAATTTATATGTATGCCTTATTTTAGGGGAAACGGGGTATAACAAGTCAAACCAAAACATCTTTATCTCTTCTCTCTATATAATAAAGCGGAATGTTTGTTTGTATGTACGTTTGTATTGTGGCAGCGTTCTGATTGGCTCCCAGCCTCTACATTCTGACAACATGATTGGTTGCCAGTGAGGGAGTATTTGCATAACACCTCTAATTGGCCAGCCAACACGAACATTCCGACACTCTAAACTGGCAGAGGAGGATAAGGCAAAGGCCTGAGGCAGTCGCCAACATGAACATTCCAACACTCTAAAGAGGCAGAGGGGTTAAGGAAAAGGACGGAGGCAGTCAGGCATGGTGGGAGTTTAAGGCCAAAACACTTTGCGACCCCTTTGCGACCCCAAACAATGAGGGAATAAGACCAAACTTGGCACACAGAACCCTCAAGACCCACTCTACATCCTAGTGCAGTTTGAGGGAGGATGGACCATGGATGACGGGACTTGCAGTACTTTAACTTACTTGCTTAGAGCACTGTGGCCCACACCATAGAAGGATCAGGACCACACTTGGCACGCAGATGCCCAATGGCCCACTTTACAACCTGGTGCGGTTTAGGGCAGGATGGGCCGCAAATGATGGGATTTGCAGTACCTTCACCCAATTCATTTTCCACAGAACATTGAAGCCCCTACAAATCACAGACCAGGCCCAAACTTGGCACACAGAGTACCCATGACCCACTCTACATCCTGCTGCAGTTTTGAGTGGGACAGACCATGGATGATGGGACTTGAAGTACCTTCACTCACTTTCTGAGACCACTGCGACCCTCATCCAATTACCAAAAAAAACAAACTAGGTACACAGAGCCCACATGACCCATTCTACATCCTGCTGCAGTTTCGAATAGGATGAACCATGGATGATGGGCCTTGAAGTACCTCCACTCACTTCCCTTGACCACTCCAACCCTCATCCAATGACTGATCCAGACTAAACTTGGCACACATAACCGCTATGACCCCCTTTCTGTCCTGGTGAGGTTTGGGGGAGGACAGACAATGGATTATGAGATTTGTAGTACTTTCACACCCTTCGGTTCCCAGACCTCTGTGCCCCCCAAAAAAGACTGATAAAGATCAAACTTATCGCACAGAGCTCCCATGACCCACTCTACATCCTACTTCAGTTTGCAGGAGGGCAGACCATGGATGATGGGACTTGAAGTACTTCCAATCACTTCCCAAGACCGCTGCAACCCTCATCCACTGACTGATCACGACCAAACTTGGCACACAGAGCCCACATGATCCACACCACATTCTGCTTCAGTTTGGAAGACATTGGACCACAGATCATGGGATTTGAATTACCATCACTCACTTTCTGAGACCACTGCGAGCCAAATAAACAACTGATAAGGACCAACCTTGGCACACAATGTCTTTCTCAATTAACCCGGGCAGGGCCGGGTCCCCAAGCTAGTATTCTATGAAATAAACCACAAAGGCCCAAAGTTTCAGAAAGCCCAAACAACAACTCAAAACACAATATCCGTCCAAGATACTAAGCAAAGAAACCCAGTTATGTATCAATCTTAAAATAAGCTCACCTGCTAGCTTCACAAGAGTAGTACAGAACATAATTTTATTATCATTATTATTATTCTGAGACCTGATCACATTGACTCTTGGATAAATCTATACATTTCAGCAACAGTTTCTGTTTGGTATATTGTTCTTTCGCCTTCTTCTGGTTTTGTTTTTTAAATTATACTGAATGATTAATGCACCTTTGTGACCAGGAAAAACAAATCAGGCATATTTAAATACATATTGAGGAGTACATAATTTTTCCCCCTATTTAGTATACAAAGTATTTCATAAATATGAATTATCTTACAAAAATAATTTCTGAAAACGCTCACACAGCAAGCAAATTCTTTTTTTTTCTTAAAATTTTAGACAACCTTTGGGGGGTTGAGAGAAGGTTCACGTCACTGAGAAATGGGTTCGAACAGGGATAAAGAAGCCATAAATTAGTCTTACAGTGAAATATATATATTTGTTTCTTTTCTCATCACGTTGAATGCTGCCATTAAAAAAAATCGTATTTGCTTCTCCTCGTCGTGGGTTGGTTAGCGGATTGGTTCCATCGTAATGCCGATTCATGGTATGCGTCAAGACGGTCAAATTGATTCCTAGGGATGCAAACGCATGGCATTTTGTCTCGAAAAACAAAGATTTCTGCACAATTGAACATTATAAATCCAGCGGGTTTCAAGATGCAGGCCATAAAGGTAACCAATTTTACACGTACTATCGAATGTTCTTTCTTTTTGCATGCTTTTTTTGTTTTGTTTTTGTAAAAACGTGGTTTTGGGTAAGCTCTAAAACAGTGCTGCTTACAACACTACACACCATGGGGATGGACTAACTCCAGTTCAACCACCACATATAATCCAAAAGCCGATGGATGACCAGTTGAGATACACCAGCACTGACGGATCAGTTCCTTCCTTCTCCCTGTTTTATTTTTTTCCCCATTTCACCTTGTGCATTTGCACAAGGAGAGTCAAGTTTTGCCAAAAGGGTACAAAACATATATGCCTCTTGAGGTTAAATTCAGTGTACTATGTGTATAAAGCAACACTTTTTTTGGCCATAGTCTCGCAGGATTCCCACAGGATTTCCACTGGGCAAAAGTTGTTGTGAAACCGCACCTATTTTGAACCAGAGTTTGATCACACACCCTCGATTCCCCTGCCTCTAGGCCCACGGGTAGAATATCATATTTGGAAAGGAAATGTCAACAAAAGGCACTTGCATCATTAAATAAATGTCCTCGGTAGGAAATAAGATTGCATGACCTAGATCTTATTCAAAGCCGTTTGCTCCTCAAGAACTTGTAAGTAGTCCGGCGTGCCCTGAAGTTTAGCTTTCAATTCAAAATACTCACTCTTTCTTTGTTCGACTACGATTTTACTATGATTCCCCCCTATTAAAGATTTCTTGTTTTTCCTGTCTTGCTGTTTCTCCGGGTAGCGGATCTCAAAGCCGCTGACCCCTATACTGTTGTATTCCTTTTTACTTTCCAGAAAATTCTGGATGAATACATTCGAATCCCGCCCTGGGAATAACTCGTCGAGTTCGTCGATTGTGCTAAGTCTTTTCCTGGGATCCATGTGCAATAAATCTTTGTCTTTGTCGCTGATGTTCCTCAGGATGACTTTCTGACCCGGCGGCTCGGAAAACGTGAAACCCGTTTCCATTTCCTTCAAGCCGCAGGAGTGGCTTTTGCTCATGTGCTCAATGGTTTGAGGGATGAAGACCTCAGCACCGAGAGTGTCCTTTTTGTTCGACATGTGGTCATGTTTCCGGAGCTGCAGCTGCATCGAGCTGCACTCAGGGTTACCCAGCCCTTCGTGCTTCACGGATGGTTTCTTGTTGCGACGGAGAACGAAAACCAGAAGACAGAAAGCAACAAAGACGGTTAAAATCAGCACCACTAAAATGCTTAAGATGAGGATAGACAATGGAACCGGGCCACCCGGAGGACTCCGGATTGGGCCCAAGGGCGTCGTGAATGTGACCACAGGCGCAGGGCTGGTAAAAAAGGCAGACTTCAAGAGCTTAGGGCACAAGATCTCATTTTTGAGAGATTTCAGCTCAATGTTTGCAAACTGCACCGGCGTCTCACACTTGACCTCCTTCACTACGATGCCGTCGTTGAGTTTCTCCAGCCACAGCTTCAGAGCCACCAAGTCGCAAGTGCAGTCCCAAGGATTGCCTTCCAGATCAATTTGGGTCAGGGACTTGAGGTGATCGAGGACGCCGCTTACCGGCAGGTACATGAAATGATTGTTTTTCAGGTTCAGTCGAGCCAAGGGAGCCCCGGCGAAAATGTAGGCCGGCAGACTCCTCAGCAAGTTGTTGTTCAGGTACAGCAGCTGCAAATTGGGCATCAGGTCAAAAGTGCCCGCTAAAACCTCCTTGATGACATTGTATTCCAAATACAGATACTGAAGGTTGTGAAGGCCGGCAAACATTTCCGGACTCAGCCTCTCGATCTGATTGCCGTTCAGGTACAACCTTCGTAAATTTGTGAGGTTGCGGAAAACCTCCCCTTTGATTGCCACAATCCGATTGCTGCCCAGATGGAGTAAATCCAGCCCTTCAAACTCGGCAAAGTCAGAAGTGTCCACATCCTTAATGTAATTGCCATTCACATGCAACTTCTTGGCATTCAGCGGCTTAGGGACCAGCTCAGCCAATGACTGGATGTTCCTTTCCTGACAATTCACGCTTAATCCCAAATCCGAAGGGTGCGTTTTGCAAACACAAGGGTGCGGACAAGGAGTCAGAGGGGGCACTCGGGTTTGAAAGGACACAATTTGACTGAGGTTGCGGTTCGAGAGGGATTTCCCCGCCACGATGCCTGAGATCTTGGAAGGGTTGGTGGTTTTGGGAGGTTTGGTGACCAACCGGTGCACGGACGTTTGTGTTGTGTGGCCATTGGGAGTGCTGTAGCCCGGTTCCAGCTGTGACGGAGGCAGGATGCGGACATCGAAATCGCTTCCCGTCCCCATGGAGCACAGCTCTTGCTTGTTAGTCTCTTTCAAAAGCCTCCCGTACAAGTCGCTGGGCGTTTCACAGATGGCTTCTCCGATGTAGATGTTGTAGGGCATGTTCTCCAGCCACGCCTTCAAAGGCAAGAGGTCGCAAGTACAGTTCCACGGGTTGTCCTCCAGCTGCAGCTCCACAATGCGCCCAATGTGCTCCAGGACCCCGATATAGGGCAGCTTCTGTATTCTGTTCCCACGTATATCCAGGTGCGTGAGAGAAGCAAACCGGAAAATATTATCCGGAAGGAAGGCGATGAGATTGTCATTCAGGATGAGGACCTTCAGCTTGTGAAGCTTATTGAAGGCTCCCCTTTCGATATATTTGATTAGATTGTAGTCAGCCTGGAGGTACTCCAAGTTCTCGATGCCAAGGAAAGTGTCCGCTCGGAGGACCTTTAATTCATTGTTGTTCAAGTGCAACTGTTTCAATGCGCTGAGGCCCAAGAAAGCTCCTCCTTCAATGTTCTGCAATTTATTGTTCCCCAGCTGAAGGGAGACAGCATGAGTAAAGTTCAGGAATGTATTTGGATACAGGATGATGAGGAGGTTATTCTGAAAATTGAGGTGATAGAAAGTCGACCACGGAGGCTTCAGCTGATTTGGTCTGTAGACGGCAACCTTTTCACAGTTGACGTAAAGTACATTCTCCACCGATACACAGGAGCAAACATTGCAAATTTCCACAGATGCGTCAGTCTCGGGATCGGTCGAGGAAGCTGGACTGGACAACACCAGAAAGACCCACAGAAGCATCTTTTTTAGGAACAGCAGCCAAGTCTAATGTGGTCTTGAGCAAAGATAGGTATCTACAACAGAAAGGAAAGGACAAGTTATAATTGCAGCCTTTCCAGAATTGAAAACAGTACTAAAATAATACTAAAGTAGAACTGCAAGAAGCACAACAGCACAAGAATAAATATTGCTGCAATTCAAATAGATATACCTCGCATCCGAAACGATCCCTGTTTTCAGTCTCTCTTTCTCTCTATCCCAATGCTGCAACCAGGGGTGGTCTAAGGTAATTTTATATGGTAAGCGGACATTATTTTGGCACCCCACCCCCAAACATTATTTTGCCCCCCCCCATGTAAAACAAATATACAATTATAATATCACAATACCATTAGTAGTATTATATTGTATCAATGTATATACAATATATTATAGTACATACTCATACTATATTATATCATAATTATATTATACTACATTACAATATAATTATATTGTATTGTAGTATAATATAATGTCAACATTCTATTATATTATTATTACGGTACTAGCTGAGGACCCGGCGGTGCCCGGGTTATTTGAGGAAGGCATTGTGTGCCAAAGTTGGTTCCTATTAGATGTTTATGTGGCTTGCAGTGGTCTCAGGAACTTAGTGAAGGTACTGCGAGTCCCGGGGGCCTAGTCAGGAAAATCAAGTTAAAGAAGTCTAACAATATCCCATGAGCTGAGGCCTAGTCAGGGAAATCAAGTTAAGGAAGCCTTTCTGTCAATTTTGGGGCTGGTTTGTGTTTTATAGGGGCTTTAGTGTTGTTTGGAAAGTGAATGACGTGAAGGTACTGCAAATCCCATCATTCGTGGCCCCTCTTGCCCTAAACCACACCAGGTAGTGAAGTGGGCCATTGGTCGCCTGTTTGCCAAGTTTGGTCCTGATCTGTCAGTGCTGTGGGCCTCAGGGGCTGACTGCCTGAGGCCTTTCCCTCTGAGTCACTTTAGAATGTTTGAATGTGGTTGGCCATTTGGAGGCAGTTATGCAAATTCCATTTCAGTGGCAACCAATCCCCTCTGCCTGAGGCCGTAGAATGTTGGAGTTCTGAGGCTGGCCAGTTACAGCCAGTTATGCAAATAATCCCACAATGGCAGCCAATCGGTCGCTCGGTCGCACCACCGCAAACACTGACTTTTATTCTATGTAATAGATTATAAATTATAAAATAATAAATAAAATTATCCTCTACTAAATATATTCATTACTCCTATAAAACTCAAATAACCCAAAATAAAGTAAAATAAAATATTGTATATTACTATTTGCCTGCGCAGTTGTGCCTGTCTCTCCTTGATGCTCCTGGCCAGCGTGCACATGCACGCGGGGAGGTGGGCGGATGTGGTAGGGTTAACACGTGATTGGGCCTGGCGAGGGAGTTCGCCTCAGCGCGCGGCGGCTACTTCCGGTGGTGGCTGTCAGGAGGCAATACTTCGCCAATACCCCTTTGGCTCCCCTCCCCTCTCAATTGTCTCCACCCCTGCCTGCCCAATTGGGTCACCGTATTCGGCGGCAGGGTGGAGACAAAGGGAGAGGGGAAGCACTCCTTGCCTGCCTGATAGGGAGTGCTTTGCTTACAGGCTTCTGCGCACAGGAACTACTGGGCATGCACGGAGGATTTCGCGCATGCGCAGTTGCTCCTGCGCTCAACTTCAGCTCCGGAGCAACTGCACCTGCGCGAAAACCTCCGCGCATGCCCAGAAGCGTCGTTGAAACGCACAAGGCCAGGGCCCAAAAGCAGGCAGCCGCGGCGCTGCCTGAGGAGCATCAGCCGGGGCAGGACACTGTCTGGCGCCGGCGCCGGGCGGGTGGGGGAATTCGCCCCTTCCCAGATGGCGCCCCACGCGGCCGCTTCCTTGGCCTACCTGTAGGACCGTCCCTGGCTGCAACCCCTGAATACAATTCCTCACATTGTGGTGACCCCCAACCATTAAATTGGTAGACCCTTGTAAGAAGCAGATTCGGAATATTACGGTCAAGGTTTGCCAGGATTGCTTTGGCCTTCTGAATGGTGCAGCCAATCCTTTGTTGCCGAGCTGTTGCCATTCCACAAAATCTGGAGCAGAATTAGGAAAGTTACTTTAAAAAAATACTTCACGACCTCTGAGGATGCCTGCTATAGATGCAGGCGAAACGTCAGGAGAGAATGCTTCTAGAACATGGCCATATAGCCCGAAAAACCTACAACAACCCAGTGATTCCGGCCATGGAAGCCTTCGTCAATACTTTCAAAAACATTGGTTGTGGACCTAGGAGGCAGATGTGCCTTCGCCTTAAATGAGTGTTTCTCAATCTTCCTAATGTCGTGACCCCTTGATACAGTTCCTAATGTTGTGGTGGGGGGATTGATTTTGTCATCTGGGAGTGGTAGTTGCTGGGATTTATAGTTCACCTACAATCAAAGAGCAGTCTGGACTTCACCAGTGATGGAACTGAACCTATCTTGGCACACCAAACTCCCATGACCAACAGAAAATACTGGAAGGGTCTACTGGGCCCTGAAATGATCCCTGACCTTGAATTTTGGAGTTGTAGTTCATCTACATCAAAACAGCACTGTGGACCGAAACAATGATGAATCAGGACCAAACTTGGCACGGATATTCAATATGTCCAAATGTGAACACTGGTGGAGTTTGGGGGTGATGGACTTGATATTTGGGAGTTGTAGTTTCTGGAATGTATAGTTCACCTACAATCAAAGATCATTCTGAACTCCAGCAATGATAGAATTAAACCAATCTTGGCACACAGAACTGCCTTGACTGACAGAAAAAACTGGAAAGGTCTAGTGATCATTGACCTTGAATTTTGGAGTTGTAGTTCACCTACATCCAAACAGCACTGTGGACCGAAACAATGATGAATCAGGACCAAACTTGGCACGGATATTGAATATGTCCAAATGTGAACACTGATGGAGTTTGGGGAAAATAGACCTGACATTTGGGAGTTGTAGTTGCTGGGATTTATAGTTCAGCTACAATCAAACAGCATTATGAATGCCACCAATGACAGAATTGGAGCAAATTTCCTACCCAGAACCCCCATGATTTGGCTACTAGTGGGTTTGCAGGGGGGATTGATATTGTCATTTAGGAATTGTAGTTGCTGGGATTTATAGCTCACCTACAATCAAAGAGTACTCTGAACTTCACCAATAATAGAATTGGGCCAAACTTCCCACAGAGAACCCCCATGAGCAACAGAAAATACTGTCTTGTCTGATGGTCTTAGGTGACCCTGTGACACCCCCTCACGACCCCCAGGTTGAGAAACACTGCAATAGCTGTACCTTGCATCTGAAATGACCCCTGTTTCCAGTCTCTCTCTTTTTCTCTATCCCTATCCTCGGCCTCGGCCTTTCTTTGGTAGCCACGCAATACAGAAGGGATGTGCTTTGATTTCCCCACCGTTCACACGATATCCAAATCCCCTCGACAGCATTCCCGGTGCAATGCATGCAAACGCAGGTCCTCTGTCTGAAAGGTTTGCAGAACGAACGCATTTGTACAGACACGACACACAAGTCTTTTGAAGAAAAAAACACATGGGGGGGGGGGAGAAGTGGTGGGTTTGGGTCTGTGCAAAAGGCAAAGACGCAGGCGGAGAACGAGGATCGGGGACGCAGGGAGAAAAGCCGGTCGTTGCCCACTCTTACACAACGCTCATTCCAAATGCATGCCGTACCCTATCGGTGCAGAGTTAGGTGTCAGCTAATGGTGCCTGCTTCTCATCCGTTCACATTTTTGTGCTCGGAAAGAGGTTCGTCTTTAGTAAATAGTACTAAGATAGTACGGAAGAAACCATTTGCACTCGTACAGATCACTGAAAAGGATTGTCACGTTGCCGGTGGGAGTTTTTCGTCCCCAAAGGACTCTCCGGATGGATAATGCAAAACGAAGTCATCCTTCAGTGGGCTGACATCACCCAACTTTTTGGCCATGCATAACCTCATATCATTTGCCCCCCAGACCCTCTGCATTGAAAGTAAGGACCCTTCTGACAACCTTTCTCGAATGCCTACCACACGCACCCTCCCAAAGATACTACTCTATGGTGAACTCACCGCGGGTCAGCACAAGAGAGGCGCCCCCAAAAAGAGATACAAGGACTCCCTGAAACAACATCTCAGGCTCGGCCAGATTGATCACCAACAATGGTCCACATCGGGATGCATGGAGACGCACTATCCACAATGCTGCGGCCTCTTTTGAGAAGACACACCGAACGGGTCTCGACAACGCAGAAAGAACCGCAACTTGGAAACAACATCACCCTAGGAGACTTTCTGCTGTGCTTTCTGCAACCGGACTTGCCTATCTCAGATTGGCCTTTTCAGTCATCAACGCGCTTGTAAAAAGCGTGGGATGAGTCCTTCCTAGGAATCTTCATTCGCGAAGTAATGCCGAGAGACCACACGCACCATTCAAATTCATCTTCTATCCTAAAGTCCTTTTTAGGAACCCCAGTCTTCGTCCAAAACAGGGAGCAAAAGGCCCCTTCCTTGTGCTTTCTGAAATACTTTGACAGGGAATGTGTGTTTGCAGAGTCCTGGTGAACGATAGAAGGTGAAAACGAGTGGTGGAGGATAAGTGGAATGGAGAGATAGAGAAGAAAATGAACTGCAGGAGACGAAGGACAAGGAGAATTGGAATGAGGCGTTTTGGGGGAAAGGGCTGCAGAAGGGAACCCAGAAAGTGCGGTGGTAGAAGGAGGAGGAAAGCAACATAGGGATGGATGGAGAGAAGAAAGAATCACACTGAATGAAAGGTTTGGGCATCCTAAGAGGAAACAAACAGGTGTGTTTGGATGGAGAGGAGAGAGGGGAATGGGGGCAGGAGTAGAGGTCAAAATGGAGGGTGGGTGGGTGTAAAGGGAGAAAGAGGAAGGAAAGGGGAAAGAAGACACGGAAAGAGAAGGGAAATGAGAACGAAAGAGGGAGCATGGGACATGATGAGGAAGAGGGGGAGAGAAGGAAAGGGGCAGGGATGGGTGGAAGTGGAGAAAGCAGCACAGGGAAATAGGAGAAGGAGAGGAAAAAGAAAGAGAAAGGAGGAGAAATAATAAGGAGATGAAGAAAGGAAAAGGAAAAGGAGGAAGGAGGAAGGAGAAGAAGAAAGGAGGAGAATGAAAGTGAAGAAGGAAGGAGAGGATAGAAGGAAAAGAAGGAAGGAGAAGGAGAAAAAGGAGAAGGTAGAAAGAAGGAAGAAGGAGGAGAATGAAGGTGAAGAAGGAAGAAGGAGAGAAAAGAAGGAAAAGGAGGAAGGAGAAGGAAAGGAAAGAAGGAGAAAAAGAAGGAGAAGGTAGAAAGAAGGAAGGAGAAGAAAGGAGGAGAATGAAGGTGAAGGAGGAAGAAGGAGAGGATAGAAGGAAAAGAAGGAAGGAGAAGGAGAGGAAAGAAGGAGAAAAAGAAGAAGGAGAAGGTAGAAAGAAGGAAGGAGAGAAGAAAGGAGGAGAATGAAGGAGAAGGAGGAAGGAGAGGATAGAGGGAAAAGAAGAAAGGAGAGGGAGAGGAAAGAAGGAGAAGGTAGAACGAAGGAAGGAGAAGGAGGAAGAAAAGGAGGAGGAGAAATAAAAGAAGAAAGGAGGAAGGAAGGAAGGAAGAAGAGGAAAGGAGGAGGAGGAGAGGAAGAAAGGAGGAAGAAGGGAGAAGGGAGAAGAAGCTAAGAAGGAGAAGAAAGATGAAAAAGGAAGGAGGAGAAAGAAAGAGAAGAAGGAAGGAGAAAGAAGGAAGAAGGAAAGAAGAAGGAGAAGAAGGGAGAAGACAAAATGAGAAAGAAGAAAGGAAAAGGAGGAGGAAGGAGAAGAAGGTGAAGGAGAGAAAAGAAGGAGAAGGGAGATGGAGAGGAGAGAAGGAAAAGAAGAAAGAAGGAGAGGAAAAGGAAAGGAAAGAAGGAGAAAGGAGGAGAATGAGAAAGGAGAAGGAAAAAGGGAGAAGGAGAAGAAGGGAGTCAGGAATAGAATGGGATAGGGGCCCCCTCTCTCTTTTTTTGAAGGGGGGGGGATAGAGACCAGGCTAACCAATGGCTGGGAAATTTGGTGAGAGATGATGCTGAGAGCTGGCTTGGGATGGCAGACCCTCCAGCGCCCCCTGAGCTTCTCCCTGCACAGAGCCTTCCTCCCTCCTTCACCCCCTCCCCAACAAAAACACCCCCTCTGGCTTTGCCTAGCTTCTCTCTACTTCCATCTCTAGGAGAGGGAAAAAAAGAAGGGAGGGGGGTTGAGATCCAGCACCGCAATGCTTTGCCGCAGCCTCACTGCCTTTCCGGATCCTTTGGCTCCAGCAAGAGGGGGTGCAGAAAGGGGAGAAGAAGCCAGTGGTTTAGAGGAGGGGGTGTCCTTGCCCCCCCCCCTGCAACCCATCTTTCCGGGAAGGAAAGGAAGATGGATTGGAGAGTCTGTGCAAGAGGAAGGCAAAGATGCTGGAAGATGCTCCAGAGTCCCCATCCTCTAGGCAAAAAATGGTCCTCCCGGATGATGGAGCCGCCTTGATGGCATCTTTTGGTACCTTACCTTTCTGGGCCAGCCAACTCCAAAGGGATCTCTCTCTCTCTCTCTCTCTCTCTCTTTCTCTCTTTCTCTCCTGCAGTTGTTGCAGGGTTGTCTCAGTACGTGATGGGAAGTTGTGTGTCTCCTGTCTCCCCCCTTTTCCCCAATCCAGAAAGAAAAGAGACAGAACTGGCTAAGGAAATGCCACGATTCGCCTTTGCGCCACAAAAAAAAAAACCGGCCAGAGAGACCCACAGGGAGGAAGCAAGGCATATACACTCACATACACAAAACACACACACACACACAAGAGAAAGAGAGAGAGGGGGGGGGCACTGGGTCTGATACACACATAGAGAGTGATATCCATAGAGAAATAGAGAGCTGCGACTGGTACACGCACATACATACACAAGAAGGGAGATCTGCCAATGCCATGCGACTCTTTGTGTCTCCCTCTCTCTCCCACGCTGACATCCCACCGGATTTGGAGCTGTGCATACATTCAACGCACACATATGTATGGATTCTTTGTGTGTGTGCGTCTGTGTGCGTCTCTTTCACACACTCACTGAGATGCAACTAGATTTGGGGAGAGAGGGAGAGAGACACACAGGGAGAGTATATATGGATGTGGGAATATGCATCTAGGTTTGGAGATAGATAATATTATATATATTATAATATAATATAATAATAATATATAATATAATATATAATATTATAATATATATAATATAATATAATAATTATAATATTATATTGTTATGGTATATTGTTATTATAACATATGATAAAAACAATATACCATAACAATATAATAATATGAAACAATACAAATATAATATACAATAATAATATAATAAAATCATATATAGTAATATCAACTGGATGTATAACTTGTATGCTACAGTGTAATAAGGGTCTTTGGACCATAATAAAAATGTTGTTTGTATATAGTAATAACAATATTATAATATAATAATAAAATGATAATATAAAATGATAATAATATATTATAATAAAAAACAATATAGTAATAATATAATATAATAATAAAATAAAATAAAAATATAAAATAGTAATAATATAATAATATAATATAATAATATAATATACTAATAAAATGATAATATATTATAATAAAAACAATATAGTAAAATATAATATAATAATATAAAATAATAACAGATGATTATAATACAGTATAATATACAATAATATAAGATAATAATATAATAATATAAAATAGTAATAATAAAACAATATAATAATATAATATAAAATAATATAATAATATATAATAATAACAATATCACAATATCACAATATAAAACAATAATATGAAAATCATATAATATAATAATATATAATAATAAGGTATTATTATTTGGTTTGGGGAGATATCCTCCTATATCAAATCTATCTATATCTTTGTAGTCCATCCCATATCCATCGATACTCTTCTTGTGCGTCTATGTCTCTTTCTCTCTTTCACACACAGATCCAATTAGATTTCGGGATATACACATACCGTACATATATATTATGCATGTGTGTGTGGATAGTGGGATTTGTTTTTTTCTGTCTCTATATCTACATATGTATCTAGATAAATAAATAGACATAGATATACAGTGAGAATGCAAAGAGGGAATATATATATATATATATATTTCACTCTTTGCATTATATGCTATATATAAAGAGGGATATATATAGCATATAATGCAAAGAGGGAAATAGAGAGAGAGAGAGCATATAATGCAAAGAGGAATGAATATATATATATTTACCTCTTTGCATTATATATATATATACATATATATATATCTTTGCATTCTATGGTCTCTCTCTATATATAATGCAAAGAGGGAAATATATAGAGAGAGAGCATATAATGCAAAGAGGACTGAATATATATATTTCACTCTTTGCATTATATATATATATTCCTCTTTGCATTATATGCTCTCTCTATATATATTTTCCTCTTTGCATTATATGCTATATATATATATATATATACTGTATATATATATACTGTGTGTATATATATATCCTCTTTATATATAGCATATAATGCAAAGAGGGAAATATATAGAGATAGCATATAATGCAAAGAGTGAAATATATATATATATTCATTCCTCTGCATTATATGCTCTCTATATATTTCCCTCTTTGCATTATATGCTATATATATATATACTGTATATATATATACTGTATATATATATCCCTCTTTTTATATAGCATATAATGCAAAGAGGGAAATATATATAGAGAGCATATAATGCAGAGGAATGAATATATATATATATTTCACTCTTTGCATTATATGCTATATATATATGTATACAGTATATATATATTCCTCTTTGCATTCTATGCTCTCTCTCTCTATATATATATATATATATCCCTTTTTGCATTATATGCTCGCTCTCTCTCTCTCTCTCTCTATATATATATCCCTCTTTTCATTATATACTCTCTCTTCTCTACCTACCTACCTATCTATCGAGATCCCTCTTGGCATTATCTTTCCCCCTTTGCATTATATGCTAATATATATATGCACACACACACACAACCGGACTGAATCAGGACCTACCCAGCAAAGCCGTGCTCGAGGATGCTCCAGCTCCACAAACTCCCGGGGAAAACCCACAGCAAAAAGCACCGCGGACACGCGAGAGGCCCGGGCGGTGCTCGTGCCAGTCGGCGGCCGCCCGAACCGAGAGAGAGGAAGCCCCGGGCACGCGCAACGGAGACGCAGGCGCGCGCACACTCACACACACACACACACATCCACACACACACAAAAAACCCCCGAAGCTCCTTCCTTCCCTTTGCGCGCTCCCGGGGAGAGAGAGAGAAAGGGAGGCTGGAGTGGCTGGAGAGGATGCGGACTCAAGCTCCGGCAGAAGGGAAAGCCGAAAAGGATGCCTTCCTCCTCTCTCTCTCTCTCTCTCTCTCTCTCTCTCTCTCTCTCTCTCTCTCTCTCTCTCTCTCTCTCTCTCTCTCTCCATCCAATCTCTTCCTTGGAGGAAACATGAAAGTCGACCCTCTCCCCAATTCAGAGGAATGCCCTCCCAACCCAATATTTGCCCCACCACCACCACCACTCAAAAGATAAGAGAAAGCCCCCCCCCCCCTTTTTCTCTTTCTCTGCAAGATCTCCAACATGTCCTCCCTTCTCCCCCACATCTTCTCTCCAACAGCAAGGTGAAAGTCCCCATCTCTCCCCACTCTTCTTCCTCCCCCAGATCGCCCCCCCTTCCCCCTAGGAGACCCTGCTTGGGGGGAGGCATCTGTACCTTTGTCCGATTTCCTGATGCAGCCAATTGCCAGAGAAAGGGAAGCAGGAGGGAAGAGGAGGGGGGGGGGAAGAGTGAGGAGAAGAAGGAAGGTGGGGAGGGAAGAGGAGAAAGAGGGAGGAGAGGGAGAGGAAGGGTTAAAAAGAGAAGGAGGGAAAGAGGAAAGAGGAGAAGTAGAAAGAAGAAAAGGAAAAAGAGGAGGAGGAGGAGAGGAAAGATGAGAGGAAGGGGAAGAAGAAAGGAAAAAGAAGGTGAAGAAGGAAGAGGAAAGGAGAAATAGGGGATGAGGAGAGGGAGAATAAGGGTTAAGAAGAGAAGGAGGAAAAGAGGAGAAAGTAGAAAAGGGAATGAGAAGGAGGAAGTGAGAGGATGAAAGCTGAGAGGCTAGGAGAAGAAGAAAAGGAATGTGAAGAAAGGAGAGGAAAGAGGAGAAAAGGGGTGAGGAAAGGGAGAAGAAGAGTTAAGAAGAGGAGGAAAAGAGGAGGAGAAAGAAGAAGAAAAGGGAATGAGAAGGAGGAAGTGAGAGGATGAAAGCTGAGAGGCTAGGAGAAGAAGAAAAGGAACGTGAAGAAAGGAGAGGAAAGAGGAGAAAAGGGGTGAGGAAAGGGAGATGAAGAGTTAAGAAGAGGAGGAAAAGAGGAGAAAGAAGAAGAAAAGGGAATGAGAAGGAGGAAATGAGGAGAAGAAGAGGAAAGATGAGAGGAAGGGGAAGAAGAAAGGAAAAAGGTGAAGAAGGAAGAGGAAAGGAGAAATAGGGGATGAGGAGAGGGAGAATAAGGGTTAAGAAGAGAAGGAGGAAAAGAGGAGAAAGTAGAAAAGGGAATGAGAAGGAGGAAGTGAGGGGATGAAAGCTGAGAGGCTAGGAGAAGAAGAAAAGGAACATGAAGAAAGGAGAGGAAAGAGGAAAAAGGGTGAGGAAAGGGAGAAGAAGGGTTAAGAAGAGAAGGAGGAAAAGAGGAGGAGGAGAAAGAAGAAGAAAAGTGAATGAGAAGGAGGAAGTGAGGAGAAGAATAGGAAAGATGATGAGAGGAAGGGGAAAAAGAAAGAAAAAAAGATGAAGAAGGAAGAGGAAAGAGGAGAAAGGGGGGATTAGGAGAGGAAGAACAGTTAAGAAGAGCTGGAAGACAGGAAGAGGGAAGAGGAGGAGGAGAAAGAGGAAGAAATGGGGAAAGGATAAGAAGGAAGAGAAGGAGGAGTGGGAGAAGAAGAGATAAAAGAGATGGAGGAACAGAAAAAGAGGAGGAGGAGGCGGACGAAGAAGAAGAAGATGAAAGGAAAGTGAAGAAGGAAGAGAAGGAGAAAAGGGATGAGGAGAGGGAGAAAAGTTAAGAAGAGACAGAAGAAGAGAGGAAAGAGGAGGATGAGTAAGAAGAAAAAGAGAAGGAGGAGGGAAAGAAGAAGAAAAAAAGGGAAAAGTAGGAGGAAGAGAAGGAAAAAGAAGAGTTAAGAAGAGAAGACAAAGAAAAGGGGGAAGAGGGAAGAGGAGAAAGAAAAGGAGAAGAGAAGGAGAAGAAGGAAGAGGAGAAAGAGTTAAGAAGAGACCAAGGAACAGAAGAAGAGGTAAGAGGAGGAGGAAGAAAAAAGAAGAGAAGAAAGAGAAGGACGAGAAGTAGAGGAGAGGGGAAACAAGAGTTAAGAGGAGAAGGAGAAATGAAAGAGTAGGATGAGAAAAAAGATGAAAAGGAAGGATGAGAAAGAGGAGGAGGAGGACAAGAAGAAGAAAAAGAGTTAAGAAGGGGAGGAGGAGAAGTAGAGGAGGAGGAAGAGTTAAGAGAAGACAAGGAAACAAGTAAGAGAGAAGAGGAGGAGAAAGAAGAAGAAAAGGGAGAACAAGGAGAAGGAGAGAGGAAGACGAGTTCAAGAAAAGAGGAGAAAGAGGGAAAAGAAAGAGAAGGATGGGAGGAGAAGATAAGAAGAAGATGAGTTGGGAAGAAGATGGAGAAGAAGGAGAAGAAGAGAAAGGTGAGAAAGAAGAGGGGAGGAGGGAGAAAGGAGTCCCTCAACAGCTCCCGGCCTCTGGTTCAGCCCAAGTGGCCTCCTTGGCCTGGTTTTGGGAGGTCCAGCCTGTCATTCCATCCTCTGCGTGGCACTGGCTTCTCCTCCATCTCCAGGAGCGTGGGCAAGGATGCTGGACTATCCGGAGACCACTGAGGAGGACCCAGGTGAGGACCGGTCCAGGGGTGGCCCAGGGGCACATCTTTCCCCAGCTGCTCGGAGCCTCCACTCAGTCCTTGCATGGCATCCCACTCCACAAGGGAAGGGGGCAGGTGACCAAAAAGCGCCTGAGTGTGTGAAAGGAGAGAGTGAGGGAGCAAAAGGAGGAGGGAAAGGCAGCAAGAAACCTCCCCTTCCCTCCTCCTCTCTTTTCTTCCCTCCCTTTGCTTTCTGTCTCAGCAACAGCTGCAATGTGCTTGGGAAAAACATCCTTCTTATCCCTTTTTTTGGGTTTGTTTCTGCAACAGAAAACCAGACTTAATGGTATTTCCCGCCTGATGCTAGCTTATTGGGAGCACTTACTAAATCTGCGGCCATACTCTTCTTTGCTTGGCTAGCGCCATAATCTGATGGATATCTCCCCCAACCAGGGATGGAGTTTTTCCCAAGGCGCAAAGAGTCAAAACCCCAGCAAACAGAGCTCTTATTTAGAGATGCCGGGGAAGGGCAAAGATGGATCCCAACATGCACAAAAGGCATCATCCCCAAGCAAATCGAGTAACGTTCAAAAGAGCAGCGGAAGAGACTCTGCCGCAAGAAACTCACGACTACGGCTGCATCTACGCTGCCTGTGTAAGGCGATTTTAGTGCTTTGTGTTGGAATTGAAACCCGCACTGCCCAAGGTAGTGGCGGGGTATAAATAAAGTTTATTATTATTATTATTAATTATTATTATTATTTATTAAGTTCAACTTAAGAACATAAGAAGAGCCATGCTGAATCGGACCTCAGCCCATCTAGTCCAGCATTCTGTATCACACAGTAGCCCACCAGTTGTACACGGGGATCTCGAGCAGAAGGGGGGGCAAAACCCTGACCTGCTCCCGACCCCCCACAACCAGTACCCAGGGAAATCCTGCCTACCTCAACCAACTCCGAGGTGGCACTTGAATGTCCTTTTCAGTAACTTAATATACCGCTCTCTCTGGCGCCCAGAGCGGTTCACAAGATCAGTACAAGTAAAAACACGTAAAACACATAAAATACAATAAAACAGTTTAAAACACCCGAATTAAAACATATTGCCGGCCAATTGCAATATTTAGCAATGGCATGCTAGCAGTGAACCAGCAGGTACAGATGAGTGGCAGTTGGCTATGGGCCGAATGCCTGCCTGAATAGCCATGTTTTTACTGCTCTGTGGAACGGCAGAAGGACCCGGATGGCCCGAATCTCTTCAGGGAGGCTGTTCCACAGAGTCGGCGCGGCTACGGTAAACGCCCTCCGGCGTGTAGTAACCAATCTGCAAACCCTAATACTAGGCACATCCAATAGGTTGAGCCCCTCTGAGCGCAGTGATCTCCTGGGCACATAAGGGGTAAGCCGCTCCTTCAGGTACACTGGCCCCAAACCATATAAGGCCTTAAAGGTTAGAACTAACACCTTGAAGATGACCCAGTGCAGCTCGCGCAGGAGTGGGGTCACATGCACAGATCTTGGGGCTCCTGAGAGCAGACGCGCTGCAGCGTTCTGCACCAGCTTAAGTTTCCGGATCGCCGACAAGGGTAGGCCAATGTACAGCGCATTACAGTAATCGAGCCTCGAGATGACCGTGGCTTGGATCACCGTGGCCAGGTCGCAGCGGGAGAGGTAAGGAGCCAGACGTTTTGCCTGACGCAGGTGGAAGAAGGCTGTCTTGCAGGCGCAGCCAATCTGCTCCTCCATAGACACCTGGGCGTCCAGCCGGACCCCCAAACTTTTTACAGACGGTTGCGGGCAGAGAGCCACACTGTCAAACGTCGGCAACTGGGTCTCTACCCCCTCCGGGCGGCCCAGCCACAAGATCTCCGTTAGTTAGTTAGTTAGTTTACTATAGACTAAGGCAGTGTTTCCCAACCAGTGTGCCGGGGCACACTAGTGTGCCGTGAGCGATCATCAGGTGTGCCGTGGGAAATTGGAACCTCCAGGAAGGGGGAGTCTAGTGTGTTGAAGTATAAAAACCCTAAGAAACCTACCTCAATAAAGGCACAAAATTACAAACACCCCCTCCCCACCTGTTGTCTACTTGGTCTCTCCCTCTCCATGCATTGGGAAGGCCCGCCTCCCTTTCCCCAAGTAGAGACCTCCTCTTGCCTCCTGGGGGTTCTGTGTGGGAAGTTTGGCCCAGTTCTATCATTGGTGGGATTCATAGTACTCTTTGATTATAGGGAACTATAAATCCCAGCAACTACAACTCCCGAATGTCAAGGTCTATTTCCCCTGAACTCCATCTGTGTTCATATTTGGGCATATTGAGTATTCATGCCATGTTTGGTCCTGATCCAACATTGTTTGAGTTCACAGTGCTCTCTGGATATAGGTGAACTACAACTCCAAAACTCAAGGTCAATGCCCACCAAACTCTTATAGCATTTTCTACCCTAGGTCACACTTTGGAATTACGCCCCCAAACCAACCTCTACTGCACCTCCCCACACACACACACACATTCCTTCTTTCCACTGCAAGGAGGAGGAGGTGGAGAGAAGCCCTGCCCCCGGCAGTGGCCCCGGGGTGGGGCTTCCCTCCGCCTTTTCTCCTTGCGCCCTTCTTCCTTGAGTCGCGCAAGGAGGAGGAGGTGGAGGAAAGCCCCGCCCCAGCAGCGGCCCCGAGGGCGGGGCTTCCCTCTGCCTCCTCCTCCTCTTTCCCTTCTTCCTTGACTCTCTCTCTCTTTCTCGGGGGATGGCGGGGAGAGAGCGCTGCAAAGGGGATGGGGCGATAGCAAGTGGGGGAGGAGGGAAGGGAAGCCCCCGGGGGCCGCTGCCTGGCATGCGCAGCACCCCTTGTCAAAGAAGGAGGGTGCGAGCGCCTCTGCCTCCTCCGCCATGTTCCTGGGTGCCACACATGCCCGGCAGCGGCCCTGGGGGCTTCCCTTCCTTCCTCCCCCTCGCTATCACCCCCTCCCCCTCGCAGTGCTCTCCCCGCGCCATCCCGAGAGAGAGAGAGAGAGTCATCTCCATGATGCGCGTTGCGGTTTTGTTTCAACATTTTTTTTGGTCCGTGAACTGCTCCGCCTTCAGCCTGTGCCCCTAGGCCATGGCCTAGGGTGGCCTTATGGGTAATCCGGGCCTGACACCAAGTGCTTTGTGTTGGAATTGAAACCCACACTGCCCAAGTCTCAAGTCTTCAATGAGGAGAAGTTAGTTAGCGGTATGACCTCATGTAAGCCACCCCAAGTCCCCATTGGGGAGATGGTGGCAGGGTATAAATAAAGATTATTATTATTATTATTATTTAATTAGTTTAGTATAGACTAAGGGTTTCCCTTCCTCCATGTCTTCGAGAGCAATGCGTGTGAAAAAGATATTGGAGTTCTCATGGACAACAAGTTAAACATGAGCCAACAATGTGATGCAGCGCCAAAAAAGCCAATGAGATTTTGGACTTCATCAATAGGAGCATAGTGTCTAGATAAGGGGTGGGCAACCTACAGCCCGCGGGCCGGATGCAGCCCGCCTGCCAATTTTGTCTGGCCCAGGGAGAAGGGCATCGGGGGCAGGGCCAAGAGGAAGGGGTGCCGCTGCCGCCATCCCATCGCGGGCTCTGTGGGGCCTGAGTTGGCAGACAGGCCGGAGGAGCAGCGGCTTTGGAGTGCCTGCCATCCCTGGAGGCGAACCAGGCCTACAGCGGGAGCATTCGGCGATCTACGGCAGCTAATCGCCCTGGCAACCCAGAAGACTTGATCATCTTCCGAGTCGCCAGGGCGATCAGCCACCTCAGATCGCCGACTGCTCCCCCTGCAGGCCCGGATTGCCTCCAGGGATGGCAGGCACTCCATAGCAGGGCGATCAGCTGGGGAACAGCTGGGGGCGAGAGCGGGCGCCTGCTGCTCTGTTCTCCTCTGCTGCGGCTGCAGCTGGGTCCGCTTTGCTATCCTCTGGGCTGGGTCCATTGGGCTGTTCCATCGTGGTTCGCACCTTGTCTTCTTGAATTTAATTTAATTAAATTTTAGTGGTTTTTATTATTATTTTATAATAATTTTATTATAATAATATAATAAATAATATAATGTTATATATACTATAATATAATAATTATGATATTAATACTAATAATATATGAATATTTCTTGATATATTAATATGTTAATATTAATGATGTGTAATATATAGTAAATAAATAAATAATGTAGATTAGAATGTAGTTCCGCCTTCAGGTGCGTCCCTCCATAATATTTTTGGCTCTCGTGTGGCCCCTTGGAAAAAATAATTGCCCACCCCTACTATAGACCATTCTTTATTCTAAATAAAAGTTTTTTACACAGATTACTTGTGCGTGTGATCTGGGGGGTATGTTCCAGATGTGAGGTGCAACATAGGGGGAGCTCAACCTACCCTGCTGAACGGCTGTAGGAGGCAGGGAGGGAGCCTATCCCGCCAAGTCCAGGAGGCTCTCCTGCTGCCGATAAGGCTGGGCGCTGGGCTGCCCAAAGCTTTGGCAGTCAAGCCAGGTAAGATCTGGGGCCTGCAAGGAGCAGTCACCTCCGAAAACTGCTGGGGAGGAGTGAAAGGCAAGAGGGCTCGTTCGTAGAGAGCCGCTATGAGTTGGAGTTCACGGTTTTCCCTAGTTTGCGGGGTGAAGGCCCTGCAAAATCCGCATCCCTTATTATATGGCTCTCACTGACATAAATGTCCAAATATTTTGCTTTCATGGCTCTCTGAGTCAAAAAGGTTCCCCTACTCCTATTATAGACTTTTCTCAGTCAAATGACCAGTGACTGACTTGCTATAAGGCAGTTTCTAACATTCTTCCACCAGCAGCTGTAAGAACTGTCTTTAGATACTCTTGAAACATCTCAGGTTTCCAGGTTTAGTTTGTTTCCATTCTCACTCAGCATAAGGCCATTTCTGGATCATGTACAGCTCCTAGGCCAGCCCAAGGCATTTTGCTGCCTGAGGCATAGAACAAGAAAAGGCTCAATATCTCCCTTCTACCATTTTCCGCTCCATGCATGAAAGCTGTTTGGATTAGCTGCTAAACTGTATCTCAGCACTGATGTCCTCCATTGAACCTAAGAGGTTACCTTTGAGAGCATGGACACGGGGGGCATGCTTCTAACCAAAGGCATTTTTGGTTAGATACTAGATTTTATTTAAAGCTAATAGTGATTCCGATTTGGCAGTTCAAGCAAAAGTTCCAAATCCCCTGGAGGGGGTCGCCAGGGGGGGGGGGTGTTCAGAGGGGTCACCAAAGACTATCAGAATATATATAAGTGAACTTACACTCCAAAAACACCAAACCCTTCCAGTATTTTCTGTTGGTCATGGGAGGTCTGTGTGCCAAGTTCAGTTCCATTCCATTGTTGGTGGAGTTCAGAATACTCTTTGATTGTAGGTGAACTATAAATCCGAACAACTACAACTCCCAAATGCCACGTATATTTCCCTCAAATTCCATCAGTGTTCACATTTGGGCATATTGAGTATTCATACCAAGTTTGGTCTAGATCTATTATTGTTTGAGTCCACAGTGCTCTCTGGATGTAGGCGAACTACAACCCCCAAACTCAAGGTCAACACCCATCAAACCCTTGTAGTGTTTTCTGTTGGTCATGGCAATCCCGTGTGCCAAGTTTGGTTCAATTTCATCATTGGTGGGGTTTGGAATGCTCTTTGATTGTAGGTAAACTATAAATCCCAGAAACTACAACTCCCAAATGACAAAATCAAAAATTTTATTGATGGTCACTCAGTGGGTTAGTAGGTGTTTTGTGACCAAATTTGGTGGAAATTCGTCCAGTAGTTTTGGAGTAATGTTAATCCCACAAACGAACATTACATTTTTATTTATATAGATCAGTGTTTTTCAACCTTTTTTGAGCCGCGGCACATTTTTTACATTTACAAAATCCTGGGGCACACCACCAACCAAAATGACACAAAATGACACTCCAACACAGTAATACATATAGTTAATGTTTTAAAATGTATTGATACACTCAGTGTGAAACCTGGGCCTGTTTCGATGAACACAACATAGATATCCTGGCAGGAATGGCAGAAAGACACAAACTTCCCACAGAACTCCCATAACCAAGAGAAAATACTATAAGAGTTTGGTGGGCATTGACCTTGGGTTTTGGAGTTGTAGTTCACCTATATCCAGAGAGCACTGTGAACTCAAACAATGTTGGATCAGGACCAAACTTGGCATGAATACTCAATATGCCCAAATGTGAACACAGATGGAGTTCAGGGGAAATAGACCTTGACATTTGGGAGTTGTAGTTGCTGGGATTTATAGTTCCCCTACAATCAAAGAGCATTCTGAACCCCACCAATGATAGAACTGGGGCAAACTTCCCACACAGAACCCCCAGGCAAGAGGAGGTCTCTACTTGGGGAAAGGGAGGCGGGCCTTCCCAATGCATGGAGAGGGAGAGACCAAGTAGACAATGGGTGGAGAGGAGGGGCGTTTGTAATTTTGTGCCTTTATTGAGGTAGGTTTCTTAGAGTTTTTATACTTCAACATACTTGACTCTCCCCCCCCCCCTTTCCTGGAGGTTCCAATTTCCCACGGCACATCTGATGATCGCTCATGGCACACTAGTGTTCCCTGGCACACTGGTTGGGAAACACTGATATAGATTGTCGAAGGCTTTCATGGTTGGAATCACTGGGTTGTTGTAGGTTTTTCGGGCTATATGGCCATGTTCTAGAAGCAGTCTCTCCTGACGTCACAACCTCTGAGGATGTCGGTGAACTACAACTCCAAAATTGCTCTTTGATTGTAGGTGAACTATAAATCCCAGCATCTACAACTCCCAAATGACAACATCAATCCTCCCCTCCCGCTAACCACACTAGTATTCAAACATGGGCATATCAGGTTTTTGTGCCAAATTTGGTGGGAGTTGAAGTCCAAAACACCTACCTGGAGGGCTGAAGTTGGCCCGTGCGATGGGGCAAGGCAGAGCAACGAGGAAGCAACGGCTAACCACACTAGTATTCAAACATGGGCGTATCAGGTTTTTGTGCCAAATTTGGTCCAGTGAATGAAAATACTTCCTGCATATCAGATATTTACATGACGATTCTTATCAGCATCAAAATTACAGTTATGAAGTAGAAATGAAAATAATGTTATGGTTGACGGTCACACAACATGAGGAACTGTATTAAAGGGTCACAGCACTAGGGAGGATGACAACCACTGGTTTTGGAGTATTGGATTACGGGCAAAAAGAGCCAAGGAAGGTCTTGCCATATTTTCTGCCCTGACGTCCCAATAGTTTGGGCTTCCTGTTCAAATACCAAGAAACACCTTTCAAAAATAGCACGCTCTCTCTGCTATAGCTTTAGTATAGGAAGCTGTGGCTTAAATGAGGCATCTGTACCAAAGAGTGCCGTAACTTGAGTTAGAAAAACAGGATTGGCTGGTGATTAGCTAAAGTGGTCCAGGCCTCCCTGCGCCTGACAAATCCAAGAGCATCCTTGACAAAACAATTTGGATTTAACAAACCCGCAGCGTTTTCTTTTTAACAGGCAGCACAGTCAAGCTCTATACCAGGGGTGGGCAATTATTTTTTCCAAGGGGCCACACGAGAGCCAAAAAATATTATGGAGGGCCGCACCTAAAGGCTGAACTACATTCTAATCTACATTATTTATTTATTTATTTATTTATTTATTTATTTATTTGCTATATTTACTTTATATTACACATCATTAATATTAACATATATATCAAGAAATATTCATATATTCTTAGTAGTAATATCATTATTATTATAGTATATATATATATATATATATATATATATTAGGCATGAGAAAAAGTTATGAAAATCAAAAGAAATCGTAAGTGATTCGTATGTAATGGGACTTTCTAGTTTATACGCATCACGGCAGCTAACCAGGAAGTAGACTTTCTTTTACGGTCCTTGAGGCCAACAATTTGCGTTATGATCGTAATAAATTCTTAATTATTGTACTACGTACTCACTTCTCCCTGTCTTCTCCCCCTCATTTCCTTCCCGCCTTCATTCAGCTTCTTTTTCCCCCCGCATTTCTATGGGGAACTGGAAGTGACGCTGCTGCTAGGCAATGCATTCTGGAAAGTGTAGTCCTCCACGCTTCTCCCCCCCTCCCTTCTCTTCCCCCGCTGCTCTGCCTTGCCCCATCGCAGGGGGCAACTTCTCTCTCTCACACACACTTCTCCTCCTCTCTCTCCCTGTGCTCTCTCAGATGCTTCTCCCCCTTCTTTTCCCCGTTGCTCTGCCTTGCCCCATCGCAGGGCCAACTTCTCACACATACACACACACGCTTCTCCTCTCTCCCTGCGCTCTCTCAGATGCTTCTCCCCCCCCCCTCCTTCTCTTCCCCGTTGCTCTGCCTTGCCCCATCGCAGGGGCCAACTTCAGCCCTCCAGGTAGGTGTTTTGGACTTCAACTCCCACCATTCCTCACAGCCTCAGGCCTCTTCCTTTTCCTCTCAGCCTGGGCAAACTTGGGCCCTCGCTCCCTCAGGATCGGGGTGAGAGAGAGGCAGCGAGGGGGGCTCCTCCTTTTTTTTGCTGCTTCCATGAATAGAATACCCGCTCCATCCCTCCCTCCTTCCATCCCTCCTTCCTATTTGGAGAGTCCCATCTAGAATTCAGTGTGATTTATTCAAGTTTTGGCCTACAACTCCCAGAAATCCCAGCCAATTTACCAGCTGTTAGGCTTTCTGGGAGTTGTAGGCCAAAACCATCTGAATAAAGATGCGCTGGATACGAACTACTAACGAATTTCGTTAGTAATTACTACATTTTGAAATTTTTGGAAATTTTTTTGTAAGTCTTTCTTTACTAATCAAAAAAATCCCCCAATTTGATTTTAGAATCGCCATTTTTGGTTCGAAACCATGCCTAATATATATATATATAGACATAATATTTTGAAATTATAATATAATATAACATTATATTATATTATTTATTATATCATTATAATAAAATTAATATAAAATAATAATAAAAACCACTAAAATTAAATTAAACTCAAGAAGACAAGGTGTGAACCAAGATGGAATGGCCCAATGGACCCAGCCCAGAGGATGGAAAAGCGGACCCAGCTGCCACCGCAGCAGAGGAGAGCAGAGCAGCAGGCGATCGGAGGCTGCAGGCGTCCACCCGCTCTCGCCCCCAGCCATTCCCCAGCTGATCGCCCTGCTATGGAGTGCCTGCCATCCCTGGAGCCGTTCTGGGCCTGCAGGGGGAGCAGTCGCTGGTCTGAGGCGGCTGATCGCCCTGGCGACCTGGAAGATGATCAAGTCTTCCGGGTGGGCAGGGTGATCAGCCGCCGTAGGTTGCCAACTGCTCCCGCTGCAGGCCCAGATCGCCTCCAGGGATGGCAGGCACTCCAAAGCCGCCGCTCCTCCGGCCTGTGTGTCGACACAGGCCCCACAGAGCCCACGATGGGATGGCGGCAGCGGCACTCCTTCCTCTTGGCCCCGCCCCGACGCCCTTCTCCCCGGGCTGGACAGAATCAGCTGCCGGGCCGCATCCAGCCCGCGGGCCGTGGTTTGCCCACCCTTGCACTATACGGTTCTGGCCCAGCTTACTTGTTCGAAAACATCCACCCCTATGTCCCACCTCGTAATCTAAGATCTTCTGGGCAGGCCCTGCTTTCGCTCCTGTCAACAGCACAAATGCATCTGGTGGGGACAAGAGACAGGGCCTTCTCGGCAGTGGCCCCCCCACCTATGGAATACACTCCCTAATGAGGTAAGATCTGCTCCATCCCTCCTGGCTTTTAGAAAAGAATTAAAATCATGGTTCTGGGACCAGGCCTTCGGACAGTAGATGGGACATCGGCTCTAAACTGCGAGTCGGTTGACAAGGCTGTTTTATTGTTTTAATGCTTGGTGATGTATTGTTTTAATTATGGTTTATGTTTTATTGCGGCTTTATTATTGTAATTGTTTGTATTGGCATGGTATCAGTGCCCAATGTAAGGCATTGAATTTTGCCATTTTATGTGTAAACCGCTTTGAGTCCCCCCAGGGGTGAGAAAGGCGGTATATAAATACTGTGAATAAATAAGAAATAAGAACGTGCCCTTCCACCAGCAGCATCTGATACAGCAAACACTCCTGAACAGGAAAAGTCTTGTAATGATTGCTTGGATGAATGGACATGTCCTTTAAGACAGCAAGGGATGCGTGCCCCTGCCTCTCGGTCCTTGCCTGCATCTCTTGAGTCAACTGCCTGTCAATGGAGGGAGGAAAAGGTGAAGACGCGGATTTCTTCCACGGGAGAAATAAAGCCTGCACAGACGATTTAAAGGGCTGATGTGAGAGAAGGCAGCATGAGGCTGTAAATACATGGAAGGCAGAGTTGCGGCGGCCGAGCGCTGTGCCAAATAAAGCGGAAGAAATGCCGTCAAATATACCTCTCTGCACGGTCCCCAATTACTTCCAGGCGGTTTCCTCTAGTTTATCCAGGAAACCTCACCATGCTAGAACAAGTAACCTATCGCTTGCATACTGAAGGGGACACATCGGCTGAGAGCGCATTTCTCGCCACTGCCTCCAAAGGATGGAGAGGTTCTTTGCATTGCATCCATTATTCACAAGGAGTGGGTTGCCTCTGAAGTTGGATAACATTTGACAGAGGAAAATGGCTGCTTACCAACGTTTTCCAACTCATTTCCCCCTCCTTTGGGTAAACATAATTTCTAGAGATCTTAAGCTCTGAAACACTCAGTCTAGCTTTCTTGACTCATTCTGCTCTGTTGAGCCATTCGAATTTGGATATGTAGAATCTCATTGAGAACAATAGTTGACATGCTATCATCCGATACAAAGCTAAGGATGGATAGATTAGATACATAGATAGGTACATAGACACTATGGCTGTTATACAGTTTAGGATATGCCTGAAATTTGGAATTTTTTCGGATACTACCGACTTTTTTAGCAATTTCGAGAGCGGTCCTCCCAACAAGAATTCCGAATTCCAAATTTCGGAATTTCAAATTCTGAATTTTGGGTGTCATTTCCAAATTTTCTTGCTGATTGCTCATTGGCTGATGGCTAACAGATGACTCTCCCTTCTGCTGATTTTTTTGCCCATTTTTGAAAGCGGGCGCCATTTTGTAAGACTTCAGATAACTTCCGAATTTCGGAAATACTTCCGAATCAATTTTGAAATTTATCAAAAAAAATTGGAAGTCTAAATAATCTGAAACGCAATCTATGACTACATCCAAAATGAGTTTTGAACCTTTTTTGGGATCAAACTGCGCTAATAGATACATCTATGTATATAATAAAAGTCAGTTTTTGTGGGCGGTGGGTGGGTGGTGCAACCGAGCGAATATGTGCCAGCGTTTCGATTGGCTGCAACTGTTGGATTATTTGCATAAATGGCTGTGACTGGCCAGCCTCCCAACATTCCAACACAGCACAGAGAGGAAAGGGAAGGGCCTGAGGCAGGCATCAATGGCCGGAGTTGAAGTTAGCCAGTTGACAGTTTTTTCTGTTGGAAATGGAATGTTCAGAACCTTCACCCAATACACTTCTAAGGTGACTCAGAGGGAAAGCAAAAGGCCTCAGGCACACAGCCACTGCGGCCCACAGCAATGACAGATCAGGACCAAACATAGCAAATAGGGGCCCACAGGCCCACTACACAACCTGGTGTGATTTAAGGCAGGATGGGCCACGAATGATGGGATTTGCAGTACCTTCACCTCATTCACTTCCCAAACAACACTGCAGCCCCTATACATCACAGACCAGACCCAAACTTGGGACACAGAGTACCCATGACCCACTCTACATCCCGGTGCAGTTTTGAGTGGGACAGACCACGGATGATGGGATTTGAAGTACTTTCACTCACTTTCTGAGACCGCTGCAACACTCATCCTGAGACTTCCAGTACCTTCCCTCACTTCCAGACACCACTGCAACCCTCATCCAGAGAATGATCAAGACAAAATGTGACACACACTGCCCCCATGACTCACTCAACATCCTGGTGCTGTTTGGAGGGGGATGCACCATGGCCCCCTCGCAGTACCTTTACTAAGTTCCTGAAACCACTGCAAGCCACATAAACATCTAATAGGAACCAACCTTGGAACACAATGCCTTCCTCAAACAACCCGGGCACCGCTGGGTCCTCAGCTAGTAGATAGATAAAAGCCATGTTGTGACTTCGGAATTTTTTTTAATTATGGGAAAAATGTTCATCCTTCAGAATTAGTGCCATATGGTTTCTCTAAGTTTCTGGAGTCTCCTTGATGTCTGTCACCTGCAAAAACCCATAACCTACCAGTGGAGCCACTGGGAAGACAGGGACAAAGACAAGGAAGAACATTTTCCACCCACTTTTATTGTGTTGTTGATTTGGGCCCCAAAGGCAAGCAAATGTGAACAGCCCTGTGGAAGATTTGACATTTCTCTGGGTGATTACCCTCTATTACAACTAGGGGTGGTTGATCCATCAAAATTTGTTTCTAAACTCGTGTGTGGGGGAATTGTCATCGGTGGTTCGATATAGAAATTGTTCCGTAAAATTTCATTATAGAACTGTAATTATTAATGAAAATTCATTATTATTTCCTGTTAGTTCTCAGCGGAGAAGGAGGTGGGGATGTCGTCCGCACCTCCTTCCCTGCTGTGCTGAGAACTAACGCACATCAAAGATTGACGCGCTTTAGGTCTTAGCAGGAACGAGGAGCGTCCGCACCTCCTTCCCTGCTAAGAACTAAAGCGCTTCAATGCACTTCCTTCCCTGCTAAGACCTACAGCGCATCAAAGCTTGACACAGTTTAGGTCTTAGCAGGGAAGGAGGAGTGTCCGCACCTCCTTCCCTGCTAAGAACTAAAGCACGTCAAGGCTTGACACAGTTTAGGCCTTAGCAGGGAAGGAGGAGCGGACACTCCTCCCTGCTAAGACCTAAACTGCATCAAGGCTTGAAGCGCTTTAGTTCTTAGCAGGGAAGGAGGTGCGGAGGGCATCCCCTCGCTTCCTCCTTCCTTGCTGAGAACTAACTCCGAAGATGTACTGGAGGAAAATTCCTCCTGTTCTCCAGGCTCTCCCTCCACTTGTGAGGGAGAGCCTGGTGAACAGGAGGAAAGCTCGGCCGGGCTGCTTCCAAAGCGCCCGCCTCAGCTCTCAGCTGGTGAGAGAAGAAAGGAGGGTGCTGCTGCCCTCCAGTCTCCTCTTGTGAGTTGAGAACTGAGGAGGGGAAAAACGACCTAATAACGTACGACTTTACAAAAATGGCGATCCCAGGTTCGGTTTTGAAACTTCACTTCCAGGTTGGACGCCGAGGATCAATATAGGGTCAAAATAATTTCAAATACGAATTATTAATGGGTTTCAAAGTATTTAAATTGGAGATATCCAACCCTAATTACAACATATTGCAGGGCTAATACTGGCAAATCTGTCGCTAAAATCCTATGGTCCACCAGGTTGTCTCTGTAAATGACAAGCAACTGCTGTACTCAAAGTGAAATGTGTAAAAATGGCAACATCATCCACTATGGTGGGATACTGTCCAATTCTGGGCACAATTCAAGGGAGATATTGACAAGCTTGCCCATGCCTGCGTTAAAGCGTGAAGGGACCTCCATGGACCACAGATGATAAACCAAGCTGGATTAGTAGACCAGTGACTTGTGTGGCAATTTCCCTTATTTTGGGTGGTGAAGCCATCTAGAATCAGTTTAAGACAAATTCACAATTCTCATTAATTCGGCTGCTTTATACCAAGCTCATCAACTGACATGTTTTCTGCGATAATCTGCACGCCAAAGATACAGTGACTTGTTGCTTCCTTGAAGGGGAATTAATGTTGCAGGGATAATGTTCACACACAAGAAAATTAAGATAACTGCCGGGGCTGTTTGTTCATTGCTCTGCTTTAATCTTTTCCTCGCTTGCTTCTGGGTTTGGGTATTTTGTTTAAGATGCCCTAATTTTGTCAAATGTTGTGTTCTCTATCCATTTAAATGAGATCTTGTAAAGTTTCTTGTATTTGGCAAGATATTTTGTGCTACCTTTTTAAAGGAGCGACTTTCATTTTTCGAGAAGTCTTTCATAATTTGACCTTGGAATTGATCACAAAAGACTCCCTTAAACTGACATTTTCTGTTTTCAAAAAGCTACTCCCACCCTATATTAATTTCTCAAGGATTGCTTCAAGAGGGATTGAAAGCAATTGGCAGTTGGAGAGAAGCCGATAGCCTTTTGCAATGTCTAAATTGTGTACTTACATCTGATTTGCTACAAAGTATTGTGTCATAATCCCATTCAGTTTTTGATGTATAAATAGCCATCATTTTGACTGACAGAGAAGCCATTGTCATCTCTCTCAATTCGCTGAGTTGAAAATGCCCTTTCCCTGCTTACGCAGTGGGCGGGGAAAGGTTATTGCCTCCTCCCACGAAGGGAGGCGATTGGTTCCCTAGATGGAACCTTATGGGGAATGGGTGGAGGCTGCCTAAGGCAGTGTTTCCCAACCTTTTTTGAGCCGCGGCACACTTTTTACATTTGCAAAATCCTGGGGCACACCACCAACCAAAATGACACAAAATGACACTCTAACACAGTAATACATATTGCTAATATGTTTTTAAAATGTATTTATACACTCAGTGTGAAACCTGGACCTGTTTCAATGTACTCAACATAGATATCCTGGCAGGAATGGCAGAAAGACACAAACTTCCCACACAGAACTCCGATAACCAAGAGAAAATGCTATAAGAGTTTGGTGGGCATTGACCTTGGGTTTTGGAGTTGTAGTTCACCTATATCCAGAGAGCACTGTGGACTCAATGTTGGATCAGGACCAAATTTGGCATGAATACTCAATATGCCCAAATATGAACGCAGATGGAGTTCAGGGGAAATAGACATTGACATTTGGGAGTTGTAGTTGCTGGGATTTATTGTTCCCCTACAATCAAAGAGCATTCTGAACCCCATCAATGATAGAATTGGGCCAAACTTCACACACAGAACCCCCAGAAGGCAACAGGAGGTCTCTACTTGGGGAAAGGGAGGCGGGCCTTCCCAATGCATGGAGAGGGAGAGACCAAGTAGACAGGGGAGGGGGGGGGTTTGTAATTTTGTGCCTTTATCGAGGTAGGCTTCTTAGGGTTTTTATACTTCAACACACTAGACTCTCTCCCTGCCCCCCCCCCCTTGGAGGTTCCAATTTCCCACGGCACACCTGATGATCGCTCACGGCACACTAGTGTGCCCCAACACACTGGTTGGGAAACACTGGCCTAGGGTATTGGGGCAGCCTCCTGCGCCATTCAGACTTGAGGTGTTTACCCACCACTCCCGCCCAGTTGACAGTATAGTGGTTGCCTTAGGGGGCCGGGTAGCATTCCCCCCCTCTATGTTCTGGGGGGGGGGGGTCGCCTACCCTATACTGTTATTAGGGGCTAGCTGGGATGGCGGTTCTATAAATAGGGTTTAGGGTTATCCATAGACCCAAATTCACTCATGCACTCCTCAAAGTTGGTTGGGCCAATGCACAAATACACTTACCTGGATGGCAGTTTAAGGGTGAGGGGGATACCATTGGTCCAGAAATTTTGAGAGTCTGGTTAAATATGTTCAGTGAGGTTTTTACTGTGTTTCCTTGAGAGGTTGCCCAGTTTTGTGTTATAGGGCAGTGTTTCCCAACCTTTTTTGAGACGCGGCACATTTTTTACATTTACCAAATCCTGGGGCACACCACCAACCAAAATGACACAAAATGACACTTTATCACAGTAATACATATAGCTAATGTGTTTTTAAATGTATTTATACACTCAGTGTGAAACCTGGGCCTGTTTCGATGAACACAACATAGATATCCTGGCAGGAATGGCAGAAAGACACAAACTTCCCACACAGAACTCCCATAACCAAGAGAAAATGCTATAAGAGTTTGGTGGGCATTGACCTTGAGTTTTGGAGTTGTAGTTCACCTATATCCAGAGAGCACTGTGGACTCAAACAATGTTGGATCAGGAACAAACTTGGCATGAATACTCAATATGCCCAAATATGAACACAGATGGAGTTTGGGAAAAATAGACCTTGACATTTTGTAGGAAGGTTGAGGAAGGCTGGCGAGGGAGTCCCTCACGGAATCCTGCCTGCCTTTCCTTCCTCCGAGGGCCCTCCTGCCAGGCCCCAACCCTTTCTCCCCATGAAGGAAGGCCCCTTCTCCCCTTTGGGACCCTTCCTCCCCAAGGGGCTTCAGGGGGGTGAGGGGAAGGGCGCCCCGGGGCCTCACCTGGGATGCAGCAGGGCTGAGCCAGGGCGCCTCCAGAAGCAGCTGGCTCCTTCGCTTCCTTCACCGCCGCAGGAGCGTCTGCCACCCCGGGACCTAATGTGCATGCGCCCAGACAAGCACACTTCCATTTTCACTTCCGTTCCCCGCCCTCCCTTGATTGGAGGCTGGCTGGAAAAATGGTCAAAGGAAGCGGCGCCCTGGCCCCTTCTTCTTCGCTGCCGCCCGGCCCTTCTTCTTCCTCCTCCCCCCCCCCCAAAGCAGCAGCAGCAGCAGAAGTTTGGCAGGAGGGGGAAGAAAGGGGGGAAGAGAAGTTTTTCCACGGCACACCGGGTGATCGCTCATGGCACACTAGTGTGCCGCGGAATACAGGTTGGAAAACACTGCTATAGGGGACTCAGGGGAGTTTCCCAGTGTCACACCTTGACACCTGAGTTTAGTGAAGTTAAACTTAAATTGGTAACTTTTAAATAAAGGTTGCCCAAATTTGATCCAATTACTGTTTTCTGTCTCTTTATTTCGGGGATTGGAAGGTAAAGACTCTTTTAATGTGAGTTTGCGTTGACATGCTTTCCAAAATTATGAGATTTCTTTTGGTAATGGTGTTTTAATATTAAGGCCTGAATCCTATTGTTTGATCCCAGCTACAACTGACCCATTGACTCACTCTTTCAATGCAGAGTTCACATATAGGAAAATCCCATTGATTCAAAGGATTTATGCCATTTGGAACTTTTAACTAGACTAGTGTGTGCAATTTGTTTCTTCCATTTCCTCCGTTTCTTTCGGTACCTTCAGTACTTTGGGAGCCCGTAATGGTAAAGGCCCTCCCAATACAAAAACCCGCCCGACACGAAAGCAAGTGGGAGTCAATCTTGGCTCCTCCTCTGCTTTTTGGCATCATAGTTCAAAACCCACAAATGTCCAGTTTAGGGAGAAATGCAGACAGCAGAGCAAATAAATAAATGCAGAATTTTTATGAGCTGTGAAAGTCTAGGAAAGCAAAAACAAAGCAGACTTTCTTCTGCTCGTCATATTCTTGGCACCTCATGCTGTGTGCTGGGAGAATGACATGTATTCCCAAGTGCATGTTTCAACAACATTTGTTATCTGAGAAGGAAAAGAAAGAGTCCTCATATTTTATGTACAGTGATCTTCCTTTTCCATTATAGTCTCACAATGCTTTCATGGGTCCAAATACCTGATTTACCTCTTTGGCCTTGATTGATCTCAGAAGTCTGATGACGAACTGTTCTAATTGTTGTTTATAGTTGACACAAGTTTTCAGACTCCCTTTTTTTTTTTTTTACAAAACCCAGGTTTGTTCGGAAGACCCTGTTTGGTGTGTCTGGAACTGGAAAAGGTACAGAAAAGGGCAACAAGAATGATCCAAGGGATGGAGCGGCTCCCTTACGAAATCAGGTTGCAACGCCTTGGTCTTTTCAGCCTTGAAAGACGGCGTTTAAGAGGTGACTTGATCGAAGTGTATAAAATCATGCATGGGATAGAAAAGGTGAATAGAGAAAAATATTTTCTCTGTCACACAACACTAGGACTAGGGGGCACTCCCTAAAGCTCCAAGGTAGGAAAGTTAGGACTAATGAAGGGAAATATTTCTTCACCCAGAGGGTCATTGGGTTATGGAACTCACTTCCAGAGGAGGTTGTGACAGCGGTCAGCCTGGACAGCTTCAAGGCAGGATTAGACAGATTCATGGATACCAAGGGAATCAGTAGTTACTGAAATGGACATCCAAGTGCCACCTCTGTGTTGATGGAGGCAGGCAGGATTTCCCTGGGTACTGGTTGTGGGGGGTTGGGAGCAGGTGAGGGTTTTGCCCTCCTTTCTGCTAGAGATCCCTGTGTACAACTGGTGGGCCACTGTGTGACACAGAATGCTGGACTAGATGGGCTGAGGCCCGATTAAGCATGGCTCTTCTTATGTTCTTATGTTCTTATGTTCTTATGTGTCCTCGTCTCCTCTCCCCACTTCCAATAGACAGAAGTGGTACCTTTCCACATGTTTAGCTAAATGCAAGATATTTTGCTAACTATCAACCACAGCCACCACTCACAAAGAGTTTTATATATGCTGTTGGCCTTGGCCTAACAACATAGAATCCTAGAGTTGGAAGAGACCTCATTGGCCATCCAGTCCAACCCCTTTCTGCCAAGAAGCAGGAAAATTGCATTCAAAGCACCCCCGACAGATAGCCATCTAGCCTCTGTTTAAAAGCTTCCAAAGAAGGAGCCTCCACCACACTCTGGGGCAGAGAGTTCCACTCTTGAATGGCTCTCACAGTCAGTTCTTCCTAATGTTCAGATGGAATCTCCTTTCTTGTCGTTTGAAGCCATTGTTCCACGTCCTAGTCTCCAGGGTGGCAGAAAACAAGCTTGCTCCCTCCTCCCTATGACTTCCTTTGACATATTTATACATAGCTATCATATCTCCTCTCAGCCTTCTCTTCTTCAGGCTAAACATGCCCAGCTCTTTAAACCACTCCTCGATAGGGCTTGTTCTCAAGACCCTTGATCATTTTAGTTGCCCTCCTCTGGACACATTCCAGCTTGTCAATATCTCTCTTCAATTGTGGTGCCCAGAATTGGACACAATATTCCAGGTGTGGTCTAACCAAGGCAGAATAGAGCACGGGTAGCATGACTTCCCTGGATCTAGACCAGACCTGGAAATCTTATGGCCCATGGTCCGGATGCGGCCCGCCGACCAATTCTGACCGGCCCGGGAAAAGGGCATTGGGGGCGGGGCCATTTCTGTGCTGGCAGACAGCCCGCCGCTCCAGAGAACGATTGGAGGAGCGGCGGCTTTGCAGTGCCTGCCATCCCGGGAGGCGATCCGGTCCTGCAGCGGGAGCAGGCGGCAACCTGCGGCAGCTGATTGCCCTGGCGACCAGGAAGACTTGATCGTCTTCCAGGTCGCCACAGCGATCAGCCGCCACAGGTCACCGACTGCTCCCGCTGCAGGCCTGGATCACCTCCCGGGATGTCAGGCACTCCAAAGTCAGGATGGCAGGCACTCCATGGCAGGGAGATCAGCCGATCGGGAATGCCTCTGACAGAATGGCCGGGGGCGAGAGCGGGCGGAGGCCTGCAGCCTCCGATTGCCTGCTGCTCTGCTCTGCTGCGGTGGTGGCTGGGTCTGCTTTGTCATCCTGGGTCCATTGGGTCATTCTATCTTGGGATCCTTCCTCTCTTGAGGATGTCAGCCTCTATCTTGGTTCCCAGCTTGTCTTCTTGAATTTCATTTCATTTTATTTTTGTGGTTTTTATTATCATTTTATAATAATATTATAATAATATAATATAATGTCAATATATTATAATGTCTATATATATTCTATATATATTCTATAATAATTATAATATTAATACTAATAATATATGAATATTTCTTGATATATTAATATGTTAATATTAATGATGTGTAATATATAGTAAATATAGTAAATAAATAAATAATGTAGATTAGAATGTAGTTCAGCCTTTAGGTGCGTCCGTCCATAATATTTTTTGGCTCTCGTGTGGCCCTTTGGAAAAAATAATTGCCCACCCCTGATCTAGACACTATACTCCTATTTATGCAGGCCAAAATATCTTTTTTTCCCATTTGAGTAATGGCTGAAATCCCATATATGCTGGAGTAACTTCCAGTTGTGATTATGAATTTGTTTGTTTGTTTGGATGTTGTATGGAGAAACAGATGGATGTTTTTTGTCTCAGTGCTCATCGGTGTGAGGCGCCATCTCAGGATCAGACCACAACCCCAACAAATAGTAACCAGAGACAGGGAGTAATCAGGCATCATCAGGTTAAGGTTTCACATCTGGAGAAAAAAAGAATAAATATCTTTTTACCCATCCAAGTGAGTCTCTGAAGGTTTGAGAAGGAAGTCCCCAGAGAAGAGTAAAATCTGTTCTTTTCCTCTGTCTATGGAACTGTCACTGAAGGCAGTGGTTTGGTTGACATATGGCTTCCTAAAATAATATTAAACTTCATACCTTCAATCAACGAAGATTAAAGTTTTGTATTTTCCTCATCCAGATATTATATAAATATGTGGTTACATAACCATTCAGTCTATTGTTGGTGAGAGACAACACTCAGGAGATTCTACCTGAACATTAGGAAGAGCTTCCTGACCATACGAAGAGCTGTTCATTACCTTGGAGCAGTGTTTTTCAACCTTTTTTGAGCCGGGGAACATTTTTTACATTTACAAAATCCTGGGGCACACCACCAACCAAAATGACACAAAATGACACTCTAACACAGTAATACATATAGTTATTATGTTTTTAAATGTATTTATACACTCACTTAGTGTGATAATTTTGTCCAGGGCCCTGTTCAGCATTTGCATTTTCCCTTCTCCAAAACTTCTCCATCACTGTCACTCGCTTGTCTTGTTGTGATCCCAAATTGATCCCATACTTAGCCGCGTCTGAGCGAATCCAAGACGGCGCGACCATAGCTCTCTCGCGTCACTTCTTGGGTGATGCGAGAGTGCTATGGTTCCATTTCTTAAAGGTACAGATGCACCTTATAGTTTATATATGAATGAAGTTCGAAAATAATTTCCCACGGCACACCTGATGATCTCTCACGGCACACTAGTGTTCCACGGCACACTGGTTGAAAATCACTGCCTTGGAGTTTGGTGGAAACTCTTTCTTTGGCGGCTTTTAAACAGAAGCTGGATGGTCATTTTTTGGGTGTGATTTGTTTGTGCCTTTTCTGCCTGGCAGAAGGAGGTTGGACTCTTCCAGTTCTATGGTGCTATGAATCACATTTGTGCTTCCTCCCTCTCTATCTCTCAATCTCTTTGGTTACATTTAAATGAAAGCAGTCATTTTATTTTCATTTCTGACCATTGACTTATCTTTTTCAAGGCCTAATTCTCAAGCACTGCTAATTCAGAAATGTGCATATATATACTGTATTCCTTAGGTGGGCTCAGTAGAAATCAATGCACAAAAAAGGAGGAAAAATAGATAGGAATTATACAGTGAAAATCTTTACAGTAAGAACATCTACCCTGGGAACAAAGATTTAGAAATATGCAAATACTCACTCTGCAAGACGATATTTCCAGTGCTGAGATTAAATATCTTGGAGAAGTTTTTTTATTATTATTTTGAAAGGCACCTGCCTAGGTTGTGTTAGTACAGTGGTTCTCAAAGTGGCCGGTATCACTCCCTGGTGGGCAGTGAGGCAATGTTTTTATGGTGTGGTTGGGCATTGAATTGTTGCCTCTGTAAACTGCCCTGAGTTGCCTGAGGGCTGAGAAGGGCAGTATACAAATAAGTAAATAAATTTAAAAAAATAAATGATTATTATTACTATTATTTTCATGTCAGGAGTGACTTGAGAATCTGCAAATCTCTTCTGGTGTGAGAGAATTGGCCGTCTGCAAGGACGTTGCCCAGGGGACACCCGGTTGTTTTTGGATACTTTACCATCCTTGTGGGAGGCTTCCCTCATGTCCCCGAATGGGGAGCTAGAGCTGACAAGGGAGCTCATTTGTGCTCTCCCCGGATTTGAACCGCTGGCCTGTCTGTCTTCATTCCTGCCTGTGGCGTCCTGCCAGGGCCAAAAAAGGGACTTTAAAAGGATGGACGAATTCTATGGGCCCTGGGGTTCGCGTTCTAGCCTTCCCATGTCCAAGAGAGCTGGAGGTTCTCTAAGCAATGAGTTCAGGACCCAAAAAGGGTGAACTCAAAACAAGTTTATTTAATAACAACCAGTAAAAATGCTGGTGGCCCAAAAAGTTTGCTGTTGGTTGCTAGAAAAGATTCTTTGAGAAAAGGGGTTGCGTTCACTTGCCTTTTGCAGAGTGAAAGTGCCTTTCTTTGGTTCCAGGTTTCCTGTTGCTCCTCAAGTGGTCCTCTGGCACACAAAGTCTGTGGGTCCCCAGAGATTACACTCTTTGGGTGAAGGGCTGGCCTCCCTATTACTGTAATCATGGTTTGAGAGCATTGGGAGTAGGCTATACGTGAACGAAGGTGCTTTGTCTGAGCATTGGCTCCAGATTTCCGCCTGCTTCGTCCGTGTGCTCTCCTGGAATGGAGTCAGAAAGGAAGTCCAGCTTCCCAGATAAACTCAGGAAGGAGAGGAGTTCAGGGTGGTGATGCCAGGTTGGCACCAAACACAACTCCTCCCATCACAGTCCACATGGCTGAACAATAGAACAAAGGCCCATGCAGGTAAAAGGCAAACAGGTGCAGATACAAAACAAGGGACACAGTGCAGATACAAAACAAGCCCCAGGAGGCGCAATACTCCCAGAAATCCAGAACAAGGGTTTCTGGGAGTTGACCCATTGAACGGTTTAACCACCCACCGGGGCTCCTGGTCATATCAGGCAGTACTCACTAGAAAAGATAAGAGGAAAAGAGGAAGACTGCATTAGAAATTGAGAGATGCAGTCAAGGACAATATTGCTGTCCTGGCTATGCAAAACTTAAGCAGTACTGTTGATGATCCCTATATATGTGCCTCTTGTGCATTGTCCCTAACAGTTCAAAGTACATCAGTTAAAAGCTATGCAGGACTCAACCTATGGTGTCCCTTTGAATGAGAGACCTCCAAGTAACCGTTGACTTGGAGGTTTCTCATTCAAAGGGTCACCATAGGTTGAAGTCAACTAACCACTATAGTCATGCTTCATTCTCATGCTGGATAAGTCGATCATAATGGAAGATGTATGGTTTGACTCCTATTAGGTTTCCTTCTAGGAAAATGTAAAAGGACAGCCAAACTGTTGATTCAACTTGACCATTCAAGAAAGGGGGATCCAAATCTTAACTCCATTTTTGTGTGTGTAATCAATAGTATACCTTCAAACCACCAGATGGCAGTGTCTTTGTCATGCAGGTCAAAAATAGAATATACTGAATATACTGAATGAAATCTACAATGAAAATCACCTTCAAGGGTCATCGACTAGATATATAAGCAAGCAAAGAAAATTCTTTATAAACAAGGTGACATCCTGAAAATCAGGGATGACGGATTAATTTTGTCATGCAGTTCCAGGTATTGCTATCAATATCTGCAACCAGGAGAATGTGTCCCTGTCTGTCTGGCCTTCTTTAACTACTCTGGTCTATTTGTGTGCCGAAAACTGTGACACGTGCTTGTTTTGCTCTTCATTGTCACAAAATAAGCAGAGAGAAGGGAAAGAAGAGTCTTATGGGTGAACCACCCTGAGCCTGTTGGAAAGGGTGGTATATAAATTGAAATAATAAATAAACAAATAAACCTTGCACCCACCTGCTGTGTAAAAGAGCAAAGGTCACACTGACCATCTTCTCCATTTGTCATCCACTTTGGTGCAGAAAACAGAAAATATGATCGAGAAGAGTTGCGTCCAAATCTAGGAATGCAAATCTTCCCTAATGTTTTTGGAAAGGAGGCAAGAAATCGCTTTAGGCATTTTTGTTCCTTTACGAGAAAATTTTTGAAAGCCACATAGTTGTCATAGCTGACAGAGAAAGCTCAACCTGCACCTGGATTTTAACCGCTGAACTATCGGTCAGCAGTTCTGCCGGCACAAGGGCTGAACCCATTGTACCACCGGGGGCAACTTGAAGGCATACAATTTATTTATTTAAAACTTTTATACCCGGCCTTCTCACCTCCGAAGAGGGACTCAGACCGACAAACAGCAAGTATTCAATGCTAACATTTAAAATCTAAAAACATCATAAATTTACAATAACATTACAATAAAATACAATACAATAAATACATTTTAAAAGCCTTTCGCCAAAGTAAAATCAAGTCCAACTTAATCCATATATTCGCGATCTCCTCCTTCATTCTGCGAAGGCCTCATTGCACAGCCATGTTTTCACCCATTTCCTAAAAGTCAGAAGGGAGGAGGTGGATCTAATTTCATTTGGGAGGGAATTCTACAGCCGGGGGGCCACCACAGAAAAGGCCCTGTCCCTCGTCCCCACCAGACTCGCCTGCGAAGCTGGTGGGACCAAGAGCAGGGCCTCTCCAAACGATCTTAGCACTTTTGAAGGTTCATAGGGGAGGATACGTTTGGACAGGTAAACTGGCCCGGAACCATATAGGGTTTTGTAGGTCAACACCAGCACTTTGAATTGTGCTCGGAAGCTAATTGGCAGCCAGTGGAGCTGACACAGTGGGGGGGGGGTGCGCTCCCTTTACCCCACTCCCGTTAGTAGTCTGGCTGCTGCGCGCTGGACTAATTGCAGCTTCCGGGCAGTCTTCATAAGCAACCCCACGTAGAGAGCATTGCAGTAGTCTATACGGGATGTAACCAGAGCGTGGACCACCGTGGCCAAGTCTGACTTCCCAAGATACAGGCGCAGCTGGCGCACAAGCCTGAGCTGTGCAAAAGCTCCCCTGGCCACCGCCGAGACCTGGGGTTCCAGGCTCAGCGGTGAGTCCAGGATCACTCCCAGACTGCGAACCTGCACCTTCAGGGGGAGTGTAACCCCATCCAACACAGGCTGTAACCCTATGCCCTGTTCGGCCTTACGACTGACCAGGAGTACCTCTCTCTTGTCTGGATTAAGTTTCAATCTGTTCGCCCTCATCCAGTCCAAGCGGCCAAGCACCGGTTCAGGACTTGAACAGCCTCCTTAGTAGCAGGTGGGAAGGAGTGACAGAGTTGGACATCATCTGCGTACATATGACACCGTACCCCGAAACTCCAGATGATCTCCCCCAACAACCACCACCACCACCACCACCACTAAAAACCTTGTATGAGATTACAGAATATCTCCCTATATTGTTTTCTTGAAGGATAAATCCCAAACTTCAAAGATTCGCATCAGTTCAGGATTTTCCTTCAGTGGGTTGCCTGACATTAAAGGCTGGATCCACACTGCCATACAGTGCAATTTGGACTGCATTGTATGATCAGTGTAGAGTAGACTCATATAATGAAGTTTGAACTGCATTAAACTGCATTATATGAGTCTACACTGACCATGTAAGGCTTTTGGAACTGCATTATATGGCAATGTAGATCCAGCTCGAGAAAGTCGTCCCCCCCCTCCCCCCAAAATCTGGTAATTGAACACCTACCAATATTCTTTCCATTTTCAACTCTTATATATAGAGAATTGAAACACATAGATTTGTGATATATCTCTAGTTCTTACAGGGTGTGAGTGTAAGAGCACCAGATCTGATCCATTTTACACCTCATTCCCCGTGTTCAACGGCACAAGAAGGAGTCCTAGGAAAAAAACATTATCGGCAGGGTTTATTTGCGTGGTGTTCATAGAAACAGTCCACTGGCCAACAGTACTTTTTTTTATGGGAAACCATCTGCATTAACTTCATTTCATTTCCTTATAGGTTTTGCTTAATGTGCCTAGCCTGGAAACTTCAGCACTTCTGATTAAAACAGCAAAGCCCAATTATTCTGCAGGCAGACGGTGAGATTTGGTCGCTTCATTCTCAGGGAAGAGGATAAAGGGAAAGGCTGAAATGCTGCTAAAAATTCCAAAGTATTAGCTAGATGTCCAATATCCCTAATTCAAAAATGGTAAGTATTTGGATCAATTAATATTCCAGAAACTATTTCAGTTAGATGACAGGTCCAGTGTGTGTGTGTGTGTGTGTGAATATGTGTATTAATCACAGAGAAGGAAGATCTAGTTCCTATTTAAGTCTCTGTATGTGATTTAAGACCCTGAAAAGAACAAGACGTTATGTCATCTGCATCGCTCTGCTTCACATTTTAAAGATTGTATATCTTCATTGCTTTGGAAGTATTTGTGTTTCCTCCATCAGTGGGGTGGCAAATCTAGTTCGGATTTGAACCCAAATTTCAAGATGCAGAATGCTTTTGGAAAGTAGGTTTAATCCTCGTGTCCCTTTCCGATTCAAACAACAATCTAGGACAGAGTCAAAGCCCAGCCAACATTGAGTGCATCTACATGGTAGAATTAATGCAGTTTGACACCATTTTAACTACTATGGAATCATGGGATTTATAGTTTGGAGAGACATCATCACTAGTCTTGTGCATTGGGAAATGTTACAACCAGTACCACAAAGGTGAACGTATACAATCTTCTCCCCCCTCTTTGCGTTGTTCTCTCGGGTGCAATGAGGAGTCTGTGGCTTTCTAAATTTAATTTCAATTCAAGCTCACTCTCTGTGTTCATTTAATTCTTCCAGCAAGCAATTATAACAATTCGCATTCCTGTTCAGTAAAACAGTAAACACTAGACATGGTTTCGAACCCAAAAATAGAGAATCGAAAATCTAAAAGGGGGTGGGGGATTTTTTTATTAGTAATAGAAAGACTTAGAAAAAAATTCCAAAAATTTCTAAAATGTAACTTAATTTCTAACGAAATTCGTTAGTAGTTCTAAAGTAGGCAAAGCAGGGAAACAGGACTGGCACTGTTTTAAGCACAGGCAAATCAAGGGGCAACATTTCCCTTGGTTTCCTTGCAGGGAGATATAATGCATTAATATATTATTATTAATATTATTAATATTATTAAAAGACAGAGTTTCCTTGCAGGGAGATATAATGCATTAATATATTATTATTAATATTATTATTAATATTATTAAAGGACAGGGTTTCTTTGCAGGGAGATATAATGCATTAATATATTATTATTAATATTATTAAATAAAATAGTTGTGCCCACCTCTGGTGCAGGCCTTGCTCATCTGTAGATTTCTCCTCACTCCAGCTTTTTCCCATTCAGTTTTACCATAGCAGTCTAGGACCTCCGTTTGAACTCTATGGCTTTTCTTGATTCTGAACTCTTCCTTCTCCTCTCCGTGCTCTTTTCACTCCTGCTGCCCTTCTCTCAGCAGTTCTTATGTCCTTCTACTCTGTCCTTCTATCTAAAACCCCTACCTGGGTGTTTAAATTGCTTTTTTTAAGTCAGTCCTCCAGCCCCTCTAGGAGTCCCGATCTGGATCTCTCTATGGTTTCCGGCTCCTTTTTCACTTCCTGGAAGAGGCCTTTCACTCTAATTAGGCTCCAAGCATGAAAAGGCCCCGATTTGACTGTGAGTTATGTCTGCAAAGCTATTTTGGAGGGGAAATTTTCCTGTTGGGTGGGCATCCGAAATATTTCCTAATCTAACAAAATTTTGGGCCCAGAGAGTGCAGAAATGAAAGTCCACTTCCGGGATTGGCCCTGCGAATTGTATAAACTTGAAAGTCCCATACATACGAATCCCTTCCGATTTCTTTTCATTTTCATAACTTTTTTCTCATGCCTAGTAAACACCTACATTGTTTTTCTTGTTCCTGCCCTTGTTCCACATTTCTTATGAGGTGAAATCACTGTTCTTTTGTTATCCATTCTATTTTGGTTGAGAAAGTGCTGCAATAGCTTTTATTTATCACTTTCAAACTTTTTCCTCTCTTTGATTATAAGCAGACTGTATGTGAATGTGTTTTCTTTCACCATTGCAAGATTTTGAGGCAACTTCTAGCATACTTCCATTTGGCTGCAAAAGATGGATGAATGGATAGAGGCCAGAATCTGGTTGGGGATTCCCAATTATAATAAACCAACTGAAAGAAATGTTGAACGGTGAATAGAAATGTAAGCAAACATCCATTCGCAGTGGATATTTGTGGTGGTGCAATGGATTAAACTGCTGAGCTGCTGAACTTGCTGACTGGTTTACCCGAAGGGAACTTGCCAAATTGAATCTGTGCACAAGCCTACTATGCATACATTTGGTATACAAGTTTCGGAAAGACGCATATTCCAGTTTCACTACTAAGTACAACGGGGAAGGTTGCTGTAACACTACAGCCAAAAGGATGAACCAACATAAATAGTAGCCTGTTACTTTGGCTGTGAGATTATGACTGCCACGCTGATGTACTTCTCCACCAACACCAACAGAGACACGCTCCGATATTGGTGGCCTTGAAAAAGACCCCATAGGGGTCGAAACGGGAGAGGGGATTCCTGTATAATGACATACTCGTTGGCCAACCTTATTACCACCATTTGGTGAATGTTATGAGTTGGGGTTCTTTCATACCCTGGTGTTTTTCTGTTGCATTTCCATTATGGATTTACTGAATATATTTTGTGGCTTACATCCATTTGGACCTCTACATTGTGGATATACTTACCTGGGTGCTTTTACTCACCTTGACGTGGAAAGACGTTTATTTTGGATTATAATTACTATTGACATTGAGAATTTACCTGATTATGGACACTAATTGATGACGCTTGGACTCGTAATCTGCGACGGGTAGGAGCCAATTTAGGGCAAGTCCAGATTATCATTTGAGGTTCAATGGTGACGTTTATTTGACAGTTATTGTATAAAATACATTATTTGTGTGAATACTATATTTGTACATATTCCAGTTTCACCTGCAAATATTCTTGGCTTCTCTGTATATTTTTCTGCCTGAGCCCAAAATATGCAAGTACGTTATAAGTATGGTTTTTGGTGGGTGACTATGGACAGAGGTGAGGAATATTTCCATCCATAGTGATGAAAACATTGTTGTCATATGCATTCAAATCGATTCCAACTTATTGTAACTCCAACGTAAGATTTTCTTGTCAATGTTTATTTAGAAGAGATTTCCCGTTGTCTTTTTCTGAGAGAACATAATTTGATCAAGGTCATCTATTTATTTATTTATTTATTTATTGGGCTTCTATGTCGTCACTCCTGGGAGGCTCGGGGTAGCTCACAGCGCCGGATAAAACCACATAAAAACAACATTATAAGTTAAAAACATAGCATGAGAAAACACAATAAAATACAGCGAGTGTTAAAAACCTTGGTGTGTCATCCAACACAACAGGTACCAATTTACGTACAGGACGGGCTGCGCATGGGAAGACGTACAAGTCAAAGGCTTGTTGGAATAAGTAGGTCTTGCAAGCCCGCCTGAAGGGGAGCAAGTCCTGGATGGCGCGCGTTTCCGCTGGGAGGGCATTCCATAGCGTGGGTGCAATCACGGAGAATGCCCTTCTACGGGTTGCTGTCAACCTAGCCGATTTTGCAGAGGGGACGTCCAAGAGGTTAGTACCTTTCGACCGTAGTCATCTCGTAGGGCAATATGGGAAGAGACGGTCCCTCAGATACGCTGGCCCCAGTATCCATAGGTCAACAGGAATTTAAACCCTGGCTTCCCAGTGTCCTCATTCATTTCTCAAAGCTTATAATGCACTCGATCTGAAATTTGACATATACAAAAACACAGAGCTATGTTGTATTGCTATTATCGTGGCAATGGCACCCACGATGTCACCAACAGGATTCCATCCATATCTTGCATAGAACAATTGTCCTAACTGGATCCAAAATGTCTTAATGACTAATAAGGACTGTGCAGAAATGGCAGTTTTTTCCTGTGGGGAAGAGAATGCTATGGAAACTATTTGTCCTTGCATATAAACATGACATATTCAAAGACTTATGTCCCTATTTGGCAGGGAATTTAATTATGCAGATAGAATGCTCAAACAGTGGAAGAAGAAAAATCTTACTTATGAAACCTGTGGCCATAACAAAGAAATTTATCTTCAATCTAGCAAAGACATCAGCTTGGTTTTTAAAGTGCTGAATGTCCATCTAATGGACTCTTCACGTAACCCTGGAAACAACCAGTTTGTCAGCAACAAACACACAATAGCTCACATAACTGTGGTAATTTCCACAGGTTTAAGGAAGAGCCTGAAGAGACTCTACAAGCAACAGAGGTCAAACTCAGCTTCACTCTTGATTACCAGAACAGACTCTTTTAAGCTCACATGGCAGCGCCGTTATGGACGTTTTGAATAATAGCAATACAACATAGCTCTGTGTTTCGTAACAAAAATAAAAAATGTACATTTGTAAGGAAGATCTTTTATTTCAACTACTAAGATGTTGAATTACTAAAAATAGGTAGATGTTCAACTACTAAAAAGTGGAACCAAGTTACCCAAGTCTTACCCAATTTTTGATTAGGGGAGATAGAGAGCAAATATTAAATATGCATCCCAGCAAGTAGAAAGTTAATACTTAAAAACACAGCTGTAGTTGTTGGCTCTAACGATTGTGGAGTAGTGAATCTACCCTGACCTTGAATGTTGAAGGAACTATATTTGGTAGTTCAACATATCCCAAAATAGGTTCAGGACCTTAAATAATAAATAAATAAGAATAAACATTATTTGTATACCACTCTATCTCCCCTAGATCAGTGTTTTTCAACCTTTTTTGAGCTGCAGCATACTTTTTACATTTACAAAATTCTGGGGCACATCACCAACCAAAATGACACAAACTAATACATATAGTTAATATGTTTTTAAATGTATTTATACACTCAGTGTGAAACCTGGACCCATTTCGATGAAATAGATATCCTGGCAGGAATGGCAGAAAGACACAAACTTCGCACACGGAACTCCCATAACCAAGAGAAAATACTATAAGAGTTTGGTGGGCATTGACCTTGGGTTTTGGAGTTGTAGTTCACCTATATCCAGAGAGCACTGTGGACTCAAACAATGTTGGATCAGGACCAAACTTGGCATGAATACTCAATATGCCCAAATGTGAACACAGATGGAGTTTGTAGAAAATAGACATTTGGGAGTTACAGTTTCTGGGATTTATAGTTAACACACAATCAAAGAGCATCCTGAACTCTTGCAACAATGGAATTGAACCAAACTTGGCATATTGAACTCTCATTACCAACAGAAAGTACTGAAAGGGTTTGCTTGGGAATTGACCTTCAGTTTGGAAGTTGTAGTTCAACTACACCCAGAGAGCACTGTGGACTCAAACAATGTTATGTTGTTTTTTGTTTTCTATCCAGGATCACAATGTTGTAAGGAGGCTCACCACTTTAAGGTCCCTAAAGCAGGCATGGGAAAAATTCAGCCCTCTGGGTGCTTTGGACTTCAACTCCCACCATTCCTAACAGCCTGAGGCCCTTTCCTGCTTAAGTGGCTGAGGGGGGGAAAGGAAAAGAGCCTGAGGCTGCTAGGAATGGTGGGAGTTGGAGTCCAAAATACCTGAAAGGTCCAAGTTTGCCCATGCCAGCTTTCAACAGAGACCTCTTCCTCCCCCTTCGCGCCCTTTCTTCCCCCTCCTGCTGAACACTTACTTTTTCTTCTACACTGCCGCTTCTGCTGTGATTTTGATCCAAGGTTTTGTGTTTCGATGAACACAACATAGATATCCTGGCAGGAATGGCAGAAAGACACACGAAGGTCTTGCTCAATTTATAGTTAACACACAATCAAAGAGCATCCTGAACTCTTGCAACAATGGAATTGAACCAAACTTGGCATATTGAACTCTCATTACCAACAGAAAGTACTGAAAGGGTTGGCTTGGGAATTGACCTTGAGTTTGGAAGTTGTAGTTCACCTACACCCAGAGAGCACTGTGGACTCAAACAATGTTATGTTATGTTATGTTGTTGTTTGTTTTCTATCCAGAATCACAATGTTGGAAGGAGGCTCACCACTTTAAGGTCCCTAAAACAGGCATGGGAAAACTTCGGCCCTCTGGGTGCTTTGGACTTCAACTCCCACCATTCCTAACAGACTGAGGCCCTTTCCTGCTTAAGTGGCTGAGGGGGTGAAAAGGAAAAGAGCCTGAGGCTGCTTCTGATGCCTTTTTGATCCGAGGGAAAAGCGTGAGCATGTTCAGGAGGGGGAGGGAAGAAGATGTGACCCGTGCGGTCTCTACTACGCAGACTCGCCCCAGAGCAAAGCAAGGCAAAGCGAGCAGAGCAAGGCTGGGAAGAAGGAAGGCTGCGTGGAGAAGAAAAAGTATGTGGCAGGAGGGGGAAGATAGGGTATTGGAGGTTCGAATTCCCCTCGGCACACCTGATGATCGCTCACGGCACACTAGTGTGCCATGGCACACTGGTTGGGAAACACTGCCCTAGGGGACTCAGGGCTGTTTTCACACATGCAAAGCATTCAATTACCAACACAGAATGTACAGAGTAGTTGTTATGAAACATAATACTATTAAAACAATAATATACATTTAAAAACCAGTTCCAAAACTATTCCATCATGCAAAATTAAATTACCAGTGGCAAGAATTTCAAAGTGGGCCTAGACAGTGTGAAAGGGCTGGGGCAGGGTTAGTGTGATGAAGGAACATAGAACCAGGGGAGTGGGTAAAGTGCAGAGCTATAATAATAATAATAATAATAATAATAAAAACATGGATGTGGCTCACAAATGGAACTTTGAAAAAGGAGATAGATAGCCTAATTCTGCCGGCCCAAAAACAAGCCATTAGAACAAATGCCATCAAAGCAAAAACTGAAAAGTTGATGACAGATCTCAAGTGTAGACAGTAGGCATGAGAAAAAAGTTATGAAAATTAAATGATTCGGAAGAAATTCGTAAGAAATGCTACTTTCGAGTATTTCCGCATCTGGAACGCCAACCAGGAAGTGGACTTTCTTTATAGAACTTCGAGGGCCAGGATTTTCTTAAGTATCATTATTAGGTCGTAAGGGGAGGGGGGCACCCTCCTTCTCTCTCACCACCCTCCCGCCTCCCTTGCCAATAAGTATTATGGCAAGGCAAGCCCTAAACTCGCTCCTTCTTTCGGCTGGAAGCCTGGAAAAATGTAAACAGAGAGGTTTACTCATGAGTAAATCCGCAAAGGAGGGCACTTTGGATGAAGTGCCCTCCTTTGTGGATTTACTTCTGAGTAAACCTCTCTGTTTACATTTTTCCAGGCTTCCCTGCCCCCCCCCCCTGCCTGCCAGGATCTAAAGCAGGGGTGCTCATTATGGTGATCGGGAGCACCTAGGTGATCTTCGGCCCTCTTCCAGGTGATCTTTGGGCCTCACCAGCCGGATGGCGCACTCCTGCCATGCGCGCGCACGTGCGCTCCCGCCGCCGCCTTTGCGGGGCGAGAACTTTTTCGGATCCTTTTGGCAGGCAGGCAGGCAGGCGGGCGCTGGAAGGAGAGAGGGAGAGAGAGAGAGAGGCGAAGGAGGCCGGGCAAAGTGGGGCAAAGCCAAGCAAGCCCCGTCGCAAACCCTGCTACTGCCCTCGGGACTCCCATTCCAAGCCGAGACCTGGGCGAGCGAGCTGTGTGGGGCTGCTTTCTTTCCTTGGTTGGGGGCGAGGAGACAGGGCTCTGCCGTGTTCCTGGGGCTGAACCCGAGGAGGAGGGGGCTGCGGGGATGGAGACTCCACTTGCTGCTGCTGCTTGTGCCCTCGCCGCCTTTCTCCGCCTCGCCCTCCCTCGCCCTCGAAGGAGAAAGGCGGCGAGGGCCCACGGGAGAGAGAGAGGGTGTCTCTTCAGAGCCGGCTAGGAAGAGCCACCCCCCTCTCTCCCCCGTGGGCATGAACTGCCACCTGTGGGAGGGGTCCTCCTTCCTGCCAGCCGTCCACTTGGGCGTCCTTTCTGAGTGACACCCCCGAAAGGAAGGAAGGGCGCCCCCGCTGCATCTGTCACTTTGGGGAAGCACCTCTTCCACTCTTCCTTCTCCTGCCCAGGTAAGGAAGCCTTGAGGGAGGAGGGAGGGGGGAGGCTGCCGTGGGGAGGCTCCAGCCTCACGTGGGTCCCTCTCTTGGTTGAGTTTCCCGGCCCCAGGCAGCAGCCAGGCAGCCCCTCTTCCCAGCCCTGCGCCTTCCGAGCCGCCGCTGAAGCCATATCTGGCCGGAGCGCTGGCGGGTGCGCCTATAAATACCCTCCTGCTGCGTGTGCGGGAGGGGCCTGCTGTGCACGCAAGAAGCAGGACGGGATGGGGACTTCCTGCTTCGCGAAAGCACGCAGCAGGAAGGAGGAAGGCAACAAAGACATTAAGAGAGAGAGCGCTCGCAGGCAAGGAGGATCCCCTTCCCGGGTGCGCGCAGTGGCGAGTTCGTGGGAAGGCAAGAAAGAAGCCCCGCGCAGACGGAAGGCTGTAGTAGGAGTGTGTGCGCGCATGCACAACAGGTGATCTTTTCAACTTGATTGTTCATATAGTAGCTCGCATGATGAAAAGGTGTGGGCACCCCTGGTCTAGAGCAGTGTTTCCCAACCAGTGTGCCAGGGCACACTAGTGTGCCATGAGCGATCATCAGGTGTGCCATGGGAAATTGGAACCTCCAATACCCTTTCTTCCCCCTCCTGCCGAACACTTTTTCTCCTCCTCTCGGGCTCCGCTTCTCCCGAGGGGGGAGGGGGGAAGACGTGACCCGTGCGGGCGCTACTGCGCAGACTCACCCCACGTCTTCCTCCCTCGCTCCTCCCCTCCTGAACACATTCACGCTACCCCCTCGGATCAAAATGGCGGCAGAAGCGAGTGTAGAAGAAAAAGTAAGTATATTTACTTTAGATGTGTGGATGCCTTAAACGCCTAACTTTATACATTGGGTTTTGATAAAGCGCTCGTAAGCGCGAAACGGAGCGGGAACCCGGCGACTTCCGTCAACCCGGCTCCCACATCATATGGAATGGCTCCACTCCCTATGATTCTACAGTCGTGTGACTATACTTTATGACTTTATGCACTTTTGATTTGTGAAGTATTGTGCTATACTCTAGATCAGGGGTGTTCAGAATGGTGATCGGGATCACCAGGGTGATCTTCGGGCCTCATCCTGGTGATCTTCAGGCCCCTGACCAGGTTTTTTGCTGTTGGTGCTCTTCACGCGCCCCTGCACGCTGCAAAGAAGTCCTCCGTCGTTGCTCCTCCCCGCTCCTGCTCGCGCCGCCTCAAAAGCTCCAGAGTCCAAGAGGCAGAATGGGCCCCCTCTTTTGGATTCCTCCTCCTCCCTCCGTCCTTCTCCAGCCACTCAGAGTCGTAAGAGACCAAAGGGGGCGGGCCTGGATGACGCGATGCATGGCTGGCCCTGCGCGCATGCGCAGAAGCGCCCATTCTGCCTCTCAGACTTCTCGTGAGTTCTTGGAGGTGGCACGCATGCTGGCAGCGTGGAAATAGGAGCAACGATGGAGGAGGAGAAGAAGGATGCTTTGGGGTCATTTCCTTACCGCATCTCAAAGGTCGTTCTTTTTACTTTGGGGTGGGTGTTTGATGTTTCTGTGGCACGTCTGTTTGTTTATTTTTAATGTTTAAAAATGGCCTTTTAGCTCCAAAGCCTCTCTGCTTGCTTTGTTCCTTGAGAAATATATGTTGGGGAATATGGAAATGTGGGAGAAATGGGGTGGTTGGATGTATTTATGCATGCCCTTTTGTTTACCTTGCTGAGTATTAAATGGCCTTGCAGTTCCAAAGCCTCTCTTCTTACTTTCTGGCTGATAATATGTGTGGTAATAAGGCAGTGTGGGAGAAATGGGGTGGTTGGATGTATTTATGCATGCCCTTTTGTTTACCTTGCTGAGTATTAAATGGCCTTGCAGTTCCAAAGCCTCTCTTCTTACTTTCTGGCTGATAATATGTGTGGTAATATGGCAGTGTGGGAGAAATGGGGTGGTTGGATGTATTTTTATGCTCTGTTTTATATTGTTGTTGTTAAATTGAAATGTTGATGTTTTATAACTTCATTTTATGTAAACTGCCCCGAGCCTGCTGGAAGGAGCGGTACATAAAAATGAATAATAAATATAAATAAATAAATAAATAAATAAGAAAATAGTTACACGTTTTACATTTCTGGGTAGGTGATCTTTGGGACTTGGTTTTTTAATCAGTAGCTCCCATGCTGAAAAAGTGTGAGCACCCCTGATCTAAAGCATCAAAGAGTTGCACACAACACGTGAGAAACCAACCTAATGTATAATAGAATGAATGCTAACTTATAGAGTAAGTGCCTAATATTATAAGTAATCCAACTGGTCATATACCTACATTCCATGCACATGCAATAATACAGCAGTAATAACAATGGGTATAAGAAGAGGTAAAATTCAAACCGAAGTATTCTGACTGTGGTCCCTCCTCAAGCGGTGCAAACTGCAAACGGCTCTTCTCTATGATCCCGGGAGGCAGCCTCTCCCGGGAAAAGCCAAAAGCCCGGGAAAAGCCAAAAACCTGGGCACAGCGTTTGCTGCCTGGGTGCACATACATATTCGTTGGGGGAGGATTTGCTGCTGAATCCCGGGCTCATAGAGAAGAGCCCGTTTGCACCGCTTGAGGAGGGACCAGTCAGAATACTACTTGGTTTGAATTTTACCTCTTCTTATACCCATTGTTATTACTGCTGTATTATTGCATGTGCATGGAATGTAGGTATATGACCAGTTGGATTACTTATAATATTTAGGCACTTACTCTATAAGTTAGCATTCATTCTATTATACATTAGGTTGGTTTCTCACAGGATCTAAAGCGTGCCAAGCCTTTGATGCACTTTTCAGATCCTGGCAGGGCAGGAGGAGTGGACGGGCCCTCCCTGCCCCTTCTGCCTGCCAGGATCTAAAGCCTTGAAGAGGCTTCATGACAGGCCAACTTCAGCCCTCCAGGTGTTTTGGACTTCAACTCCCACCATTCCTCACAGCCTCAGGCCTCTTCCTTTTCCTCTCAGCCTGGGCAAACTTGGGCCCTCGCTCCCTCAGGATCGGGGTGAGAGAGAGGCAGCGAGGAGCGAGGGGGGGGGGGGCTCCTCCTCCTTTTTTGCTGCTTCCAAGAATAGAATACCCCCCTCCCTCCCTCCTTCCCTCCCTCCTTCCTATTTGGAGAGTCCCATCTAGAATTCAGTGTGATTTATTCAAGTTTTGGCCTACAACTCCCAGAAATCCCAGCCAATTTACCAGCTGTTAGGATTTCTGGGAGTTGTAGGCCAAAACCACCTGGAATGCGCATGCGCTGGCATACGAACTACTAACGAATTTTGTTAGTAATTACGTTACATTTTAGAAATTTTTGGAAATTCTTTTGTAAGTCTTTCTATTACTAATAAAAAAAATCCCCCCCCCTCATTAGATTTTCGATTCCCTATTTTTGGGTTCTAAACCATGCCTAGTAGACAGATCCCAAGTGCAAGGAAGCAGATGAAACAATAGATCACATCCTCAGTTGCTGCAAGAAGATTGTGCAGAGATGATTCATTGGATTCACAAACACCATCTGCCTGCAACAAAGAACTGGTGGGATCAGAAGCCTGAAAAAGTTACAAAAAATGATCCAATACAACAACCAGCAGAGTGATCTTGTTTCCTGTGTACTAATCTTGTTGTGTTTTAAATAATAATAATAGTAACAACAACAACAAAAACAACTTTATTTTATATCCCGCCTCCTTTTCCCCGAAGGGACTCGGGGCGGCTTACACGGGGACAAGCCCAAACAACACAGTTACAGTGCAACACATTAAAATACAAAATTTATTTATTTATTTATTTCGGGATTTTACCCCGCTTTTCTCAACCCCCAAGGGGGGACTCAGAGCAGCTTACAGTACGGCACACCGATGCCCACATAATAACAATATAAACCCCAAAACACTTCAACAATTAAAATACATTAAAAATACATTAAAATACAACTACATTAGCACCATACACATTCACTCTGGATTAAAACAATGTTCAGTCCATAAAAACATTGGCCATAATCACCCACTTTCGTTAAAAACCAATCTAAAATGCTGCCTTGTGCTGGTGTACGAATGCCTGGTCCCACAGCCAGGATTTAACTTTTTTCCTGAAGGCCAGGAGGGATGTGGTGGATCGTACATCAATAGGAAGCGCATTCCACAGGCGGGGAGCCAAAACTACAATATAACAAAATAAAACAACAACCTTAAACAATGCATTAAAAGGCATTGCTCCATCTTGCAGACACCTGTTTTGTATTGCCCCCAGTTCTAGAAAACAGCACCCCTTTGCATTTTCCTTTAGGGTTGCCATAGACCTACTAGCACTCTGTTAGTTAATCATTTACAGGTTTGCAGCCAGTTTTGCAAAGCTTGCTGCTGGAGCCTTTCAAAATGTATCCCTTTGGTTTGAGGCCCGCCTCCTTTCCCCTGGGGATGAGTTCTCCATTTTGAGATCTCTCTTCAGTCTTCTCCAGGCTAGAGAACGGCTCAGATGTGTCTTGGTAAGCTAGGTCAGTTTAGACAGGCCATTGTAAGTACTAGGGTCTTCTAACTACCTTTAACTCTGTGTTTGTTGTAGTGTGGATAGTTAGCCAATTTACCTTGCTATAGTCCTGTACTATCCTGTTGTATTTTGGGGGGGCTATCTAGCTGCAACCTTCACTAGTTCTGCCTATAAAACTGACTTTGTGCTTAGATAGGGGAAGATCCATTCTTCCTAAATAGCCAGCCAGAGTCAGGATAGGGAATATCCCCAGATTTCCCTATCATTGGTGGTAGCAAAGGGAGATTTTTCAATCTTTATCCCAGCAATCAAGTATAGAGAAAGAACCATCTAGGGAGATTGTTTCATCGTCTTATTGGAAACTGTTAAGATCTGTGCCAAGTTCTTCCAGAACTTTGTTCAAATAAAGAACTCTGTTTTATTCCATCCTGAGGTGGTTTTACTTTTTGGGACCCCTGAGCTTCAAGAGAAGGCACCCGCAGTCCCCCAGGCTCTAGATAGAGAGCACATCTTAGCTTTAGCCTTTGAGTGCCTGGGCGTGACAGCACAGGCATTGAAACCAACAATCAGTAAACAATTCAATTCATCATCATGGGCGAGAAGGCTGGGACCTAACTGATGGCCAGGGTTGGGCCTGCAACTACTCACTTCCAAGGCCTACTGGACAGCTATAAAAAGTCTGGGCCAGGGCAAGTATCATGAGGTGGAAAAGGACCGAGGAAGTAGGTAAAGTGTAGAGCAGGGTCCTATCTGATGGCCAAGGGCCTGGGTCTAATCATTTTCAAAGGCCTGCTGGAATCACCATGTCTTCAGGTCCCCGCAGAAGGAGGCTAGTGATGGGACCTATCTTATCTCTCTGGTGAGGGTGTTCCAAGAGTGGGGGCACCATTGAGAAGATCCTCTCTCTCATCCCCAACAACCACACTTGAGATGGTAGCAGGAGTGAGAGGAGGGCCTCCTTAGTAGATCTAAGAGTCCACGCTGATACATAGGGGGAGATGTGATCACGGAGATAGTCGGAGCCCAAACCGCCTATAGCAGGGGTGCCCACACTTTTTCAGCATACAAACTACTTATATTAAAGCCACGTCAGAAAGATCTATCTACCTCCTCAAGGCTGGAGAAGGGAGGGGGGGGCGGGCGGGGCTTGGCCAGAGGGGTGGGAGCCAGGCCGCACCAACCCCGCCCCTCCTCTGGCTTTGGAGCTCCCAGCAGCTTCTCCAGGCTTGAGGATAGCAATGCCAAGTCAGTGGTGGCATAGCTAGCACAAGGCTGGCTTGGCCCTGCCCTCCACAAACCTGGAGCAGCTGCTGGGAGTGCCAAAGCCAGGGGAGGGGGTGGGGCTTGGCACAGTCTGGCTCCGCCCCCTCTGAGAAGCACCCCATCCAGCTGCGATCGACCTCCTTCAGTCCTGGGATTGACTGGTCGATCACGATCGACTTCCTGGGTAGCCCTGGCCTATAGGTTGGTTTATAGGTCATAACCTACACCTTGAATTGGGCCAGGCAACATATCTGCAGTTTGGATTAAAATCTGCAGTAGGTTTACTACCCCTACCAAATGGAAAGATGGCCTTGCTAATCATCTTGCAGCTGAACAGATAGTCATATTCAATCATGATAGAGTCTTGGTGTTGTTGTTGTCATCATTGTGTTAGGTTCTTTTAATGCTATGCCTGATTTTAGTCTCAAACCTCCACAAATGTGGCAGTTTGATTTTATTTCTCTTTTTAGGATATAACTACCGTTGGTTCAGATCTTCATGTTCTTATTGCATTGCTGTGGATTTATGCTTTTGTTTTTGTACCTCCTTCACTAAGCAAAATTATAGCAATTCGGAGCAAAGGTCTCTTCAAAGCCATTATCTCAGAAGCTTAAGGAGGCTTGGGAATTCAGAAACACATTGACTGAAGTGCAATCAGAAGGAGCACCCCATAATCTCTTGAGCGGCTCACCTTCAATAGCTACCTAATCTTTTTTCATGAGTTTCTGATTGGGTACTGATTGCCTTTTGAGCCAACCATGCCATTACTGGTGTAATGTTGTGGAAGCCTTTTTCTTCAAAGCAGCAGCCATGGCAGTTTGTTGCGGGCAAACAACAGAGAGTCCAGAATCACACTTGACACATAAATAATAAGCAACAGAAGCATTAAAGCGTGAACCTCCATGAACAATGAGCATGCCATAATGGTTAGGCCTCAATATAGAATTTGAGTAATGTATTTAAATACAATTTGGCCTTAGTTCAGTGTTTCTCAACCTGGGCGTCGGGACCCCGGGTGGGGGCGCAAGTGGGTTTCAGAGAGGTCACCAAAAACCATCAGAAAACACATATTTGTGATTGTCTAAGGCAGTGTTTCCCAAGCTTTATTGAGCACACTTTTAACATTACAAAAAATCCGAGGGCACACTACCAACCAAAATGACACGAAATGGCACTCTAACACAGTACAGAACAGCTGGGGGGGGATGGTGGGTTGCTGGGAGTGCCCAAGCCAGGGGAGGGGGCAGAGCCAGGCCATGGCATGACCCGCCCTCTCCCTCGGCTTCCGCTCTCCCACAGCTTCTCCAGCCTTGAAGGGGCAGTGCCAAGCCAGTGGTGGTAGAGCCAGCACGATGCTGGCTTGGCACTGTCCCCTGAAGGCTGGAGAAGCTGTGGGAGAGCTGAAGCTGGGGGAGGGGGCGTAGCCATGCTGCACCATGCCCCTCCCCCTCCCCCCAGCTTCAGGTCTCCCACAGCTTCTCCAGCCTTCAGGGGACAGTGCCAAGCCAGCGGTAGCAGAAGCCAGCACAATGCTGGCTTGGAACTGCCCCTCAAGGCTGGAGAAGATGTGGGAGAGCTGAAGCCGGGAATAGGGGTGGAGCCAGGCCACACCATTCCCTCCCCCCCCAGCTTCAGCTCTCACACAGCTTCTCAGCCTTGAGGGGCAGTGCCAAGCCAGCGGTGGCAGAGCCAGCACAATGCTGGTTTGGCACTGTCCCCTCAAGGCTGGAGAAGCTGTGGGAGAGCTGAAACCGGGGGGGGGGGTGGAGCCAGGCCCCGCCATGTCCCATCCCCTCCCCCCGGCTTCAGCTCTCCCACAGCTTCTCCAGCCTTGAGGGGGCAGTGCCAAGCCAGTCGCCCGGCCCTTCTTCCTCCTCCCCCAAGCAGCAGGAGTTCGGCAGGAGGAGGGGGATGGAAGGAGGACAGAGATCTTTTCTCGCGGCACAGCAGGAGGTCCGTCACGGCACACTAGTGTGCCGCGTCACAGCGGTTGGGCAACACCGCGATCAACTTCCTCGGCAGCTCTGTTTTAGGCATTTGAGCTGTTTCTACTCTATAGGAGAGGCACTGCAGGGATGCGTGCAAACTTTCTCTCCGGGGCCTGTAAACCACATGCACTCTTTCCAAGGCATTTAAAGGAGGCAAACAACTACCCAGGACTTTGTGATGAACCAATGTCTTCTTATAGCTCACACTGTGGTTTCTATTTTTGAAAGACTAGAAAAAATTGCAGGACAGTTGGAGCTTCTTAAACTTGCTGTTGACTGTTCCACCCAGAAAAATATAACTTTAAAAGAAAGTTCAGCCAAAGATAACACCACGTGCAGGCCTGGATTACCCATAAGGCCACCCGAGGCCATGGCCTCGGGCGGCGGATTTGGGGGGTGGCATTTCCGGGCCTGAAGGAAGGGGTGAAGGAAGGAGTGGCACCCGCCCGCGCGAGGGACAACAAGGAGCCGGGAAGTCCGCCACCCTAGGGCGGTGACGGCTTCCCCCGCCGCCGCCCGCTCATGCGAGCGGGCGCCACTCCTTCCTTCAGTGAAGGGAGGAGGGGCACCGGTGTGAGCGCGGCGGCAGCGGGGGAAGCCGCGTGAGTCGCCCTAGGGGCGGGACTTCCAGCGGCGCCTTCTCCCTCATGCCGGTTCCGCCCCCTCCTTTCACTGAAGGGAGGAGCGGCGGAGCCGCTGCCGGCGTGACAGACAAGGCGCCACTCCTTCCTTCAGTGAAGGGAGGAGGGGCGCCGGTGCGAGCGCGGGGCAGTGGTGGAAGCCGCGTGAGTCGCCCTAGGGGCGGGACTTCTGGCGGCGCCTTGTCCGTCATGCCGGCCACGCCCTCCGCAAGAGGCCCCGCCCCCCGGGGGCGGCATTTAGACAGGGGGCCTTGGGCGGCACAGTCCGCTAATCCGGGCCTGACCACGTGGGTCAGATAGGAGGGGAATAGGGTGCATGAAGACACATCTAGGGGTTCCTCAATAATATGTAAGGAGCTACAAAAATGTAAAGTACAATAGGATTTTACAAGCAAATCCAATAGTGCTGCAAATTGCCCACATTGGAATAAATAAGGGCAAGTGAAATGCATTTAGAACTACAAGAACTTCTTTGAGCCAGCTATTACAAATACACCCAAATACAATCAATATTTATTTATTTATTATTTCGATTTGTATACTGCCCTTTCCGTACAGGCTCAGGGTGGTTTACAGCGTATCAAAACATACAATCACTAAAAACAGATAAAACAATAAAAGTATCAGATCACTGAGCAATATTATTGTGGCACCCTAGGGAGGTGACTAAGAGTTAAACGCCTGCCGAAAGAGAGCTGTCTTACAAGCCTTACGAAACGCCGGCAGCTCCTTGATCGTTCGAAACCACAGTCGGCAGGGCGTTCCATAAACTTGGTGCCACGACAGAGAAGGCTTTCTGCCTGGTGGAAGATAGATGAATCGATCATATAGGGGGGACCCTTAGAAGGTTTTGATCTTCTGATCGGAGGGATCTCTGGGGGGCATATGGGAATAGACGTTCCCTCAAGTACACTGGCCCCAGACCATATAAGGCCTTAAAGGTCAAAACCAACACTTTGAAGGTGATCCAGTACTCAATAGGCAACCAGTGCAGTTGGCGCAGTATCGGGGTGATATGAGTCCTGGTCGGCACTCCGGCCAGGAGTCTCGCTGCTGCATTCTGCACTAGTTTGAGTTTCTGGATAACCGCCAAAGGTAGACTAATGTAAAGGGCATTACAGTAGTCTAGCCTCAAGATGACCGTTGCCTGGATCACCATAGCCAGGTCATTCCCAGTGAGGTAGGGTGCCAGCTGCCTAGCCTGATGCAGGTGGAAAAATGCAGATCTGCTGACAGCGGAGACCTGGGCCTCCATTGTCAGCAGCGGATCCAATTGAAACCCCAGACTCTTTACTAGGAACGACGGGCGTAATGCCTCCCCCCCCCCCCCCAGGTGACCCAGCCATAGGATCTCTGTTTTCGATGTATTCACTTTCAACTGGCTGGCTCGTAGCCAACCAGTCATGGCTTCAAGGCATAGTTGGAAAGAATCAGGTACAGAGTCAGGACAGCCGCCCATCCTCAGCACCAGCTGGGTGTCATTGGCATATTGATGACACTCCAGACCAGGGGTGGGCAATTATTTTTTCCAAGGGGCCACACGAGAGCCAAAAAATATTATGGAGGGCCGCATCTAAAGGCTGAACTACATTCTAATCTATATTATTTATTTATTATTTACTATATTTACTATATATTACACATCATTAATACTAACATATTAATATATCAAGAAATATTCATATATTATTAGGATTAATATCATAATTATTATATTATAGTATATATATAGACATTATAATATGTTGAAATTATAATATAACATTATTATATTATATTATTTATTATATTATTATAATAAAATTATTATAAATTAATAATAAAAACCACTAAAATAAAATAAAATTCAAGATGACAAGGTGCGAACCAAGGTGAAGGCTGACATCCTGAAGAGAGGAAGGATGCCAAGATGGAATGGTCCAATGACCCCAGCCCAGAGGATGGCAAAGCGGACCCAGCGTGTGTGGCCTGCCTCAGAGAGACTGCTTGCCTGCCTGCCTTCTTTGCTCATCCTCTCTGCTTGCCTGCCACTCACCCGCCCGGGGGGGGGGGGGCTCCAAAGGGAGCTCGAAGGAAAGCGGGGACTCTTTGAATGTGGAGGTCAGCAGCCTCCTGGCTGCCTCCCTCCCTCCTTCCTTCCTTCCTTCCTTCCTCCCCTCCGCCCTCCTCCCCTTCCGCCCTCTCTCTGCCTCCGCCGCACCCTCAGCCGCTCACTGCAGGGACACAGCAGGGATGCAGCACAGCGCTCTGTCCCCGTGTCCCTCAGCCAGTGTGATAAGCCCCCACAGGTCGCGAAGTGCTCCCGCTGCAAGCCCAGATCACCTGCAGGGATGGAGACACTCCAAAGCCGCCGCTCCTCCGGCCTGTCTGCCAACGCAGGCCTCACAGAGCCCGCGATGGGATGGCGGCAGCGGCACCCCTTCCTCTTGGCCCCGCCCCCGACGCCCTTCTCCCCGGGCCAGACAGAACCAGCTGCCTGGCCAGATCCGGCCCGCGGGTCGTAGGTTTCCTGCCCCTGCTCCAGACCAAAGCTCTGCACCAGTTTGGCAAGTGGTTGCATGTAGATGTTAAATAATAAAGGGGAGAGAATGGCTCCCTGAGGGACCGCACAACTTGTGGTGGAGTGGCGTCCAAGAGTGTCGGCTCACGACAGGATTCCCATATTGTTTGAGCAGATGACAATTCCCACTTTTCATATTAAAATGTCAAGAAAAGTTTAAGAAGCAGTCTCGAAGTTAAGAAGCGGACCTACCTGTTCCCAGGGGGTACGCGAAAAAAAATTTGCACCCCCTCCCAGTTGCTCCTGAGGGGAGCCCAGTGTGCATGTGCCCATCTGTGCGCACGCGCACTGACTCCAGAGCGCGCCTCCCGCTTTGGAGCCCCGTGCGCATGCACGAAACTGCGCACACGCATACTGACTCCAAAGCGGGTGGTGTGCTCTGGAGCCAGTACGCATGCGCGGAGCTGCGGAGCCGCACGTCTGCGCATGCAGAGGCGCGGCCGGAGTGCCCTGGGTGGCGGGGCCACCTAACAAAGGCCCAGCTGGCGCGGCGGCGGCGCGGCCGCAGAGCCAGCTGCAGAGGCCTGGCCGGCGCAGGGGCAGGGCAGCGCTGTGCAGGTGGTGGGGCAGGGCGGAGCCGGCACGGCAACGCCCCTCCCAGGTGGCGACGCCCTCCCGAGTGACGTCACCCTACGCACCTGTGTAGTCCGCCTAATGGACGAACCGGCCCTGGGGACAGGAATGATTTTTCCAACTCCAGCGAGCGATTCTGCGCAATGTTGGAATCTTCATGCTATGTTGTGTCTGTCTGTTCATCTCCTCCTCCAGTAGCATCTGCTCTTTTTATAGCGAGTGAGCCTAATAAAGTAGTCACCAATCGTCTCTGTTGCAACTCATGGGAAACTTCCTCAGGCCATGCAGGATGTTAAAAAAAGAAATTTTGACATGCTGAAGCTTAATCTTCTTATGAACCAAGATTTGATGCTATTCCTCCAGAACTATCCCAAAGACTAGGGCTATTTCAAAAATTAACAAGCTCATCATTAAATGTGCTAAGCAAATGTAGGAGTCTATCATTATCAGCTCAAAAAAGAGCTGGGTTTACCCAAGTATGGGATTCCAGCATGCTTAAGCTTCTTCACTAAATCTCTTTTGGGTCATTTATAGGTCACTACATCCTCCAGTGGACTTACGAACTCTACCCATTAGAGACTTGCAGCTACTGATAGTTTATCCCAGGATAAAAGGGAAGCGGAACAAGAGACGTTATTCCTTCTAAGAGTCACCGCCTCTCCTTGAAGCTCTGAATCATTCATGAACAAAATTGCATGGGAAAGGAGTGAAAGGGTCATTATTCCAGAGTTTGGGTGTAGGAACTAAGGTTGGATAGGTTCATTCGAAAGAGCCTGAAAGTCATTTTAAAAATTATTTATTGATTGATTTATTTGCCATGCTTCTATACCGCCTCTCTCAGCCCAAAGGCGACTCGAGGCGGTGAACAAGCAGCAACAAGTGCCCATACACAATACATCACAAGATAAAAACCCTCATTAAAAACATATAAAATTAACAGTTAAAAACTACAAAATACAAATCTCAGCTCCACAATCTTAAAATCGGTTTCCGTTTCGTCGTCATAGTAATCCTTGATCTCGATTAAAGTTCGTCTGCGAATGCTTGCTCGAAAAGCCAAGTCTTGACTTTCTTACGAAATGTCAGGAGGGAGGGGGCCGATCTAATGTCACTAGGAAGGGAGTTCCAAAGCCGAGGAGCCACCACTGAGAAGGCCCTGTCTCTCGTCCCTGCCAGGCGCGCCTGTGGAGCCGGCAGGACCGAGAGCAAGGCCTCTCCGGATGATCTTAAGCATCTTGATGGTTCATAGGGAGAGATGCATTTGGACAGGTAAGTTGGACCAGAACCATTTAGAGCAGTGTTTCTCAACCTTCCTAATGCCGCGACCCCTTAATACAGTTCCTCATGTTGTGGTGAACCCCAACTAAAAAATTATTTTCATTACTACTTCATAACTGTAATTTTGCTACTGTTATGAATCATAGTGTAAATATCTGATATGCAGGATGTATTTCCATTCACTGGACCAAATTTGGCACAAATACCTGATATGCCCAAATTTGAATACTGATGGGGTTGGAGCGTATTGATTTTATCATTTGGGAGTTGCAGTTTCTGGGACTTATGATTCACCTACAATCAAAGGGCATTCTGAACTCCACCAGTGATGGAATTGAACCAATCTTGGTATACAAAACATACTTGGAAGGGTTTGGTGGGCATTGACCTTGAGTTTTGGAGTTGTAGTTCACTTACATCCAGAGAGCACTCAAACTACGATGGAGCTGGACCAAACTTGACACAAATACTCAATATGCCTAAATGTGAACACTGATGGAGTTTGGGGAAAACAGACATTGACATTTGGGAGTTGTAGTTGCTGGGATTTATAGTTCACCTACACTCAAAGAGCATTCTGAACCCCTCCAATGACAGAATTGGGCCAAACCTCCCACACAGAATCCCCATTTTCTGCATTTTCTGTTGGTCTTAGACCCCTCTGACACCCTCTCGCGACACCCCTAGGGGTCCCGACCCCCAGGTTGAGAAACGCTGATTTAGAGCTTTAAAGGCCAAAACCAGCACTTTGAATTGTGCCCGGTAGCAAACTGGTAGCCATTGGAGCTGGCACAACAGAGGAGTTGTACGCTCCCTGAGTGCCATTCCTGTTATCAACCTGGTTGCTGTCCGTTGGACCAATTGAAGCTTCCGAGCAGTCTTCAAAGGCAATTCCACATAGAGAGCGTTGCAGTAATCTATACGGGATGTAACCAGAGCATGGACTCCCGTGGCCAAGTCAGACTTCCCAAGAATTTTGATTTTTGAAGCCATTTTGAACCATGTAGGAAAAGGAAGTAAGGGAGGAAAAGCGGAGGGAGGAAGGACAAAAGGGTGGAAGGGAAGGAAGGATAGAAGGAGAAAAAGGAGGCAAGAAAGGGAGGGAAGGAGGAAGGAAAGAGAAAAGGAAGGACAGGATGGAGAGAGAGAGAGAGAGAGAGAGAGAGAGAGAGAGAGAGAGAGAGAGAGAGAGAGAGAGATTGTTTTAAATCAGCGTTTCTCAACCTGGGAGTCAGGACCCATGGAGGGTCGTGAGGATGTGTCAGAAGGGTCACCAAAGACCATCCAAAAATATAGTATTTTCTGTTGGTCTTTGGGGTTCTGTGTGGGAAGTTTGCCCCAATTCTGTCTTTTGTGGGGTTCAGAATGCTCTTTGATTGTAGGTAAACTATAAATCCCAGCAACTACAACTCCCAAATATCAAGATCGATTCTCCCCAAACTCCACTGGTGTTCACATTTGGGCATATTGAGTATTTGTGCCAAGTTTTGTCCAGATCCATCATTGTTTGGGTTCACAGCACTCTCTGGATGTAGATGAACTACAACTCCCAAACTCAAGGTCAGTGCCCACCAAACAAATCCAGTATTTTCTGTTGGTCATGGGAGATCCGTGTGCCAAGTTTGATTCCATTCTATTGCTGGTAGAGTTTGGAATGCTGTTTGCTTGTAGGTGAACTATAAACTCCGAACTCAAGAACGGAAAACGGAATGTTGGAGGACAGGAAAAGAGATTTAAAGATGGGCTCAAAGCCAACCTTAAAAACTGTGGCATAGACACAGAGAATTGGGAATCCCTAGCCCTTGAGCGCTCTAGCTGGAGGTCAGCTATGACCAGCAGTGCTGTAAAACTTGAAGAGGCACAAATGGAGGGCGAAATTTATTTATTTATTTATTTAAAACTTTTGTACCCCGACCTTCTCACCTCTATCGAGGGACTCAGACTGGCATTACAGCAAAGATTCAATGCTATACAATTTAAAAACAACTAGAACAACATATTAAAATACATAAAACCACATCGCCATTAAAACAATTCCACTCAATCTGTAAACGTGGTCATACATTCAGATAATAGCCAATCTCAGCCATATCTGGGAAGGCTTGGTTCCATATCCAGGTCTTCACCAGCCTCCTAAAGGACAACAGAGAGGGGGCAGATCTAGCATCACTTGGGAGAGAGTTCCACAGCTGAGGGGCGACCACAGAGAAGGCCCTGTCTCTCGTCCCCACCAGCCATGCTTGCAAAGCTGGCGGGACCAAGAGCAGGGCCTCTCCGGAGGATCTTAATGTCCTTGATGTTTCGTAGGAGAGAATCCGTTCGGACAGGTAAACTGGGCCAGAACCGTATAGGGTTTTGTAGGTTAAAACCAGCCCTTTGAATTGTGCTCAGAAGCTAATTGGTAGCCAGTAGAGCTGGCGCAGCAAGGGAGTTTTGTGCTCCCTGTACCCTGCTCCTGTTAGTAACCTGGCCACCGAACGTTGGACTAATTGCAGCTTCCGAGCAGTCTTCAGAGGCAACCCCACGTAGAGAGCATTGCAGTAGTCTATTCGGGATGTAACCAGAGCGTGCACCACCGTGGCCAAGTCAGACTTCCCAAGGTACGGGCACAGCTGGCGCACAAGCTTTAACTGTGCAAAAGCTCTCCCGGCCACCGCCGAGACCTGGGGTTCCAGGCTCAGCTATGAATCCAGTATCACTCCCAGACTACGAACCTGCGCCTTCAGGGGGCATGTAACCCCGAAAGAGAGAGACGTGCCAAGTGGAAGGCATGTCAAGCCAACTCTGATCGGAACCACCTCCCACCTGGAAACCGATGCCCTCACTGCAGGAGAACATGCAGGTGAAGAATACAGCTCCACTGTCACGTACCCACCAAGAGTATAAGAAGGGGAGGGGTAGGCTAATGGTAGCACAACGAAAACAAGTGAAACCGCAAGTGGAGGACACTATGCAGACTCACAGAAAATAGCAATATATCATATTGGTGTTTATCTCATAATAAATATCCATAAATGTACACGAATCAAATGCAAGCACAAATACAAAAAGGGGGTGACACACGCATGTGAGGCCCATATATCAGATACAACGTCCTGGTCCCATATACGACATAAGTGAGCAGATATACACAATATAAAGTTTGTGAAGATGTGGGCAACTGCCCTAGAGGCTTGATAACAGTTCCGTGTTGCTCACGAAGAGGCCGGGAAACCAGGGAAAAGGGAGAAGGCCGAGCGTGGTCGCTGAAGGTGAATCCGCTCCAGAACGCTGTGGCCTCCACGTCACAATACCCACCACCAGGCGCAGGACTCTTACTCGGCAACGCGCCGGCACCGCCGCGCTCAAACCACTTTATATGATATATTGCTATTTTCTGTGAGTCTGCATAGTGTCCTCCACTTGCGGTTTCACTTACATACCCACCACCAGGACACCGAACTTGGAGGACAATCTTACTCGGACAACGAGGGATCACCTAAGTAAGTAAGTAACTATAAATCTGAGCAACTACAACTCCCATATGACAAAATCACCTCCCTCCAACCCCACCAGTATTCAAATTTGGGTGTATCGAGTATTTGTGCCCAATTTGGTGCAGTGAATGAAAATACATTTTGCCTATCAGATATTTACATTACGATTCATAACGGCAGCAAAATTACAATTATGAAGTAGCAACAAAAATAATGTTATGGTTGGGGGTCAACACAACATGAGGAACTATATTAAGGGGTCGCGGCATTAGGAAGGTTAAGAAACACTGTTTTAAATCATATCTAACTGTTCCATTGCTTTATAATGTTGGAAATTGTGTTGTTGCCTATACCATGCCCTGAGAATTTGAACCAGAGCAAGATTTGTTTTACTGGATTAATGACTATTTATCCATTAATTAGAGATTGACAGTTGTAACAGCACTGTGTTGAAATTAGCATACGTGTGCGAAGGCACACGTGCACATGTGTAAAGGAAATATAGAAAAATTGCTAAAAGGGATGAGAAGAAGTTCTTGATATAACCTGGTGTGACTGATGTACTAAAACATTAAACAAGTTACGTAAATGTCAGGGTAGATGTCTGAAAAGATTAAAATGTCTCTTAAAAGTTGAGTTCATTTTAATTGGGATGTAAAGAATAAAGAGTTTCTGTTTGAACGTCTCTATAAAGCTATCTGCTTCCTAAGAACTGTCTCCAGAAGCCAAGAAGGACAAAGACAAGCCACTCTTGAATCAAATGGCAGGCAGCTTTGGGAATCCTTCTTGATCATCACGCTTGCAGATGACACCAAATTGGGAGGGATAGCTAATAGTCAAACTGGGTAGGTTCGTCGGGATGCTTGTAAAATCGGAATGAATTCGGGTTAAATCTGCTTTTGAAGCAATTTTGAGGCGATGTAAGCAACCCGGAAGTTAATTGGTGTCACACCTCAAGGGCCTCAGGCATCACTTTTGCTTGAGCAAGACTTTAGTCAAGAAGGCAATGAGGTGCTGTCCAAGCCAGCTTGCTTTACTTTCAAATCTTGCTCTGGGCCTCCCGATCTTTCCCGTGTGAAACAAGGGATGAATACATAACATAGGCAGCTCAAGGCCGTACCATCTAGCCTCCCTGATAGCAAGGCGCTCCAGAAGGAGCCGAGAGCTTGACTCCCTATGACCAGGTGGTAGTCGCTAACGAGCTGCAAATTCCAGTGAGACTGAGGTAACATGAACATATAGGCAACAATCAATCATCCAGCTGTGATGTTCGACGCACTGACATCAAAGCCAGGGAACCCTATATCTGCCCAGAGATCCCCAATGGAAGCATCTCGTACCAACGCCGCAGAAGGAGACACTAAGGGGAAGAGGCCTCGTTGGGCCTCCCAGCCAAGCTTGTGCCAGCCAGCCTGCACCGGGCTGACTTGATCCAGCGTTGTGCCTTGTTCCTGCTCATCATCGAGACCCTGAGATTGATCCTGAAAGACCTTGCTGCCTAAAGAACTCTTGCTTAACCCAACCCAGCCTCATTGCTCCGGCTGGGATTCCTTTGAAATACTTTCCTTGCATCCGGCTTGTGTTCCCGTTTTCCTCCGCTTGTGATCCTGTTGCTGCGGATCACACTACCCTGCTACTCCTTGACTTTGGCTGCTATTTGGAGGCACCATAAGGATTGCCTCCAAACCATTTACTCAACTTATTAATCAATAAAGCTTGTTGTACCTCAGCTGCTGTGTGGTTTATCCAGGGAGGTCAAGTCCCAAGGCCCAAGGGGGCGACAGCTTGCCATTTCAAAGCCACCGCCGCCATTTTCGGAAAAGAATCGACAGGTTTCCCTTCTCTGGCCTTCCCTTCCGTGTGCGGCTCTCACCCCAGTTCTGATGTGGAGGGAAGGACCTCCACGTCCAAACTGGGTGTTTAACCAGGAACGCTGAGGAATGCGCAAGGAACAACAAGGGATGCTGGGAACACTGAGAGAAGAGGAGGGCATCAGCTCCCCCTGGTGGCCAGAGTTTGCCTCTGTTCGTCTATATGTGTGTATGTGGAAATAGCAGGGATTGTCTGCTAAGTATGTGTACCTGTAATCCGCTCTGAGTCCTCTTCAGGGTGAGAAGAGTGGAATATAAATAAAGTGTATTATTATTATTACTACACCATTGCATCACCACCTTAGAGAATGGTGGCATTGCACAACCACATGCACAAACCAATGTGCAATCTGCAGGAATGTCCAACCATGTGAAATACGCATATGCACAAATACACAACTAGGTGCAATGCATATCCATGTGCAACCATATGAAATGCACAGATGCCCAAATATACAGTGTTCCCTCACTTATTGCGCTGGTTACGTTCCAAGACCTCCCACAATAAGTGGAAAACCGTGATGTAAGGACGCTATATTTATTTTTTAATATTTATACATTATTTTAGTAGTTACACATTATTTAAAGCCTTTATAAACTTAAAATAAAGTGAAGGAAAGGAAGGAAAGGCCTTTCAAGATTGGAGGGAGGGTGGACTGAGGAGGGAAAGCGCCTTGGAGAGCGGCGGGGGCAAAAACCCGCGAAACAGAGAAAGCAAAGAATTCACCTTATGTTTTGAAGCAAGGTTTACAGAAAGAAAGAAAGAAAGAAAGAATTCATTTATTTATTTATTTCCAACATTTCTACCCTGATCTTCTCTACCCCCGAGGGGGGACTCAGAGCAGCCTAACAAACGGCAACAATTCGATGCCAAAACACAATATAAATACAATATAAAACCAAAAACATTCAGAATTAAATACATTAAAATACAGTTAACATTAATACATCATATACATTCACATAAGTTAAAAACAATGTTCTGTCCATAATAAGAGCATTGAGCCATGTCTACCAACTTGTCATTACAATCCAATCCAAAGTGCTGCATTGTGCTAATGTGCAAATGCCTGGTCCCATAGCCAGGATTTCACTTTTTTCCTGAATGCCAGGAGGGATGGGGTTGATCGTATGTCACTTGGAAGTGCGTTCCACAGACGGAGAGCCACAACCGAGAAGGCCCTATCTCTCGTCCCCACCAACCACGTTTGAGAACCATATAGAACCATATGGGCCAGAACCATATAGAGCTTTAAAGGTCAAAACCAGCACTTTGAATTGAGTTCGGAATTGGACAGGCAGCCAGTGAAGCTGACACAACAGGGGGGGTGGTATGTTCCCTGTATGTAACTCCAGTTAGTAATCTGGAGGCCGCTCTTTGGATTGGTTGCAATTTCCAAGCTGTCTTCAAAGGCAGCCCCACGTAGAGTGCGTTGCAGTAATCTATTCGGGATGTGACCAGAGCGTGGAAAGAAAGAAAGAAAGAAAGAAAGAAAGAAAGAAAGAAAGAAAGAAAGAAAGAAAGAAAGAAAGAAAGAAAGAAAATAAGCTTCTTCTTATGTTGTTCATCAATTTCAGCCAATTCCTTTTCAATGACACACTCTCGCTCTCCTCAAGGTGTCCCTAAGTCTGGAAAACAGTGATGCAACCAAATAAATATTCACTCAGGCTAATTAGCTCACTGCTCCACAATGCCATGGTGTCGGTATCAAATGTTTTTTGTCATCGGGTTTCAAAAGAACTTTTATCTCATTTCTGTACAGGAATAAGGAAATGTGAGAGCATCAATATTTCAAACTGTGCATAATTAAAACTTCATGTGTTTGGCCCCGAAGCCACGTTGGCAAGCTGGGCCCATTGTCTCCTGCATCCGGGACTGGCCCACAGTGTTGCGTACCGACAGCTGGGCAGTAAATGTGGTCTAATGTTGTCCACCCCTAAAATGTTCTCAATATGCCATGGGTAGTAATGAAATCTTCCCCTTTCTTTCTTTTGTATGACTCCATTAATATTAAAGGCAAAGAGTCAAGTGTTCACTGAGGTGTTTCCTATTCAGTTTGTCATTAAGGAATGTGGAATATCACAGCCGCCCCACCAGACCGTTGTCATCCAAGACACATGCTAGAGAATGAAAAATAGAAAGTGAGAAGAGGAAAGGACGGGTGAAATCACAGGGAAGGCCATGAAGATGTAGTCTTATATCAAAACATCCCTTTGATGAAGTGTCGGTGGGATGCCAACAGTGTCCCTGCTGTGCTCTTCTCAGTTACACCAGTGTAATACTAATTAAATTAATGGGACATTTTTAAAGTAATTAATGGAGGGACATCAAACTTAACCTTATAGGATTCCCTCTTGGTACATTCTGGCTCCAGTGTGCTCTAACCTAACGTTCTATGGTATAATGGAAATGATATATTCTAATTTATTTTCCTTAAAAAAAAAATAACGGGCCATAATATTATGTTCTCAGATGACAGTGTTGTTTTCAAATATGTCCTTTTGCCAGGTTAATGTCTCTATCTGAGCCTTCCCACTTCAAAGGGTATTGATCTATTGGTTCAAATAAAACCCAGGGCGGTGAACATGCACTGGGTTGTCTTGGGCAAGTCAAATGCTCTTAGTAGGCATGTGCGATCTGGATGAACCTTGACCTGTTTTGCGTCCCGGCTTTTGATAGGTGCCCTGATCCATTTTTGGGGGGGCCTCACAAAATCGGGAGGGCAAATATCTGTTTTCTCTCAACAACAACAACAAAACTTTATTACAGTCACTGACCAGCACAAAGCGGGCACAAGCACCCTAAGAAGAGAAGGACAACTCCCCAGTAAACAGTTATTTAAAATTAGATTATAAATCAGTATAAAATGTATTTCAAAAGACAGGATATTGTTGCCTTACGGTGTCAATCATCATCCGTCTGATATTAAGAGCAGCAGCACAGAACTTAGCAACACTGTAAGTTATTGTAGTGTTAGAGTCCGAAAGCAGCAGGGTGGAATAATCACTGCTTTAACTAAGCGGACCTTTGTGGCCAGTGTGATGCCTCTATTCTTCACCATCCTATCGAGATTGGTCATTGCTCTCCTCCCAAGAAGGAAACATCTTCTAATTTCTGGCTGCAGTCTGGTGTCTGTAGTAATCTTTGCGCCTAGAACAGGGGTGCCCACACTTTTTCAACATGCGAGCTACTTTTCAAACAACCAAGTCAAAAAGATCTACCTGCCGCCGCGCGTGCTCCTGCCGCCCGCGGGGCATTGCAGGAATGAGGAAGTGTGAGGCGGCGCCTCCGGAGGCCCCGCCTCACACTCCCTCATTCCCACTGCCGGTTCCTCCAGCGGGGCATTGCGAGAGCGAGGGAGCGCGAAGCGGGGCCTCAGGAGGCTCCGACTTGCGCTCCCTCATTCCCACTGCTGGCTATTCCCACGGGGCATTGCAAAAATGAGGGAGCATGAGGCGGGGCCTCCGGAGGCCCCACCTCGCGCTCCCTCGTTCCCGCTGCCGGCTCCTCCCATGGGGCATTGCAGCCTCTCCTTCCGGACGAGAAAGAGGCAGGCTGGAGTGCGAGGCGGGTCCTCTGGAGGCCCCGCCTCATGCTTCCTCGTTCCCACAATACCCCATGGGCGGTAGGTGCACTGCATGGGCAGCAGGAGCGCCACACTGAGGGTGCACGCACACAGGGCAGAAGTGCCCCATCCACCTGCGATCGACCTCATTTGGACTTGCGATTGACTCATCGATCGTGATTGACTTCGTGAGTGGCCCTGGCCTAGAAATACAAAGTCTGTCACTACCTACACATTATCTCCCTTTATTTGCCAATTATCGATCAGTCTGGTTGCAATAGTCTTGGGTTTTTTAACTGCATGTTTAAATGTAATCCAGCTTTTGCATTTCCTTCTTTCACCTTGGTGAGAAGGCTGCTCACCTCCCCTTTGCTTTCAGCCATCAAACTGGTATTATCTGCATATCTAAGGTTGTTCATGTTTCTTCCAGAAATTTTCACTCCAGCCTTGGATTTGTCAAACCTCGCACATTGCATGATGTGTTCTCCATACAAGTTGAATAGATAGGGTGATAGTATACAACCCTGCTGTACTCCTTTCCCAATCTTGAACCAGTCTGTTGTTATGTGGCCTGTTCTTACAGTTGCTACTTGGTGGTTATACAGATTTCTCAGTAGGCAGACAAGGTAACTTGGTCTCCCAATACCACTTAGAACTTGCCATAATTGCCTTCATCCTAATTTCCATAAAATGGAAGGTATATTGGATAGTTTATTTTACTCTGACTGGAAGGGGCAAATCAAAGGCCCAGGACAAGACAGTTCCATTTATTTAACTGGAAATGCCAAAAATGTTAAATTCAAAGCTGGTGCTTTTCTTATAAAGTACTAGCCGTATCCGCCATACATTGCTGAGTCAACCTTCCTTCCCTCTTTCTATCCTTCTTTCTTTCTCTCCTTCTTTTATTCTTTCTCTCTCTCCTTCCTTCTCTTCCTCTTCCCTTCCTTCTCCCCCCCCTTTTCTTTTCCTTCCCCATTCTCCCCTTTCTTCCTTCTCTACCAATTCTTGGACTGCAATTCCCAACAGTCCTCCTGATCAACTTATCTACATACAGTACCTATCTACTAGGGGTGGTTGATCCATTAAAAATTGTTTCTAAACTCGTGGGTGGGGGGTTGCCGCTGTTGTTTCGAAATAGAAAGTGTTCTGAAAAATTTTGTGAAATTTTTGAAATTGTATCATAATAAATAATGAAATTCGTTATTATTTCATTATTGCTGCCACGCATGCGCAGTGCGCAGGGGATACGCACCTCCACGCCCCCTCGCCAGCTCAGAATCAACCCGCGATATCTCTAATGCGGGTTGATTCTCAGCTGGCGAGGAGCGATGGTGTGCATGCCTTCCACTCCCCTTTCGCCAGCTGACAACGAAACGGGGGTTAACCCCCGTTTGGTTGTCAGCTGGCGAGAGCAGAGTAGAGGGTGCTGCTGGCCTCCAGTCTCCTCTCGCCAGTTGAGAGGTGAGTTAAAGATAACCCGCCCCAGCTCTCAACTGGTGAGAGGAGACTGGAGGCCAGCAGCACCCTCCACTCTGTTCTCGCCAGCTGAGAGCTGAGGAGGGTTACAGCTAACCCGCCTCAGCTCTCAGCTGGTGGGAGCAGAGTAGAGGGTGTTGCTGGCCTCCACTCTGCTCTCACCAGTTGAGAGCTGAGGTGGGTTAAAGATAACTCACCTCAGCTCTCAGCTGGCAAGAGGAGAGTGGAATAAAAACGACATAATAACGCGCCCTTTACGGAAATGGCTGACCCAGTTTCTATTTAGAAAGGTCACTCCCGGGTTGCTGGCTGTGGGTCGAATTAGGGTCTAAATTGATTTTAATATGAAATAATAACGGTTTTCTAAGGATAACGACCGGATATATCCACCCCTACTATTTACCTCTATCTAATATATCTATCTATCTTATCTATCTGGAGGATTACTACGAGTTGCAGTCCAGGAATAGAAATTTGGAAACATGCAGAGATTGGGATGCTCTCAAAGAAATCCAAGGAGAAGAAAGCTTGGAAGCAGTGCTTTTGAATTATCCTCCTCTCCTAAAGGGCCCGGTTTAGGGGATGCTGGGAGCTGTAGTCTGAAAAAGACTGTGGATATGCTATTGTGTGTTTTGTTTGCCAGGGGGAGTTGTTTTTGCACATGCGCTCTAATATCGTTTTGCTTTTTTTGGCTTTTTAAGTCCCTTCTTTTATGTTTTTCAGTGTTTTTATGAGTGATGGTCACTCGTTGGCTTGATAGGTGTCTTGTGTCCAAATTTCGTGTCAATTCATCCAGTGTTTTTTTAGTTATGTTAATCCCACAAACGAACATTACATTTTTATTTATATAGATGGGATCTATGCATGACATACTAGCCAAACTCTCATAAGTCACTTTGTTGATGCCAGTTATAGATAATGGGAAGCGTATGCTAAAAATATCCAAAGAAAAAGAGTTGCCCATCACAACTGAGGTGCCATTAATGGATACAGATAACTTGTTTTCTGTTCTTTAACACAATCTGTGCGCCTCTTAAATGATAAATATATATATATATATTGCCACTACATTTGTCTCCATGAGAGCTTTGTGCTTAGAAATTTGCAAAAAGGTTAAGGTCATTACTTTACAAGGAAGAATAACTCTTAAGAGTTTCAAATGAACCTAGTATTACTGCTCAAAATTGCAATTTTGTTCAAGGCTGGCTCTCCTACCATCTATTCTTCCACCATCAAATATGTTGTCATGGTGAGTGCAATGAACGCTCACCATGCAATTAGCTACCTGAGACGATTCCAGGGAAATGCGGGCTTATTTCTGCTAATTTAATACAATCTTCCACACAACCTTTGGTTGTTTATTTAGCTGAGACCGTTGATTTTGTGTCGACAGTGAATGCATTCTGGTGGATCTTCCCTGAGTACATTTGAAGGCAGAGTTTTCAACACAGCAAATGGATGCATTATTCCTTTTTCTTACACATCCTATTGATTGCAAGGCGGATGAAGTTAGACAACTGGGTCAGGTCTCTATGCTGTATTTATTCCATAGAAAACTCTAAGGACCATATGATGTAATGAAAAATAGCACAAAAAAGCCCACATAAAGTTCAGTTTTGGTGTTCAAAAATAATTTCTACCATGGTGTGTGTCTTGTGACCTATTAAAACGGTAAATGTGTTATGCTATGCATAAATGTGTACAAATTGATGATGGCTATGTTGAACCATAGTTTTGTGTAGAGCAATGATTCTCAACCTTCCTAATTCCGTGACCCCTTAATGCAGTTCCTCATGTTGTGGTGACCCCCAACCATAAAATTATACCCGATATGCCGAAATTAAATACTGATGAGGATGATAGGGGTGATATTGTCATTTGGGAGTTGTAGTTGCTGGGATTTATAGTTCACCAACAATCAAAGAGCATTCTGAACCCCACCCTCTGACACCTCCCCTGCAACACCCACCCCCCCCTTCCAGGAGTCCCAACTCCTAGGTTGAGAACCACTGTGCTAGAGGCTTCCAAAACTTCCAGTATCTTTTTTTGACCAGATGTATATTGTTGTGGAGATTCTGGAGATATCAAAAACCATAGTTGAAGTGTGGCATTTGCTACCACAAGAAATATTGATGGGTACAATCTTGGAGGGTTAGTTGGAGGGGATATATATATTAGGCATGCTAAAATTGAAACGGAAATCTAATTGATTCGTTAGAAATTCGTAATTAATGGGACTTTTGTTGTTTTACGGCTCGCTGTCGTGAACCCGGAAGTAGACTTCCTTTACGGCACTTTGCGGCGCCATTTTTGTATCTGGGCCGTAAAGCATTCGTATGGCTTCGTTGCCCTTTTTAAGAGTGTTTTTGTCATTGGCTGAGGAGAAAAGGCCCTCAAGCGCCTCTCTGCCTCTCTCTTTCGATCCAGGCTAGAGAGAAGCAGAGCGCGCGGAAGACTCCAGCTAAAATATAAGCCGACCCAGGCTTGGGTCGGCTTATATTTTAGCTGGAAGCTCGGCGCACCCTCTGCTTCTCTCTAGCCTGGATCCAGGCTAGAGAGAGGCGGAGAGGCTGGGCCAGCTAAAATATAAGCCGACCCAGGCTTGGGTCGGCTTATATTTTAGCTGGAAAGGGGCCCCGTGCGCTGGAAAGGGGCCTCGCGTGCCCCTCTGCTTCTCTCTAGCCTGGATCGAGGCCAGAGAGAAGCAGAGGGGCGCAGAACCCCTTTTCCCAGCTAAAAATATGTTTACCCAAGCCTGGGTCGAAACATATTTTAGCTGGAAAGGGGCCTCGCGCGCCCCTCTGCTTCTCTAGCCTGGATCCAGGCTAGAGAGAGCAGAGGGGCCCAGCGAGGCACTTCCAGCTAAAATAAGCCGACCCAGGCTTGGGTCGGCTTATATTTTAGCTGGAAAGGGGGTCCCGTGCGCCCCTCTGCTTCTCTCTAGCCTGGATCCAGGCTAGAGAGAAGCAGAGGCGTGGAGCCCCTTTCCAGCTAAAATATAGCCGACCCAGGCTTGGGTCGGCTTATATTTTAGCTGGAAAAGGGCCCTCACGGCGCCTCTCTGCCTCTCTCTGCCTCGATCCATGGATCGAGGCTAGAGAGAGGCGAGGGTGAGCGAGGGCACCGGCGCGGGGGGAAAGAGGGCAAGAAGAGAAAAGAAGGGATGGGGAACCAAAGAGCAAAGGAAGGAATGAAAGAAGAGGGTAGAGAAGGAAGAAAGGAGGAAAGGGGAAATAATAAGGGCGGGGGAGAATCGTACTTCACTTTCATGGTGTCCTGAGAGCTAGTAGCTAGTAGCTACTACCTCTTATATTTATGTTATACATTACAGCTCCATATTGCACTGCAGAGGTGAAGGGAATGTTCCCCTTGATTTTTAACTGTTTCCTGCTTTTCCTACTTTAGAACCACTTTAGAATTTCGTTAGTACTTAAGTAACATTTTAGCACTTTTGGAAAATTTTTGTAAGTCTTTGATATACTAATCAAAAAAAATCCCCCCCCATTTGATTTTAGAATCCTGATTTTAGGATTCTAAACCAACCCTAATATATTTATATATATATATATATATATATATAGAGAGAGAGAGAGAGAGAGAGAGAGAGAGAGAGAGAGAGAGAGGAAGTCGACATGGAACGACCGCCCCAAACAGAGAAACCTTACAATGCAGAGACACCTAACTTGCCAACAAAAATAGGCCTCAGACAACGTAGGTTTGTAGCAAAGAAACTTTCCCCCCAAAACCTAAAAGGCCCCCAAAACAACAAGTAAAAAAAACTACATTTCTCAGCATCCTCCGGGGCTGCCAACGACTCTCCCAGCCTCTACATTCTGACAACATGATTGGCTGCCAATAAGGGCGGATTTGCATAACTCCTGTACTGGCCAGCCAACATGAACATTCCGACCCATAATAAACTGTCAGAGGAGGATAAGGCAAAGGGCTGAGGCGCAAACACAAACACCCAATTCACTTCCCACAGAAAATTTACACCCCTACAAATCACAGACCACGCCCAAAATTGACAGTAAGGCTTCATTAACTTAATTTCCCTGACTAGGCCTCACTTAATGGAATGCTGTTTACGCTCTGAATTGACAGTAAGGCTTCATTAACTTGATTCTCCCAACTAGCCCTCAGCTCATGGGACATTGTGTATGGCCTGAATTTACAGTAACCTACCTTGGCACACAGAGCCCTTATGACCCACGCTAAATTCTACTACAGTTTGGAGGAGGGTGGACCATGGATTATGGGACTTAAAGTACCTCCATGGATAATGGGATTTGTAGTACTTCAAAACCCATCATTCCCCACAGACCACTGTGTCCAAGAACCAAGACCGAAAAAGACCAAAATTGGCAAACAATGCACCCCATGACCCACACTCCATCTGACTGCAGATTAGAGGAGGACACACCATGGATAATGGGATTTCAAGTACCTCCACTCACTTCCAAAGTACCCCACCCACACATGCATCAACCTCTACATCAACACAGCAGACAGAAAGACAAAAAACATTGTATATCCACAAGCTATGCAGAACGCCAGCAACACCACACAACAACAACTCCACAGGACTCCAACATCCCACCCACCAAAACAACCCACAACAACACAGCCATTACCCCAACAACACCATAACTAACAACAACTCCAACCCTTACATACTCAGACTTCCTCGCATCTCCAAAATAGGGCACAGCAACGCGTGCCGGGTACAGCTAGTATGTATATATATATATATATATATATATATCAAACACAAATGGAAAACAGTTTGAACTCTCCGGGTGGTGTTTCAGCCTGGTGTTCATGTGCATGCTAGGGATGATGGGGTTGTTAATGTAAATGCTGATGATGAGAACTCTGAACTGCAAAGTGAACTTTCAGATGAGGCTTGCCTTCCTGAGAATAGGCCAATTCCCAGGGCTGTATTAGATGAGCATTCTTGTGTTCAGGAGTCTGAAGGCCTTCAGACTGATAACAGAACACCTGGGAATTTTAACGAGCTTACATTCAATCGTAGGGATAACATTCTAGAATCTCGACAGGCTGCCAGTCTACGACGTAGTGGCCATTTGGGAAACCGAAACTAATTTGTCCTTATTAGAGCTTGCTTGGGAAATTGTCTTTAGATTCCAGGCTTCGTTCAGATTACCATGCCAAGTTATTCTTGTCTCCAAGCTCTTGATTTTTGCCTAGGCCTCTGTGCACGTTTTGCTTCCAAAGCTGTCTTGTATCATTTATGGGATTTGCATCAAGCTTTCTACCTTTGTCTTTTGGATTTTGGGACTAATTGAACTGTGTGATTTTACCTTGGATATATTCTACAATTGATTTTCTTTTAACCCTTTTGTTGGACACTATATTTGTTTCAATAAAAGCCTGTTATTCAGACTGTCTGTTGTGTGTGTGAACTGGGGGGGGGTGCTCCTTGTCTGAAGTGCAACACTCAGAAACTATTTAACCCCCATCAAACCCCACATTTTCATGCTGTCTGGAAGTGCCCTAAGTTCCTTGCAGTCATTTGATCCTGCTTTGAATCCACCCTGTTTCTACCAAACTTGGGTAGAAACACATTGCTCTTACACATTGTCTGTGTAGGACCTGGGGCTTGTGTGATCTTTCGATTGTTTGTTTCTACATATAAGGATGCTTTCATGTGGGCTTTTCATATGCTTTTCATATAGAAATAAGACAGCATTCTTTGGTACACCCTTTGCAAGGGAATACAGCAGACAGAATATAAAAATAGTCATGAAGGCAACAGTATTCACAACTAGAGACTATTGGTCACATGTGGGATGACTCTTCTCATATTCTTAGCTATGGATGTACTAGGGGTGTTTATCTCCAATTAAAATACTTTGAAATCCATTAATAATTCGTATTTGAAATTATTTTGACCCTTATCGACCCTTGGCGTCCAACCCGGAGGTGAAGTTTCAAAACCGAACCCGGGATTGCCATTTTTTGTAAAGGTCATGTTATTAGTTCGTTTACCCCCCTCTCAGTTCTCAACTCGCGAGAGGAGACTGGGGGGCAGCAGCACGCTCCTTTCTCCTCTCGCCAGCTGACAGCTGAGTCGGGCGCTTTATTCCCAAGCAGGGAAGGAAGGGTGGGGGCGAGTCCCCACCTCCTTCCCTTCCCTGCTTGGGAATAAAGCGAGACAACCCTTGTCCCACTTTATTCCCAAGCAGGGAAGGAGGTGCGGACTCGCCACCACACTTCCTTCTCTGCTTGGGAATAAAGCGGGACAAGGGTTGTCCCACTTTATTCCCAAGCAGGGAAGGGAAGGAGGTGGTACCTCAGAGCCATCCCGTGTTAAATATAACGTGGGATAGCACGGGGGGGGGGGGGAGGAAGGTGTGTGTGTGTGACTTGCACCCACACACACTTCCTTACCCCGCACCACAGACCCATCCATGATAAATATAACGCGGGATAGCACTGAGGGGGCGGGGGAAGGAAGGTGTGTGTGTGTGTGCCTTGCACCCACACACACTTCTTTTCCCCGCACCTCAGAGCCATCCCGCGTTAAATATAACACGGGATAGCACTGAGGGGGCGGGGGAAGGAAGGTGTGTGTGTGTGTGCCTTGCATCCACACACACTTCCTTTCCCCACACCTCAGACCCATCCCACGTTAAATTTAATCCTGATGCTTCTGAGCTGGGGGGCGGGGAGGGAGGGAAGAGTACAGGGCTTGCCCTCCATTGTTCCCTCCCAGCTGGCATAAGGAATAATAATGAAAATTCGTTATTAATTATGTTTCAATTACGAAATTTACTTAAATTTTTTCAGGATAATTTCTATAACAACCCAGCAACAGAACCCCCCACCCCACGAGTTTAGATTTTTTTTTTATGGATCAACCACCCCTAGTTCACAACTAGAGACTATTGCTCTGATGTGGGATGACTCTACTCATATTCTTAGCTATGGATGTACCAAAATGACCCCTTGCTTCCATGTTTTGCTGTTGTTCATCGACATGCCTGTACATGAATAAAATAACACCCGACCACAACCTGCACAGACAGTAATATAACAGTGTGCACGTTCTCATCAAGGTTGTTCTTTAGCTATTTAAACAGGTGGTATATCTGAAATGACTTTCCAATGTGTTCACTCATGTTGTTAGTAGAGAAAATTAAAGTTCACCCCTCACAATCTGTGGATGAAGAACATGAAACAGGAACCGTTAATGGATTGGCCTCACTTCAGACATAAGAAGTGAAATAATTAGGTGAATTCAGAGTTGAAAAATATTGAAGATGTCCCTTACCTAGCCTGGAGACTAGGAAAGTGGAAATTCGTGGAGGTGGATGAAGAAGCATGTCAAGTATTGACCCACTTCTCTCTCTAGTACATGAAACATAATATCAAGTGATACCAAGTGATTTCTATTAAGTTCAGCATTAACTGATGGATTCTATTGTACCCTCTGGCTACTGACATATCAACTGACCTTAAAGAAAACATCTAGAGCCTTCTGGCTTCTCACCAGTGAACAAGAAAGCTGATTTTCCCTCTTCTGGCTCTGTCATAAATCAGATGACCCATCAAATGGAAACAGAAAAGCTGACATCCCCAGAATAGATTAAGACGATGAAGAAGAAGACAACATGACAGCAGAGTCTAATTTTCTTGAAGCATCATACTGACTCAAATCAGATTTTTTTTTCTTCCCTCCCAGAAGATGCTTAAACAATTTGAATATGGTAACATGGTTTTCTGATGCTGCTTCAGTCATATTTGGGGGGAATTAACATGCTAATTACAAAGGCATCTGGCAATGGGACACAATCTACGGCATTCATTGTCACACGTCTAGCTTTATCTTCATCTGTGGAAACAGTAAACAATAGCCTTGTGCAATCTGGGGAAACCCTGACACGTTTTGTGTCCCAGCTTTCGATGTGGGGCCTGATCTATTTTTTGGGAGCCTCCCGAATTCAGGAGGGGAGATACCTGTTTTTATTCTGGGGTGCTGAAAGATCCATTTTCTATCAGCCCATTATGGGGGGAGGTGCTTCTCAGGCTCCTTTTCCCATCATTTTAGGCATTTAAGCTGTTTCTACTCTAGAGGAGAGGTGCTGCAGGCATGCATGCACACTTTTTCTCCTTGGCCTGCATACCACATGCACTCTTTCCAAGACATTTAAAGGAGGCAAATTCTTAAAGCTGTTTTTTACTCTAGAGCAGTGTTTTTCAACCTTTTTTGAGCCGCGGCACATTTTTTACATTTACAAAATCCTGGGGCACGCCAACAACCAAAATGATGCAAAATTACACTCTAACACAGCAATACATATAGTTAATATGTTTTTAAATGTATTTATACACTCAATGTAAAACCTGGACTTGTTTTGATGAACACAACATAGATATCCTGACAGGAATGGCAGAAAGATACAAACTTCCCACACAGAACTCCAATAACCAAGAGAAAGTACTATAAGAGTTTGGTGGGCATTGACATTGGGTTTTGGAGATCTATATCCAGAGAGCACTGTGGACTGAAACAATGTTGGATCAGGACCAAACTTGGCATGAATACTCAATATGCACAAATGTGAACACAGATGGAGTTTGGGGGGGAATAGACCTTGACATTTGGGAGTTACAGTTTCTGCTGTGCTTTCTGCAACCGAACTTGCCTATTTCAGATTGGCCTTTTTATTTATTTATTTATATTATTATTATTCGCTCTTATATACCGCTCCTTCCGGCGGGTGCGGCACGGTTCACATAAGACATATAGCGCAGTTTAATACAACAGCAATAAAATCTAAAAATCTAAAAACATACAACATCTAACCAGGCATCTACATAACAATATCAACTACATTCCAAGGAGCGCTAACTCAAGGGCCAGCAAGGTTGAAGGCTTGCCTGAATAGAGCTGTCTTGCAAGCTCTCCGAAATGGGCCCAACGCCCTAATAGCACGGACCTCATCCGGCATGGAATTCCATCAGTATGGTGCTGCCACAGAGAAGGCTCTCGAAGGCTCTCGTCATCAACGCACTTGTGAAAAGCGTGGGATGAGTCCTTCCTAAGAATCTTCATTCGCAAAGTAATGCTGAGAGTCACAGGATATAGGTTCAGACAGGTAAGTTGGGCTGGAACCATTCAGGGCTTTATAGGCTAAAGCCAGCACTTTGAATTATGCTCAGTGGCAGACTGGCAGCCAGTGGAGCTGGGGTATGCTTTCTATATGCCACTCCGGTGAGCAAACTGGCTGCCATCCATTGAACTAGTTGGAGCTTCTGAACAGTCTTCAAAGACAACCCCACATGATTGTTTTAATTGTCCTGATGTTTGATGAGAAGGATGTTTTCCGGTATAGATGAAGGTGAAGTGCCCAGAGAAATCTCAGAATCCTACAAGGATAAGACATACTTTGGAAGCTTATCAGCAGAAAAAAAATAATTACAATGCTTGAATGCATTTCTTTACAAATAGCAAATACCATAAGCCAGGGCTGTCCAACTGGCGGCCCTGGTGCCGGATCCGGCCCCCCAGCCTGTTGGGCACGGCCCCAGCTATGCCCCCAGCCGCCATTTTTAAATATTAAAAAAATCTAATTTTTTTTAAAAAAAGAAATGGTGGCCGGGGGGGAGGGGGAGGCGGGGCAGGGAGGAGGAAGAGAGCTAGCTTCTCCTCCCTGCACCGCCCCCTCCGTCCCTCTCTCCGCGCCGAAAAGGAGGAGTAGGCGGCGCCAAGGGCAGCGCGTCACAGGCCTGCCCTTGGCGCCGCCTTCTGCTCTCCCTCCTCCTCCTCCTCTTTCCCGGGCGCCGTGCCTTTCCCGGGCGCTGCGGCGCTCGGGACAGCCGCGGTGCCCGGGAAAGAGGAGGAGGAGGAGGAGGAGGGAGAATGACAGCTTTAGGAGGGGGCGGGGCCTGGGCTGAGTGCGGGGCCTGGGGGCGGGGCCTGGGGGTGGGGCCGAGCGGCCCCCGAGGTCATCAGTGACCTCTATTCCGGCCCTGGGCCCGGTAGAAGTTGGACAGCTCTGCCATAAGCAATGCAAATCCCAACATTAATGTTTACACCAGTACAAGACCTCACATTTCCTCTTCAAATTTGTACTGCCAAATGTAATATCTCTCCAAAACTGGCCTTGTTTTGTTTCCACTGGGACAGACTGATAAATATTGCAATGTAAAGGTTTCACAGCAAATAATTCAAAACCTTGATTTGTCTAGTTTGTCTACTATTTCACAAGAGCACATTGTCAGTTTTCTAGCTGTACAATTTCCAAGAAAAGGATTGTCGTCAATTCCTTGACTCTATTCGTTGCTCTGCTCTGTACCTTTTTCTAGTTCTCTCTCTCTCTACATATTCATCTTGGATTCTGGGCATTAGCTCGTTTCCTCAGTGTCTCAGCAATTTATTAACCCTCCCTCTCCATTTGAGAGTATAATTCCCTCCTCCAAAGCCTGCTGAAGTGGAATGTGTCATTTGGCACCTTCCAACTCTTTTTGTCAAAAGGCAATGCACGGAATAGTTTTCCCGTGCCTGCTTAAGAACGTCACTCTCTTCAGAGAGCTTCCAATGCTCACCAAAGTGTGTCTATAGATGGTTGAAAGCTAATAGGTTAGATGTAATTAGAATTTCCCCCCAAAGCACCTGTCTGGGATGATTTGATTGTGCTTTTCCTGCATAGCAGGGAGTTGGACTAGATGGCCCATATGGTCTCTTCCAACTCTACTATTCTACTAGCTGTCCCCTGCCACACATTGCTGTGGCCCAGTCTGTGCAGGCATGTAGCCAGGGGGGGGGGCTAAGGGAGCTTCACCCCCCCCCCCCCAAATTCTCAGGGTGGTCCATGAAAAGGCCTTACTGGTACATTATTTAAACTTATGTTTATTCATATCATGATCTGATCACCATGCTCATTATATCCCACATTAATGGGGTATTGGGATAACAATACAAAAGGTTTGCTAGGGTAGACCCTCTTCCACCCAGTCTCAGCCCCCCCGAACCAAACTCAGCCCCCCCCCCCGAATCAAAATCCTGGCTACGGCCCTGAGTTTGTGCATATGTGTTTTGTGTGTATATATATTTTTGTGTATATGTGTATATATTAGGCATGGATTAGAACCCAAAAATCGTGATTCTAAAATCAAATGGGGGGGGGGGATTAGTAATAGAAAGACTTACAAAAAAATTTCCAAAAAGTTCTAAAATGTAACGTAACTACTAAAGAAATTCTAAATTGGTTCTAAAGTCTGAAAAGCAGGGGGACAGGACTGACACTGTTTTAAGCACAGGCAAATCAAGGGGCAACATTTCCCTTGGTTTCCTTGCAGGGAGATATAAAGCATTAATATATTCTTAGTAGTATTAGTATTATTATTATTAAATAAAATAGTCAAGGCTTGCTTCTCCAGAGCATTTATTAGAATTAAATAATAAATTCTAATAGTAAGACTGCAGAAATGTATGACTGCACGGATTGCTGTTATTTCCCACCAGAGCAGTACCTATTGATCTACTCACATTTACATTGATCCCAGTGGCATCAATAACAAGTAGGGCCCTTCTTAGAAGGGGGTAAATATTATTAATATATTTATTATTATTATTAAGAAGATTAAATAATGCCCTGGGCCTTCTTCCAGGAAATTAGAGGGTAAATATTATTAATATATTTATTATTATTAGAATTAAATAATGCCCTTCTTCCAGGAAATTAGAAGGGGTAAATATTATTATATTATTTATTATTATTATTAGAATTAAATAATGCCCTGGGCCCTTCTTCCAGGAAATTAGAAGGGGTAAATATTATTATATTATTTATTATTTTTATTAGAATTAAATAATGCCCTGGGCCCTTCTTCCAGGAAATTAGAAGGGGTAAATATTATTATATTATTTATTATTTTTATTATTATAATATTAGAAGGGGTATTATTTTTATAAATATTATTATATTATTTATTATTTTATTAGAATTAAATAATGCCCTGGGCCCTTCTTCCAGGAAATTAGAAGGGGTAAATATTATTATTATTTATTATTTTTATTAGAATTAAATAATGCCCTGGGCCCTTCTTCCAGGAAAGGGTAAAGGGTATTATATATTTTATTATTTTTATAAGAATTAAGTAATGCCCAGGGCCCTTCTTCAGGAAATTAGAAGGGGTAAATATTCCAGGAAATTAGAAGGGGTAAATATTATTATATTATTTATTATTTTTATTAGAATTAAAAATAATGCCCTGGGCCCTTCTTCTAAATATTATTATATTAATTATTATTTTTATTAGAATTAAATAATAGGAAATTAGAAGGGGTAAATATAATTATATTATTTATTATTTTTATTAGAATTAAATAATGCCCTGGGCCCTTCTTCCAGGAAATTAGAAGGGGTAAATATTATTATATTATTTATTATTTTTATTAGAATTAAATAATGCCCTGGGCCCTTCTTCCAGGAAAGGGTAAATATTATTATATTATTTATTATTTTTATCAGAATTAAATAATGCCCTGGGCCCTTCTTCCAGGAAATTAGAAGGGGTAAATATTATTATATTATTTATTATTTTTATTAGAATTAAATAATGCCCTGGGCCCTTCTTCCAGGAAATTAGAAGGGGTAAATATTATTATTATAAAATAGTTGCCTACCTTCTCCAGAGCTCTTTTCACTGCAGCTTTCTCCCCATTCATTTTGCCATAGATCTCTAGGAGGTTTGAACTCTATGGCTTTTCCTTGAATCTGCACTTTTCCTGCTCCTCTCTGGGCTGTTTTCAACCCCTTCTCCCATTGTTTCAGCCTGCCTCATGTCCTTCTCGCCTGCCCTCCTATCCAGGCCCCTTTCCCTGCAGTTTAAAGTGCTTTTTTCCTGAGTCCTCCAGCCTCTCTAGGACTTCCGGTTTCGATCTCTCTATGGTTCCGGCTGGTTTTTCTCTTCCTGGAGGCAAGGCCTTTCAGTTAAAGTAGGCCTCGAGCATGGAAAGGCCCCATCTGACTGTGAGTAATGTCTGGGATTTTGGATTTTGGATTTTGGAGGGGGTAATAGGGAGCCTTCCGAAATATTTAGAATTCTAATGAAATTTTGGGCCCAGGGGGTTCGAAAAAGAAAGTCCACTTCCGGGATTGGCCTTGCGATCCGTAAAAACTTGAAAGTCCCATTACATACGAATCACTTACGATTTCTTTTAGTTTTCATAACTTTTTTCTCATGCCTAGTATATATGTATATTTGCATACATGTGTGTGTGTGTTGTGCATACATTGTAATGTGGTTTTTTGGGTTTTTTAAAAAGCTTTTTAAGTCCCTTCCGCTGGTTTTTTTTTGTGTTTTTATGAGTGATGGTTACTCATTGGCCTGATAGGTGTATTGTGTCCAAATTTGGTGTCAATCAATCCAGTGGTTTTTTATGTTATGTTAATCCCACAATCGAACACTACATTTTTATTTATATAGATGATTCTAGGAAAATTAGGATATCTCTCTCATTCATAATTTTCCCCTAAGATATGCTGTCATGTTTCCTAAGCTTTGTCATATTCCTCTGCCTTACAAACCCTTTCTTATAACTAATGGAGTGAAACAAGGTTGTGTTCTTCCACCAACCCTATTTACAATCTTCTTCAGCATGTTGCTCCAAAGGGCTACGGCAGACCTCGGAGAAGAAGATGGCATATATATACGCTATTGTACTGATGGTAGCTTGTTCAACTTAAGCCGTCTGAGGGCTCGCACTAAGACTCTACACTATCTAGTCCGTGAGCTTCTTTTTGCTGATGATGCTGCCCTTGTCGCCCATTCAGAAGCAGCCCTGCAGCGTCTAAGATCTTGCTTTGCAACAGCTGCAGAGCTGTTTGGGCTGGAAGTCAGCCTGAAGAAAACGAAAGTCTTCTACCAGCCTGCACCACAGGAAGAACACCATCATCCCCACGTCAGCATAGGCAAATCTGTGCTTAAGTCCGTTCAGCCGTTCACCTACCTGGGAAGCATCATCTCTTCAGACGCTAAGATTGATAAAGAGATAGATCACAGATTAGCAAAGGCATATAGTGCATTTGGAAGGCTTCACAAAAGAGTCTGGAGCAACAAACACCTGAGGCAAAGCACCAAAATCAGTGTGTACAGAGCTATCGTACTGTCTATTCTCCTATATGAGTCTGAAACATGGGTCACCTATCGCCAACACCTACGACTCCTCAAACGCTTTCATCAGCGCTGTTTTCGCACTCCTAAATATACACTGGACCGACTATGTTGCTGTCCTTGAGCAAGCAGGGATCACCAGCATTGAGGCCATGCTATTGAGAACACAGCTGCGCTGGGCAGGGCACGCCTCTAGGATGGAGGACCACCGCCTCCCAAAGATACTACTCTATGGTGAACTCGCCACGGGTCAGCACAAGAGAGGCGCCCCCAAAAAGAGATATAAGGACTCCCTGAAACAACATCTCAGACTCTGCCAGATTGATCACCAACAATGGTCCACCCTGGCCTCACATCGGGAGGCATGGAGATGCACTATCCACAATGCTGCGACCTCTTTCGAGAAGACACGCCGAATGGGTCTGGAAGAGAAACGACAACTTGGAAACAACATCACCCAAGGAGACTTTCTGCTGTGCTTTCTGCAACCGAACTTGCCTATCTCAGATTGGCCTTTTTAGTCATCAATGTGCTTGTAAAAAGCGTGGGATGAGTTCTTCCTAAGAATCTTCATTTGCGAAGTAATGCCGAGAGACAATATGATAGACACAACCCCTTCCAGTAGGGGTGTGTGATTCATAAAAAAAAACCTGCCGCTTTTTTGGTCCCATTTTCAACTGCCCCCCATTCTGTTTACCAGGGAATTCCTAAAATTGGGAAGGGAAAAATACAATTCCATAATCTGTCAACCAGAAGTTCCGTCCATTCCGGGATGATCAGGCCCATTGGCAACAGTGAGGGAACTGGTGAGACTCCTCTTGCTGTCATTTTATTGCTTTTGGGATAAAAATGGCCACACTTGGATGGCACATTTATTTATTAATTATATTTATATCCCGCCCTTCTCACCCCCAAAGGCGGGGGATGACGATGACTCAGGACGGTCTCACAAAAGCACTGTACGATACCTGTAACGACTCTCCAACACTCGGTAAGGATCACGCGTAGATTGAAAGCACGGTCCAACACGATTTTATTGCAGGTACGACACATGTGAAGCAAAAGCACCTGCCCGCCACCAAAACACAACTTATCTACTCCCAACCCCCCCTCCCATCGCCCATGCAATGTCCAGGTAGGGTTGCACCATATCCGGTGATTCAGCATATCCCATAGTCCAAAGGGATATGACCTCATGGCCCCATGAGTCAGCATTAGGAGTCCAACTGTCCAATGTCCAGGCTCAGAGGAGTTACATCACTTCCCCCTGCAGCCTTGCACACCTGTGGAAGTTACCTCACTTCCACATGACTCAGCACAGTCTTACATAACTGGAGCCCAAGGTCACCCAAGAACTAGGGCAAAGGTCGATGCAATCTCATGCCAGGCTGGGAGCTTGAACTTCACTCAAGCTCAAGTCTCCCAGTCCTGACATAACGGCCTCCTCCACCACGTCCTCCCCCTGTAAAACAAAACATCATTCAATCCGGAGGATGAAAGGGGCCCACATATTTTTCAGAAGACCACAATGAAACGTGGGATGAACTTTCCCTAAACTCTTAGGCAACAGAAGGGTATAAGAGACCTTATTCACAGCTTTCTCAATTATATCCGGTGATTCAGCATATCCCATAGTCCAAAGGGATGTGACCTCATGGCCCCATGAGTCAGCATTAGGAGTCCAACTGTCCAATGTCCAGGCTCAGAGGAGTTACATCACTTCCCCCTGCAGCCTTGCACACCTGTGGAAGTTACCTCACTTCCACATGACTCAGCACAGTCTTACATAACTGGAGCCCAAGGTCACCCAAGAACTAGGGCAAAGGTCGATGCAATCTCATGCCAGGCTGGGAGCTTGAACTTCACTCAAGCTCAAGTCTCCCAGTCCTGACAATACCATCATCATAAAAACAATCAACAATACATTAAAATATATTTAAAACAGTAATTAAACAATTGATTAAAACATGCCTGTTAAAATCAGAATCCAAAATCAAGAATCCAAAAATCAATCCATCTGCAAGTGCCCCAAGTTTCATGAATGCCTGGCATTGAATTGTGCTAATCTATAACCCGCCTTGAGTCGCCATATGGCTGAGAAAGGCGGGCTATAAATATTTAAAATAAATAAATACTATAAAAAGCAAACTGCTTCATTTCCTGTTTCAGTAAAACAGCCGAGCATCAGATGATAACTTTTAGACCCGTCAAAAAAATTCATTGACCATTAAAATTAGACAAATCCTGACCAATCAGCTTAAAGCTTCTCTGATTAATCAAGGAATTATGATGATGGTGGTGGTGTTCATTTATACCCCCTTTTTCTCCCCACAAAGGAATTGACACAATGAAAGCTTGTTGTTCCAGTAAATCCATCTGTCACTAGAGTTCGGGTAAGTTACCTTTTGCAGCTCGAACTCTGAGAAACCCCCTGTGGTGAAGTCATATTTCTTTATTACAGGTTTTGAAAATGGTTAATGTTGGTATATATGTATATGTTGAAAGGGTAAAAACTTAGCAAACCCTAAAGGGTTAACAGAGATATTAGCGTGCCGTACCTCCAAGGGGTTTCAGTTACCATGGAAACAGGAGGCAGAGCCTGCAACTGGCCTTAGAGGCTTCGAATTCAAACTTTGGCAGTTGGCAGGAACATTGAAGGAGAGAGGGTGTGTGGAGAGTTTTTAGAGTCCGTTTTAGCCAGCTGTCAGCAGTTTTTAAAGGGACTCTGACTCTACTCTGTGAGAGAGTAGAAGAAAAGCTGGGTTTGAACTGCCAGGAGAGCAGTTGTGTTTAAAAGGACCAGCAGTTAGAGTAAAGACTGCTGAGTTATTGGTTCTGGGAGTACAGCTATATAGTGTTAAGTTGTGTCTCCATAGTTAGTGTATTGTAACCTTAAGATACGTGCCTCTGAGAAGATATTGTAACCACCTAAGCTTTGAACTCTGAAACCTCCACGTTTAGAACACTGTTTGAATAAACTTTATAATTCTTTAAACAAAGATATCTCCTCTCATAATTCCTTCACACACAAGCCTCTAAAACCAACCCAGTGGGTAGCCAAGTATAGTGAATGGTGGCAGCAAGAGTTAATAAATAGTGTCAGTGAGTGTTTGGGTCCCTGCCCTGACACAGTAATCGAAAGGTCAGTGGGAAAGCTGACCTGTGTGAATACTTATTACATTATATGGTGGCAGCAAGTGGAAATAACAAAAGATCCTCACAAGTGAATGCAAGCTGTAAGCTGCATCTTCGGAAAGTGGTGGCAGTGGTGGGATTCTAAAAGAAGGTCCACCCTGTCCAGTTAGTCAAACGGTCAACGGATCATTACACCCCCTTCTTGCAATCCTTACCCTTCTCTCCTTAGAGGAGACCCAAGTAAGGACTTAAGAAACTGCTTCCTGTGATCCTTTCTCTTCTGTATTTAGAGGAGATCCAGAGTTAAGGTAAGGGCTTAAGAAGCCCCCTTCTTGTGATCCTTTTCCGTCTGTATTTGGAGGAGAAGCAGGTTTAAGGTAGGGGCTTAAGAAACTCCCCTTCCCATGATCTATTCTCTTCTGTGTTTAGAAGAGAGCTGGGTTTAAGACACAGACTTAAGAAATCATCATTTCTGGGATTATTTCCCTTTTCCGAGCTGCATCCCTCCCAGCACTCCATGTGTAATCGAAAGAAACCAAAAGTAGCTGAGTTTTCAACAATTGCTCTTCTGTTGCAGCTGAAAAAAAATTGGAGGTGGAGCCCATGTCGTTATGGGTGTCTGAGCCAACCGAACCAACCGATCCAGCTGAATACTTTTTGGAAAATGGATCCATGCACAACGTTAGAGGGCAGTGAGTAAAGATGGAAATTGCATTACAAATGGATTTACAGTAAGAGTCTGTGTTTACAGAAGTGTTTATCAACCTTTTTTGAGCCGCAGCACATTTTTTTACATTTACAAAATCCTGGGGCACAGCACCAGCTTTCACAGTCAGGAAGTTCTTCCTAATGTTCACCCTCCTACACAGACATGCTTCCCTGTGTTGTTTGCTTTTCTGCCTGCACTGTTGTGCTCCCTCTCGCTATATATATGTGTGTGTGTGTGTGTGTGTGTGTGTGTGTGTGTGTAATGTTCATTTGTGGGATTAACATAACTCAAAAACCACTAGACAAATTGCTGCCAAATTTGGCCACAAAACATACTAGTTGTTGTAGTTGCTGGGAGTTGTAGTTCACCTGCAATCAAAGAGCATTCTAAACTCCACCAATGATGGAATGGAATCAAACTTCCCACAGAGAACTCCCATAACAAAGACAAAATACTATAAGAGTTTGTGGGCATTGACCTTGAATTTTGGAATTGTAGTTCACCTATATCCAGAGAGCACTGTGCACTCAAACAATGTTGGATCAGGACCAAACTTGGCATGAATACTCAATATGCCCAAATGTGAACACAGATGGAGTTTGGGGAAAATAGACCTTGACATTTGGGAGTTACAGTTTCTGGGATTTATAGTTAACACACAATCAAAGAGCATCCTGAACTCTTGCAACAATGGAATTGAACCAAACTTGGCCTATTGAACTCTAATTACCAACAGAAAGTACTGAAAGGGTTTGCTTGGGTATTGACCTTGAGTTTGGAAGTTGTAGTTCACGGCCGAAGGAGGCGGTGTCCCGGCCCCTTCTTCTTCGCCGCTACCCAGCCCTTCCTCCTCCTCCCCCAAGCAGCAGCTGCAGGAGTTCGGCAGGAGGGGGAAGAAAGGGGGGAAGAGAGGTTCCCCCGTGGCACACCAGGTGATTTCTCACGGCACACTAGTGGAACAACGGTTGGGAAACCCTTTTTCTTGCAATCCTTTCCGTTCCCTCTTTAGCGGAGACACAGTTTTAAGAATGCTTAAGAATGCTCCATACTAGCAATGGGGTTCTAAAAGTTGAAGAAAACTTTTCAAAGCTCTGGCTTCTTTCATATCATATACTGAAGAATCTTGCCTCTATTTGCGCCTCCATCCGAGCAAAACTGTCACCAGTGGGTTTGCCTCTTGCCCATTCATTTGTAAATTGTAAGCCATCACGAATCAAACCTGAGTGTTTATTAGTACTCCACGTCTAACTCGTCCTTGTCTTCTCCAATCAATCTTCTTTCACTGCTAAAGGGGACCCACTTCTATCATTACAGGAGCATTTGAAATACCCTTCAGGGTTCTGCTAACTACTCTCATCCTTAATAGGGAAATTAGAGATCTAATTTGGCAAAAACAAACAATTAGTATGTGCAGAATGGTTTCAAATTCAAATGAATTGTACCCAGCAATCAGGCTGGTTGTAAATACTAGCTTTTGACAGCCATCCGTAATAAGGGCCTGTTTCCAAAGCTTTGTTTTGTTGTGATTTTAACAATAAAGGTTTGCTACTGAATGGTGTTTGTTCTTGTTTCTTGTGAGCCATCAAGTTGCCTTCAACTTACCACGATGTAATGAAAGAGAGACCTCCCAGAGTTCTTGGCTTTCCGACTTGTAGATCCTGTAAGCCAGTGTTTCCCAACTGATGTGCCGTGGCATACTAGTGTGCCATGAGCGATCATCAGGTGTGCCGTGGGAAATTGGAACCTCCAATATCCTTTCTTCCCCCTCCTGCCAAACACTTTTTCTTCTCCACTCGGGCGCCCTTCTTCCCAGCCTCGTTCTGCTCGCTTTGCACACGCTGCCGCTTCTGACGTGGGGTGGGTCTGCGCAGTAGTGCTCACACAGGTCACATCTTCCTCCCTCCCCCATGCCCTCTTGAAGAAGGGAGCCCAAGTGGAGAAGTAAAAGTAAGTGTTCGGCAGGAGGGGGAAGAAAGGGCGTGAAGGGGAAGGGGGAGGAAGAGGTCTCTGTCGAAAGCTGGCATGGGCAAACTTGGACCTTCCAGGTGTTTTGGACTCCAACTCCCACCATTCCTAGCATCCTCAGGCCCTTTTCATTTCCCCCCTCAGCCACTTAAGCAGGAAAGGGCCTCAGGCTGTTAGGAATGGTGGGAGTTGAAGTCCAAAGCACCCAGAGGTTTTCCCATGCCTGTTTTAGGGACCTTAAAGTGGTGAGCCTCCTTCCAACATTGTGATTCTGGATAGAAAACAAACAACAACATAACATAACATTGTTTGAGTCCACAGTGCTCTCTGGGTGTAGGTGAACTTCCATTGTTGCAAGAGTTCAGGATGCTCTTTGTTTGTGTGTTAGCTATAAATCCCAGAAACTCTAACTCCCAAATGTCAAGGTTTATTTTCCCCAAACTCCATCTGTGTTCACATTTGGGCATATTGAGTATTCATGCCAAGTTTGGTGCTGATCCAACACTGTTTGAGTCGAGAGTGCTCTCTGGATATAGGTGAACTACAACTCCAAAACTCAAGGTCCATTCCCAAGCAAATCCTTTCAGTACTTTCAGTCTTTCTGCCATTTCTGCCAGGATATTTATGTTGTGTTCATCAAAACAGGCCCAGGTTTCACACTGAGTGTATAAATACATTTAAAAACATTTTAACTATATGTATTACTGCGTTAGAGTGTCATTTTGTGTCATTTTGGTTGGTGGTGTGCCCCAGGATTTTGTAAATGTAAAAAGTGTGCTGCGGCTCAAAAAAGGTTGGTTAACACTGTCTTAAGCCCTTACCTTAAACCTGGGTCTCCTCTATAGAGAGAAGGGAAAGGATTGCAGAAAGGGGGTTTCTTGTTTTTTAACAGATATAATCTTTATTAAGAATTTTGTGCATTACATAGATTAAAAAGAAGACCCAAAAAAGGAAAAAGAGGGGGGGGGGACACAGAGTAGGATTGATGGATTTCCTAGCAAAGGGGACCATGATTGCAGGGGCAGACTAGGCTTCACCGCTGCAGAAATTGCAGGAGGCCATCAAAACTAAGAGACGTGGCAAGCACACTAAAGATGCTCACCTTCTGCAAGACAATGCATCAGTTTACCATTCATGTTGCCCAAATGGAAGAAGCATGCTCCCATTACTTTGGAATTCTACCATGTTCCCCCTTATTCACCCAGCCTCACACCATCAGACTTCCTCCACCTCTTTCCAATAATGAAGTTATTTTGGAAGGGCAAACATTTGTCAGATGAGGAGACTCTGATTTCCAAAGTCATGACATGGCTTGTGGAGCAACCTGACGACTTCTACAAGCAAGGTATCTACTAGGCATGGTTCCGAATCCAAAAATGGCGATTCTAAAATCAAATTGGGGGGTTTTTTTGATTAGTATATCAAAGACTTACAAAAAAATTTCCAAAAATTTCTAAAATGTAACTTAAGTACTAACGAAATTCGTTAGTAATTTGTATGCCAGAGCATGCGCATTCCAGATGGTTTTGGCCTACAACTCCCAGAAATCCTAACAGCTGGTAAATTGGCTGGGATTTCTGGGAGTTGTAGGCCAAAACTTGAATAAACCACACTGAATTCTAGATGGGACTCTCCAAATAGGAAGGAGGGAGGGAAGGAGGAAGGGAGGGAAGGAGGAAGGGAGGGAGGGGGTATTCTATTCTTGGAAGCAGCAAAAAAAAGGAGGAGGAGCCCCCCCCGCTCCTCGCTGCCTCTCTCTCACCCCGATCCTGAGGGAGCGAGGGCCCAAGTTTGCCCAGGCTGAGAGGAAAAGGAAGAGGCCTGAGGCTGTGAGGAATGGTGGGAGTTGAAGTCCAAAACACGTACCTGGAGGGCTGCAGTTGGCCCCTGCGATGGGGCAAGGCAGAGCAACGGGGAAGAGAAGCATCTGAGAGAGCGCAGGGAAAGAGAGGAGGAGAAGCGCGCATGTGCGCGCGCGCGTGTGTGAAGCTGGCCCCTGCGATGGGGCATGGCAATAGAGCAACGGGGAAGAGAAGGGGGGGAGAAGCATCTGAGAGAGCGCAGGGAGAGAGAGGAGGAGAAGCGCACGTGTGTGTGTGTGTGAAGCTGGCCCCTGCGATGGGGCATGGCAACAGAGCAACGGGGAAGAGAAGGGGGGGAAGCATGGAGGACTACACTTTCCAGAATGCATTGCCTGCCTACCTAGCAGCAGCGTCACTTCCAGTTCCCCATAGAAATGCGGGAAAAAGAAGAAGCTGAATGAAGGCGGGAAGGAAATGAGGGGGAGAAGACAGGGAGAAGTGAGTAGGTAGTACAATAATTAATTAATTAATAATTAAGAATTTATTACGATCCTAACACAAATTGTTGGCCTCAAGGACCGTAAAAGGAAGTCCACTTCCTGGTTGGCGTTCCAGGTGCGGAAATACTCGAAAGTAGCATTTCTTACGAATTTCTTACGAAACGAATCATTTTCATAATTTTTTTCTCATGCCTAGTATCTACAGTTATTTACCAAGCCTGGAGATGTGTGTGTCCATAGGTGGCACCCATGGAGAGAAGGACTCATAATTGTGCCAAGTTTCATTTCTCACAGTCTGCAGGAACTTTCTTGAAGGGAGGAGGGGCTGGCATAGTGTGGTGCCGGCCCCTTCTCCCTCATTCTGCGAAAAGACATCGCCCACCACTCCCGCCCATGGACCGTATAATAATGATCGTCAAATGGTCGTCATTTGGGGTCGGGTAGGAATTTTCCCTCTTATGTTCTAAGAGGGTTTTTTGCCTACCCTATACTGTTATCTTAGGGGCTAGATGGAATGGTCGGCTTGTAAACTAGCCTAGTGTAAATAGATAAGTTATTCAAAGTTTTGTATACACTTAAGGCACCCCTTAAGGGTGTGGGACATTCTGCAAACACTCACCTAGAAGTTAATTTTAGGGGTGAGGTGAAGGTGAATGCCCCAGGAGCAGGGAGCGTCTGCTCTCCAAAGTTGAGAGAGATTTCTCCTGATGTTTCCCTCACGGGTTGCCCGGGTTTAAATCTCCAGGGGACCCAGGTAGTACACCTGAATAGCTGAGGGGTAGACTTTAGAAGACGCTACCTCAGCTTAGACACACCAAGTTGAACTGACACCTAAAAGTTAGATGAGTTATAAGTTAAATAGGTAACAATAAATAAAAGTTACCCAAATTTGAATCCATATTTTGTGTCTGTCTCTTTATTTCGGGGGGTTGGAAGACAAAAAGCATTATGGCTGGGCTAGATGTACACTATTAAAATATTAAAATAAATAACGCTGGGTTCAACAGAGGTAGAATGTATGTAATAGGAGGGTTTATGGGAGATAATGTGGAGCAGACAACCCAACAGGTGATTAAGGAGCTTCTGAGGACATTTTGCAAGGATTGATCTGGGAAGGCACATTGGAACAGCCATGTTTTCAAGCTCCTCCTAAAAACTGCCAATGTGGAGGCTTGTCTGATCTCTTTAGGGAGCGAGTTCCAGATTCGGGGGGCCACCACAGAGGAGGCCCTCTCCCTCGTCCCCACCAATCGCGCCTGTAGAGGGGGTGTTTATTCCAAAACATGGAATAGAGCAGGGGCCCTGCCTCGCGCTCTCTTGTTCCCACAATGCCCCGCGGAAGGAGCGCTGCGCAGAAGGAGCGCCGCATGGATTGTGCCCGCATGCGGAAGGTGCATCGTGTGCAGGGCAGAAGCCCCCCATCCGGCTGCGATCGACCTCCTTTGGACCGCGATCGACTGGTCGATCACGATCGACTTCATGGGCAGCCCTGGTCTAGCGGTAACATCAACATGTTGGCTGAGTAGTGTCACTGGGTGAGGAGAAGTAGAGCCTGGGTTTAACTATTTATTTACTGGTATCAAGTTACTTGCAGTTGCTAGCTTTTCCTGATAATGAAGTGTATCACATTTCAGTTGCAGAAGAACTTCACTTCCTTTGGAGCATAACCTCATTTTGAGATCTCGGTTATACAACTATGGTATGGTGATCATCACAATTCATGAGAAGTATCCTCAGTAGGGATATAAATATTCACCTATCAGTGCAGGCATGAAAGATTTCTGTAATTTTCTCCCGGCCACAAGGGAGAATGCAGATTTCACTGCAGTATTTTCCTGAGCCCTGTACAATGTTCTGAGGGATTACTTTTGCACAGAAACACACGCAGTTTTATATATGTCTTTAAAAATAGACACCTTTTCTGGGCAGGTTGTAATGTATTTATTACATCATATTTACCTGGAATACTTCTTGAGGTGTTTAATACTGATTGAAAATTGCACATAAAGCTTTAGTCTTCTTCCCAAGAAGCCTTCCTAAATGTTGGGAAACCTTTTCTTTGTACAGAAACACATGAAAACAAGTGTCTTTCCATTACTAACTCTCAGTAAATGGTGGAAGAGAAATATCTATTGGTCAGGTGCTGCTTTGGGCTTTTTTGTGGCAGTTTAGAAGATAACCAGTTACAGTCTTGAGTCCGCAAGACCTGACTTGATCGTCTTCCGGGTCGCCAGGGCGATGAGCTGCCTCAGATCGCCGAGTGCTCCCCCTGCAGGCCCAGATCGCCTCCAGGGATGACAGGCACTCCAAAGCCGCTGTTCCTTTGACCTGTCTGCCGATGCAGGCCTCACAGAGCCCGCGATGGGATGGCAGCAGCGGCACTCCATAGCAGGCGATCAGCTGGGGAACGGCTGGGAGCAAGAGCGGGCGGAGGCCTGCAGCCTCCAATCGCCTGCTGCTCTCCTCTTTTTTTGTCCTGGCAGAGGGACACAGGGACAGAGTGCTGTGCTGTGTCCCTGCTGCGTCCCTGCAGTGAGTGGCTGAGGCAGAGAGAGGGCAGAAGGGGAGGAGGGCAGAGGGGAGGGAGGAAGGAAGGAGGGAGGTGGCCAGGAAGACGCGCCTCCCGCCCCGAGCAGGTCATGGAGGCCTCGGGCGATGAGGGCAGCGAAGCGAGCTCCCAAGTATTGTACCCTAGGCTTGACTGGACCTTAGTAACCCACTCACGACACAGTCTCTGCGGTTAAATGCTTTATTTATTTATTATTCGGTTTTATATTCCGCTCCTCCCTGCAGGCTCGGGGCGGATCACAGTAGCAATAAAACACACAATAAAACATACAGTAAAATTTGATTAAAACATGCAATACATAGCCAGTAGCCAGCAGATTACTGATCGTAGCTCGGACGCTGATATGCATCTACATTCAGGCTAGCCAAACGCTAGTCTGAAGAGGGCAGTCTCGCAGGCCCTTCGAAAAGGGCCGAGTTCGTGAATCGCCCGAGCGTGACTAGGCAGTGAGTTCCAAGTCGTAGGAGCCACAACTGAAAAGGCCCGCTGTCTTGTACTGGACAAGTGACAGGAGCGGGGTGATGGAATGACCAACAGGTTCTGCTCTTCTGAGTGCAGTGATCTCGGGAATATACGGGTAAGGCGGTCCCTTAGGTACTCAGGCCCTAGACCGTGCAAGGCCTTAAAGGTTAAAACCAACACCTTGAAGGCAATCCGGTACTCAATAGGCAGCCAGTGCAGTTGCCGAAGGATGGGCATGATATGCTCTCTCACCGGTGCTCCCACCAGCAAGCAAGCAGCGGCATTCTGCACCAGCTTGAGTTTCCGGACTGTCGACAAGGGAAGGCCCACGTAGAAAGCGTTACAGTAGTCCAGCCTCGAGATGACCATCACCTGGATCACCGTGGCCAGATCATCCCTGGACAGGTAGGGTGCCAGTCGCCTAGCCTGGCAGAGATGGTAAAACGCCGTTTTGCTGACCATGGAGACCTGAGTCTCCATGGTCAGCAAAGGGTCCAATTGGACACCTAAACCCTTTATGAGGTGAATAAATAAATAGTTAAGAAAAGGCAAAGAAGAAAGATTCAAAACTTGAAGCAATGAAGTATCAAAGTTCAGTCTCTCGGAACTGCAAGGCAAAGTCTCTGGAAGTTGCAAAGGACAAAGTCTCTTGATGCCACAAAGGCTAATCCACAGGCCCGATAGCCTGACTTGGTAACAAGGTCCCCACAGCTAGGAAGACCCCTCTGGTACCCTCAGTGGAGTTTGGCAAGGTTGATCAAAAGTTGGCACGAGATGGGGACTGTAGTCCAGCCTGAACCTTTATAGGTTTTGAGCTCCCTAGCTCTGCAATGTGCTGACTTCTCCTGGGCCTTCCCACGGGAACAGAAAGGGAGTCTTTCGCTTCCCTCCTATCTGCAGGCTTCTGGAATTCCACCTCGTTAGCAGGGACAGCTGTGGGAAAGGGAGGCTGGGAGCCGACACGGCTCCAGATGCTGTTATCTCTGTGAGAAAGGGCCGCACTGCGCCTTTCCCTGGCCCGCTGGGGCCCTGTTGAGGGAAACGGCGGAGACTGGCTGTTAGGCCTTTCGGCCTTCTTGTTAAGGACATGGCGGCGGTTTGGTTCACCGGAACCAGGCTGAGGTGTGACACCGAGGGGCCGCTGACCTCCATGTTCAAAGAGTCCCCGCCTTCCTCCTAGTTCCCTTCGGAGCCTCCCCCCCCCGGCGGGTGAGTGGCAGGCAAGCAGAGAGGGCGAGCAAAGAAGGCAGGCAGGCAGGCAGGCAGTCTCTCTGAGGCAGGCCACACACACTCTGGGTCCGCTTTGCCATCCTCTGGGCTGGGGTCATTGGGCCATTCCATCTTGGGATCCTTCCTCTCTTGAGGATGTCAGTCTTCATCTTGGTTCGCACCTTGTCTTCTTGAATTTTATTTTATTTTATTTTAGTGGTTTTTATTATTATTTTATAATAATTTTATAATAATATTATAATAATATAATAAATATATAATATAGTTCCTCTGGTCCAATTGCATTCAGTGGAACTGATATTTAGGAGATGGGGAAAAGGTGAGGTGGATGAACTGATAGGACCTATGAGAGCCACTGTGGAGGTGTGGAGAATGTGGCAAGGGAGGATGGCACCGGGAGTCTCGAAGATAGCCTCGCTACAGGTAATGAACCCTAAAAAGGAGGAAAATCTAAGCAGAGTAATAAGGGAATTGAGAGGGAAGGGGGTCACAAGACTGGAGCAATTAGTGGATGAAGGGGGCAGAATTAGGAGAGACAGATTAGAGAACTGGTTGGGACAAAGGCGGTGGCTGCAAATCTGGGCAGTATGTGAATTTCTGATGCAGAGGGAGGTTAGAGGGGCAATGCAAAGAGAGGACACTGCTTTTGAGAAGTTGGTCAGGGGAAGGAAGGAAGGGAAAAGGGCTCAGGTGGGAAAGATATATAAGCTGTTAGTAGTGTCAGGGGAAAGCCCTGTACAAGAATTAACCAAATTGTGGGAGAGGGAAGTACAAGTATCAGAATTAGAGATGGAAAGGACAATGGGAAATATTGCAAAAATGAAAAATACAAGAGTGAGGGAAATGAGAAGGAAACTCCTGCATAAGTGGTATCGGACTCCGGCCCAATTGGCACACTTCTTTCAAAACGTGAGTAGCCGATGTTGGCACGGGTGCCAAGTGAAAGGGGTATATATGCACCTGATTTGGGAATGTGTAGTAGTTAAGAAATTCTGGAAAGAGGTACAAGGGGAAATTAATAAGGCACTGAATATAAATTGGGCAATTACGAAGGAGATTGTGATATTGGTGAAAAAGAGTGATTTGGGCGAATATGGAGGAATCAAGGAAGCCATGATTGAAAGCGCACAGTCTGTCATAGTTCTAGGCTGGAAGGACTCCTCCAAATGGACAATCAAGAACTGCATGTGATACCTGGTAGAACACATTCAATTTGAAATTATGGAGATCAGGGTTAATGAGTTGGATGAGAATAAATTGCAGGAACTGTTGGGGCGATGGGACCGGGTAAGACAATATATTGTTTGGAGAACCCGAGATCAAGATACGAGTAATAAGTTGGATCTACTGTTTAATTTGTAATGTAAACTGTCCAAAAGGCTTGAAGGAAAAGAAGAATAGTGATGGAACCCTCAGAAGGGGTGGAGGGGTGTGGATGCTTGTGAGGGTGGAAGGGGCACTTTCACAGTGCACTTGTTTGTTATGGTTGTTGTATGGATGTTGTTTCTTTTTCTGTATGTCAAAAAACCAATAAAAATTATATAATAAATATATAATATAAAATGTTATATTATAATTTCAACATATTATATTCTATATATATATATATACTATAATAATTATGATATTAATACTAACAATATATGAATATTTCTTGATATATTAATATGTTAATATTAATGATGTGTAATATATAGTAAATAAATAAATAAATCATGTATATTAGAATGTAGTTCAGCCTTTAGGTGCGTCCCTCCATAATATTTTTTGGCTCTTGTGTGGCCCCTTGGAAATATAATTGCCCACCCCTGCTATAGAATGATAGTACCTTGATTCCACTTTAACTTCCTTGGTCACATTTTGTGGAATGCTTAGGTCCACAGTTGGGTGAGGCAGGAGAGGTCTCTGGCCAAGACTCAGAAATGCTCTTCTCTAAACTGCGATTCCCAGCATTAAATAGGGTGGAAACCGTAGCAGTTAAATTAAAATCATAACACTAACATAGCATGAACTTCATCCCCGACCCCCCCCAATTTGCTTATTTGCAGTGGAAAGCAGAACATTTTGACTGTACATTGACGAGTGTTTCTTTTCTTATAAATAAAGATACCTCCAATGTGCTGGATCATTCCACCCGGTGTGCTTCACGATATGCTGATCCCAGTGGAGAAGTAATGTATGCAACCTCCAAATGAGCTAATGGGAGATGGAGTGCAACAGCCTCATTTAAGGCTAACACAGAGAGCGGCAACCTTCAAGACAGAGATAATGGAGCAGTGCCTTCAAATCATCAGCTTTTTCCTCTGTCTCTAGAAATTATATCACTTGATTTACTCATATTGTGACTTTTCGTAGTTCATTAGCCCCAATTTGCAAAGTTGTGGAAATACACAGAATACAAATTTGTAGTCAGAAGTAGAAACACAGAGGTGAGATGGGTATGGGGTTGAATTAGAGTTACTTTATTAATTAGCTACCTTAGGTACCTGGTGGTGCCAGGGTTACGTATTATGGAATGATAAACATTAGAAGTAGTCATTATTTCTTTTTGGATTTTATTAATAGTGGAATTAGAAATACTCATGGCTCTCTGGAAGTAAGGCACTTATGGGTCTTTGGATGTGGGTGGGCTACAGCTCACAACATCCTTGGTTAATCCTCTCAAAACTAGTATTTTCCGTTGGCTGCGATGGGTATGTGTGACAAGTCTGGTACTATGGGAAATACCATGGTCCAGCTCTCACATCCATAGGTTACTATGGGAAATACCATGGTCCAGCTCTCACATCCATAGGTTACTATGGGAAATACCATGGTCCAGCTCTCACATCCATAAGTTACTATGGGAAATACCATGGTCCAGCTCTCACATCCATAGGTTACTATGGGAAATACCATGGTCCAGCTCTCACATCCATAGGTTACTATGGGAAATACCATGGTAAAGCTCTCACATCCATTGGTTACTATGGGAAATACCATGGTCCAGCTCTCACATCCATAGGTTACTATGGGAAATACCATGGTCCAGCTCTCACATCCATAGGTTACTATGGGAAATACCATGGTCCAGCTCTCACATCCATAGGTTACTATGGGAAATACCATGGTCCAGCTCTCACATCCATAGGTTACTATGGGAAATACCATGGTCCAGCTGGGTTACAGGGAAATACCATGGTCCAGCATCCATAGGTTACTATGGGAAATACCATGGTCCAGCTCTCACATCCATAGGTTACTATGGGAAATACCATGGTCCAGCTCTCACCTCCATAGGTTACTATGGGAAATACCATGGCTCTACATCCATAGGTTACTATGGGAAATACCATGGTCCAGCTCTCACATCCATAGGTTACTATGGGAAATACCATGGTCCAGCTCTCACATCCACTAGGTACCATGGTCCAGCTCTCACATCCATAGGTTACTATGGGAAATACCATGGTCCAGCTCTCACATCCATAGGTTACTATGGGAAACCATGGTCCAGCTCTCACATCCATAGGTTACAGGGAAATACCATGGTCCAGCACACTCCATTGGTTACTATGGGAAATACCATGGTCCAGCTCTCACATCCATAGGTTACTATGGGAAATACTATGGTCCAGCTCTCACATACATAGGTTACTATGGGAAATACCATGGTCCAGCTCTCACATCCATAGGTTACTATGGGAAATACCATGGTCCAGCTCTCACATCCATAGTTTACTATGGGAAATACCATGGTCCAGCTCTCACATCCATAGGTTACTATGGGAAATACCATGGTCCAGCTCTCACCTCCATGGGTTACTATGGGAAATACCATGGTCCAGCTCTCACATCCATAGGTTACTATGGGAAATTCCGTTGCCAGTGTGATGTCTCTACCCATCCACATTTCCTCTTCATTAGCTCTTTAAACATCCCTTTTCTTTAATATCCCAGGTGAATAAATTTTCATCTGTTTCTATTTTTTGTGGCCCAGCTGGTGCATTCTCTAAAGAAGACAGATGTGAGTTTAGAAAGCAGGATTTTTTAAAAAGTGCTGTCAAAATAGAAGGAAACACTTTGGAGCATTTTTCCATATGCTATTGAGACCGGTATTATTCAAGACAGAATGATCCTCCTCTGAAAAGAAAGGGGCGGGGAGGGGAAAACACCACCAAACACTATCTTTATCTTCTTACTCAGGTTTAATTATGCAGATTTCATGGTCATTAATTTCAATATACATGAATACATCTGCTAAATTGCTAGAAGGCCCTATTCAATTACACTGGAGCTCTTGTTATTTGGTGGATGTGTATCCCCCCAGCAATGGGATGGTTCAGGATGTTGTCTGCTTTGCATGAAGACAAAGCAAATAACCCATGCTAGGGATCCAACAAAGCAAATAATATGCTTAAAACCAGGTATCATTTCTGATAATTATAAAATTGGAATAAGTTGGATGAATGAATATCCCAGCGTGTTTTCTTCCCCATTCCTTTTACCCTTTCTCGTTTACCTTATTGGCTCCTTTCAGAAATGCATCAAAGCTACAAACAGAGAACACAAAGCATATTATTCAAAGATATGCTTGCTTAAAAGCTCAACTCTTTATTTGAGATTCCAAAGAGACTGTAAGCATTGTAATTCTCTATCAATATTTGTAACAGTCTTCTCAGGATAAATTGCAATTATAATCTTGCATATGTGTTTATTTATCTATAGTCAGCTCTCCATGTTCTCTGTGGTTTGGGGTACAGGACTCATTATGAAAGTGGGAAACCTTTGTTACCGAACATTTTAGGACAGCCTGGCCCATAGGGGGCAGAGGCCCAGAAGTACCCCTAAAACGTGGATTTCAGCAGAACCTCTGGTGAAGTTTTAAATGCAAACTAAAAATCCCTTTCCCAAATGATCTCACCAAAGAAGTCTGGAAGAAGATGCCACTGAAGTTTTTATTCTTGTCAGCTGAGAAGGATGACCACTGCCAGGCATGTAGCCGGGGGCTAAGGGGCTTCAGCCTCCCCCGAAATTCTCAGGGTGGTCTGCGAAAAGGCCTGACTGGTACATTATTTAAACTGTTATGTTTATTCATATCATGATCTGATCACCATGCTCATTATATCCCACATTAATGGGGTTATTGGGATAACAATACAAAAGATTTGCTAGGGTAGACCCTCTTCCACCCAGTCTCAGCCCCCCGAACCAAACTCAGCCCCCGAACCAAAATCCTGGCTACGGCCCTGACCACTGCAGATTCCTTGTCGCAAAGCAGTCATAAAGTTACATTGAAAACATATGCCATTTTTATACATTTTACAGAACTGTCAAATTCAAACTTTCCTGCCCCTGCATGCTGTAGGCTTCATGATGATTGGTTGGAACCTTGGAAGCCAGCTATAGCGGGAACCAATCGTGAAACAGCGCTGCTTTCGCTTTGGCGAGGGGCAGGAATGTTTGTTCTAAACAAGCAGCTGGAGTTTTCTTGATTAGATTATGTCCATATGTTAATGAAGATCCGAGAGTTTGACCTTTCGGGCCAAAGCAAGTTCTTTGTTCTTGGTGAAAAACAGGAATTTGTCCTTAATGACCCTTCCTTGTTGACAAAAGGTCATATGTAGATTTCCTATGAGAGTTTTCAGTCTTCTGGATGGTAAACAAATGAAATAACTGTAGCCCTGTGTTGGTTTCCGAGGCCAACTGTGACAGCCGGTTATGAAATATGAAATATAGTTATGCCATACATCCTATAAATGTAGGACAAGACTAAACACAGAGGGTCCAGCGTTTATTGGAATAAAATGAGTCTTTCAAAAGTGGGAAAGAAGAACTTCTCCAAAACCAGAAAGAGTCCTCTGTCATGCAAATTGCTCCAATGATTAAGGGTGCAGCCAGGAATGTGGTTTCATCCTGATTTCAAAACAACAGCTGGCTCTTTCATAAACATGTAGCATTTCTTCATATTATTTTACACATGGGGAGGGGGAAAACATGCAGGAAAATTACATAGGAGGGTTTCAGGGGAATATCACCAATATCTCATAATTACTTCATATGCAAGGGGTGGAAAGAAAGTCCATATGATTTTGAAAAGCATCAAATCCATATGCTTTGGGCAGGGGCGGCCTTTGCCATTACGCGGCCTACGCAACCGCGTAGAGAGCACCATCTTGGACGCGGCGGGGTGGGGCGCCATAGTGAGGCGCCGCGGTGTTGCCCACCCTGCTGCTGCTGCGCTGCGCTGCCCTCCGCGGTTTCGCGCGCATGCGCAGTGCCTATGGAGCTCTCTTGAGGTCCATAGGCACAACGCATGCGCCAAGAAAAATATTTGGGGAGGGGGCACAAAAATAATGTGGGGGGGGGGGCGAAATAATTTTAGCCTTCCATGCGAAATTAACTCAGACCGCCCCTGGCTTTGGGGAAAGTCCATCTGTGTCCTTGAGAAAACTATAAGAGAAAAGTCCTTTTTGCTAATAGCCTGAGGAGAGTCCAAATACATGAAAACCTTTGGAAAACTATGTCTCCCAAACCGCTCAGGGCTTGCCCCTGTTGGCTTGTCTACATGCAACTCTGTGCACAAAGAGTCCATGGCTTCAGGTTAAGTGAGGCAAGAAAACACAGAGGTATAAATGGCTGGAGGTCTTTTGATGCCAAATCCCAGCCTTTTGTGCTAGAGATGCCAGACCACGTGTGCAGGAACGTTGGAACTCCCTGTTGCAGGTCAAACCAATTAGGATGCAGATGGGTTCTTTCTGGGGCTCGCCTTCACCTTGAGTAAAAAGGTTTTTTAAAACAACCTGAGATAACACGTCTCTAGGAATCTCTAAGTCAAAGATTCCTGGAGGTCAAAACCCTTTGGGGGGGGTGTTCGCGAGGGGGTATCAGAGGGTGTCTGTGTGGAAAGTTTGGCCTAATTCCATTGTTGGTGGAGTTCAGAGTGCTTTTTGATTGTAGGTGTATGATAAATCCCAGTAACTACAACTTCCAAATGTCAAGATCTATTTTCCTGGAGTATGGACTGGTTTGATCTTCTTGCGATCCAAGACACTCTCAGAATTTTCCTCCAGCACCACAGTATTTATTATATGTATATCCCATGGTGCCCTCATTGAAAGAAATGGGAAGTTCTTCTTTCATGGGATTGGTTTTGCACTTCAGACAAAGATTGATGAGTCTTTAAATCCATCATGAGACAGGTCATGTTCAGAAACAGTGACTGTGCCAGGATCTCATTTCTCATTGAGGTATTTGTTTGTTTGTTTATTTATTTCGATTTGTTCGTCGCCACTCTCGTCTGGCTCAGGGCGACTTACATATGGTAAAAACACAATAAAATACAAACACTATAAAAACAGTTAAAAACATCAGAATTTACACCAAGATTAAAAGCATACAGTGAGACATGGCAACCAGTAAATACTCCCGGGCCTATGGCTAGAGTTGTTAGCCGAATGCCTGCCCAAATAGGAAAGTTTTGCAGGCCTTCCTGAAGGCTAGCAAGTTGGAGAGTGCGTGGACCTCGGGAGGAAGAGCATTCCACAGAATTGGAGCTATGGCACTGAAGGCTCTCCTCCGTGTCGAGGTCAGATGGAGGGTTTTAACGCTCGGAACCACAAGAAGGTTAAGGGACTCTGAACGCAGTGGTCTTGCGGGACAATATAGGGAGAGGCGGTCCCTTAAGTACACTGGCCCCAGACCACTCAAGGCCTTAAAGCTTAACACCATCACCTTGAAGGTGATCCGGTGCTCAATCGGAAGCCAGTGCAGTTCGAGCAGGACAGGCGTCACGTGGCAACCATAGCCAATACTGTTAATGGGCAGGAGTGGAGGGGCCAACGTTCAGGCTCCGAATAAGCCTGCTGGGGGCTGGCCCTCCCATAGGCAGGCCACGCCCCCAGATCCATATTCTTACATTGAAGGGAGGCAAATTCCTTTCCCCCCAGCTGCACTGGGGTAAAGGGTGTTATCTGATTCAGAATGGTTACATTCAGTTTATGGTTGTGGTAGAAGCACACATGCATCACAGTTGCACATGACTAGGCATTGCTCCTTCATGTGCATTTGTGTTGATCATAGGTATGCACAATGCTACGATGTGTTGTGCATGGTTGCACATTTTGCACGAGGCAGATGTACCTGCATATTTGATTGCGTGACATTGCAATTTACTAAGGAGGCAGTGTGTGCAAGTTAAACTGCCACATAAACCCATGGCATAATTTTACACTCCTTTTCTGTGTTTTAGGATCTTGACCATAATTTGTACAGAATGGAGACTCAAGATAAATGATGCAGCTTAACAAACAAGGCAAATACAGTGGCGACTGTGAGAAACAAATTTTTGAACTGAATATGCATTCAGTTAAGGAATGCTCAGCAGCTGTGGCTGCTGAGCATGGCAAAAAAAAGGCCTCCTGGACAGAGGACAATTTCTTAAATGCTTTCCTTCCCAGACAAGATCTTCAGGAGGTCATTGTGCCATTTGATTAAGATGGTGTAATGCAAGCGGAACTCCACTGTTCCTGAGGATAAAATGAGTCACATTGGTTTAACACATCTCTGTCCCTTTTGACTTATAAGGCCAAGCTATGCTTCACCACCCCCGGCTCTGAGGGATGTTCTGCTTTAGAGATTTTGCAAATAGGGAAGGACATCGTTTCCATAGAAAAGCTTTTAACGCATGGCTCTTCACCTTCATGCTACCCTTCAGGTATCACAGGGAGCTTAGGTCCACACAGTTCCCTCTCACCTCAGACTGTCTTCTTGTTTTTGCAAATCATCTTAGAGCTGGAAGCTGTGGATATTTTTTTTTATTCTCTTTAGCCAGTGCACAGCAATGCAACTGAAGAGACATTGCTATAATACACACTCCACATTCCAAAACTACAATTTAAAATACAGCAGCATAACTGAATCATGCAGCAATTTAAACTATTGAAGCATGGACAGTCAAAGTCATATTATATCACATGCCTTCAGCCTTTCAAACACATATTATTAGGAGGAACTATAAAAGCTCATGCCCCAAAGAGGGCTTCAATCAAAAGGGGCTAAGGAGAGGTCAGATTTCAAGTGCTTGGAACTCATACGAGGGGTGTTCATTCAATATTTCCTCTGACCCACTTCCTGTGGACTGAGAATAATGAAACTTGGCACAGTTCTGTGTCCTTCTCTCCATCGGTGCCACCTCGGGACACACACTTCTCCCATATTTTTAAACAACTGTAAACACCTCGCTTGTAGAAGTCGACAGGTTGCTCCAAAAGCCACTCCATTGGAGTCTCATTGTTGTGATTGAGCCTTCAGCTACTACTAGTATTGGGGAAGATGCTGGGTCAATAGCATCAAGCAATAGTACGGAATGGGGTGAGGCTCTGGGTGATCAAGAATCTGCAGCTGGGAGGAAAAGGGCTGCTAGTGATTCTAGTTTGGAAGGGTTGGAACAGAGAAAAAGGATCCGGCAGGTACTTAGAGCACCTTCTGATTCAGACAATTTCCAAGGTTTTCCTGGGGAAGAAGAAATGGGGTCAGAGGAAAGTGATACGGATTTAGACTCAACATTGGTTCAGGAAGTAAGGGATGTGTGTAACGAAGAGTCTAATTCTGACACCTTCTGTGGCTTTGACAGTGACTTGGACTGGCCTTCTGGGGGTTCAGAAACAGATTGGGACACTTTAAGTTTTCAACAGCATTGGCAAAGTTGGAGGTCTGCACAGAGCACAACAGCTGTAGGAGATGCAGCAGCTGGTGCTCATGATCAAGGAGAGTCTTCAGAAGACAGTGATGTTTAAGTGCTATATAAACAATGGGTTTTTGGGGCTGCATTTGCGGCGGTCAAAGAGTTGATGGCTGGATCTTGTCTCTGACTTTCCTGTGTTCCTGATATCAAGTGCCTTGTTCCTGTTTCCAGATACTCTTACCTGCAGTGTGTCCCTGAGGTGGGGCTTGGTCTCCGCAGAGTTTACCTCCTGATTGCCTTGGATGGTCTCCTCCTTTTCATCTGCCTTTCTCCTGCCCTGGACCCCTGGACCGGATTTATGACCACTCTTCTGGATTCTCCCTTTGGACTTTGCAGACGGATGTCTGGTGTTTGTTTTGGGCTGTTTGCTGCTTTATTTTGGGGGACTTTTTCCTGGGGTTTTTGAGCCGAGTTTGCTATTTTTTTTTGTTCGTCCTTTTTCCAGTTATTGTTCAATAAACCTTTTGTTATCCCTTTTTACTCCTGGGCTTGGCTTCCTTGGTCTCTGAGCTACGACACTCATCATCTGAAAAATGCTTGCCCTTCAAAAACCACGTCCTTGTTGGAAAGAGGTGGAAGTCCAATGGTGTGCGGTCGGATGAATAGGAGAGATGCGGAAGAATTTCTAAGCCACAGGAGCATGCTTCTTCCATTTATGCAACAGATGAGTTGTGAACTGGTGCATTGTCTTCCAGAAGGCAGGCAGATACCTTTGATGATCATGCCAAGTTGTCTCTTGGTTTTGATGGCATCCTACAATTTCCACAGCAGGGAAGTATAGTATGCCCCAGTGATCATGGTGTCCTTTGCTGGGAAATCCATCAGTACTACTCCGTGCTGGTCCCAAAATACTGTGAGCATGACTTTGCCTGCTGAGAGTTGAGCACATGCATTCTTTGGAGGCAGTGAGTCATGATGCTTCCATTGCATCAATTGCACTTTAGTCTCAGGATCATCGTGATCGATCCGGCTTTCACCCTGTGTCATCAGTTTGCTGAAAATGTCCTCCTGGTGTCCATGGCACATCATTGTCAAGAGATTCCAAGAGTATTCAACGTGTTCCTGCTTCTGGAAAGGTGTGAGCAGCCAGGGGATTCAGCAAGTGAATAACTTATGCAGGTGAAGATGGTCTTGGATGATTTTTTCCCATGGACCCCACACTAATCTTGTCATTTTGGGCTCAGTGGCAATTGGTTATGCTGCAATTTTTCAAAATAGTGACCTCCATTTGCTGGATGGTGTGTTCATCCATAACAGAGTGGGGTCGCCCTGGAATTAGAGCTCTTTGCACTGAAGTATGTCCACATTGGAATTGATGGTGCCAATTCTTGACCCCCTCAACAGATGGGAAATTATTACCATAAACTTCTTTCATCTCATCATTCAATATTTCCCCTGATCCACTTCCTGTGGACTGAGAGCAATGAAACTTGGCATAGTTCTGAGTCCTTCTCTCCATGGGTGCCACCTCAGGACACACACTTCTCCCATCTTTTTAAGCAACTGGAAACACCTTGATTGTAGAAGTCAACAGGTTGCTCCATGTTGTGACCAGAAATCAGAGTATTATCATCTGAAAAATGCTTGCCCTTCAAAAACAACTTCAGCACCTGTAAAATCAAGACCATTATCAGTTTTGAGTTGTAAATTGGCATGTAACCTATAGAGCAGACCTGGGCAACCTACTGCCCACAGGACAGATGCGGCCCGGCAGCCTATTCTGTCCGGCCCGGGGAGAAGGGCGTCGGGGGCGGGGCCAAGAGGAAGGGGTGCCGCTACCGGCATCCCATCACGGACTCTGAGGCCTGCGTCGGCAGACAGCCTGCCACTCCTCCAATTGTTTTCTGGAGCGGCGGGCTGTCTTCCAGTTCGCCGGGGCGATCACCCGCCGCAGCTCGCCGACTGCTCCCACTGGAGGCCCGGATCGCCTCCTGGGATGGCAGACACTCCTAAGCCGGGGTGGCAGGCACTCCATGGCAGGGCGATCAGCTGGGGAATGGCTGGGGGGGAGAGTGGGCGGAGGTCTGCAGCCTCCGATCGTCTGCTGCTCTGCTCTGCTGCGGTGGTGGCTGGGTCCGCTTTGTTATCCTCTGGGCTGGGTCCATTGGGCCATTCCATCTTGGGATCCTTCCTCTCGTGAGGGTGTCAGCCTCCATCTTGGTTCGCACCTTGTCTCCTTGAATTTCATTTCATTTCATTTTAGTGTTTTTTATTATTATTTTATTATAATAATTTTATAATAATAATATAATAATATAATAAATAATATAATATAATGTTACATTATGTTATAATTTCAATATATTATCATGTCTATATATACAATAATATAATAATTATGATATTAATACTAATAATATATGAATATTTCTATTAATGATGTGTAATATATAGTAAATATAGTAAATAAATAAATAAAGAATGTATAAATTAGAATGTAGTTCCGCCTTTAGGTGCGGCCCTCCATAATATTTTTTTGGCTCTCGTGTGGCCCCTTGGAAAAAATAATTGCCCACCCCTGCTATAGAGACTTCTATCATTACACATGTACAGTTTCAGCATCCTGTGATAAATAGAAGTGGGTCAGTGGAAATCTTCAATGAATGCCCCCCATAAGAAGTATATTTGAAAACATGCACACAATGGTTCAAGAACATGTGTCAAGAAACCCTGAAAATCTCTATTTCTTGGGACCACCTCAAAAGGAAGTTTATTGGGTACTGCTAACAAAGGAAACTACATCCTCTTTGCTTCTGAACCCAGAACTTGGAAGGTAACTTTTTACAAGAAAGAATATAATGATGTGCTGAAACCATCGTTATAAACTAGTAGAGAATGGGTGTAGGAGCATAATTGTGCATTTAAAATGGAGGGGAGTGAATATTTATGGGAAGAGGGAAATTGAGCAGGAACAGACCGTCTCTTCCATCCCTGTGTCTATTGAATTTCATTCCTCTACTTACCTCTTAAGTACAATGCTCTCCTTTCTGTTGCAACTGATCATCCTATTTATTCAATCCCACTGATGCCTATGCACCTTCATTAACAATTTTTTGTATCTAACTCTGTTGCTTACTATGCAAACCCTTCTTCTTAAATTACTTCCAGTGGAGCAAGTCTGCAAGAAAATGTTTAATTCATAAATATAAACTTCAAAACTGATGTTATAGTTTCCAGTACATTCCTTCCAATGTGCCAGAAAGAAAAACTTGGTTATACATGCCATTGAGAAGCGGAAATGGGAGGTGTTTCTTAACCCCAAATGGTATTGGTTGTGAATGTATAAAGTTGAGTTTATATGTCTCCTTTGCCCTCTCCAGGTAATAAAGCCCATGAGGCTCCTTCCACGTCACGTCACAGTCTCAATGGACCAAGGTTTTGGAGAACAAGCCCTATGAGGAGCAGCTTAAAGAGCTGGGCATGTTGAGCCTGAAGAAGAGAAGACATGAGAGGAAGCGATAGGGAGGAGGGAGGGAGCTTCCTTTCTGCTGCACTGGAGAGGAGGACGCAATGGAGCCATGACTTCAAAATACAGGAAAGAAGATTCCACCTGAACATGAGGGAGAACTTCCTGACCGTGACAGCTGTTCAGCAGTGGAACTCTCTGCCCCGGAGGGAGTGTGGTGGAGGCTCCTTCTTTCGATACTTTCAAACAGAGGCTGGATGGCCATCTGTCAGGGGTGCTTTGAACGCAGTTTTCCTGCTTCTTGGCCGAATGAGGGTTGGGCTGGGAGAAAGCACGTTGAACTATTACACAGAGGCAATATTACGATATCAAAATAATATTATATTAGACATGAAAGGACTATCCAATTTCCACATACAGAACCTGAATGCATGATACAAAGCCGTAAATTACGGATATAATCTCACATGACCCTTATTCGGTATCCTCAGTCCATCAGCCGGAAAGTCCGGAGTATAGCCCGTATTTAGTCCGTAGTCATGTGAATTACAGTGCAAAAGGTTCTGTTTCTGTGAAGGTACGGCGTCCCCAATGTCAATTAGGCATAATCCAATACGCGATAGGACATGAAGGAGTTGTTGTTTACTCCTCAATAGATAATCATGAGCCTGGGGCCAACGAGCCAGTGATGGCTGAGATGTCGGGCCGCTTAACTAGCATTTCGCTCCCAGACTGAGCTTTCTCAAGGCCAGCAGATAATCAAATTTGCTGTTTGTCCATATCTGTAAAAGGAAATAATTCATAGAATCTCGAAAGCCTAATGCAAAAACCCATATGGACCAATATACAATCATACATACCGATATGGCGATCTACAAGAACCTAACCCCGCCAGAAAGCGAGGTGACCATTATATACATAAACATTAGATTACTGAGCAGCTGATTTACATTATTAGCGATTGCACCCCGATGACTTCATTGAACCTGTTAGGAACTTCTGAATCCAGTAGTAAAATCCATTTGCATTCGAGTCTTCTAAGCACCTGGTGAATGTTACTGTGTGGTGTCTGTTCTACTCCTTCGAGTGCCTGAATCCTTAAAGAGCCCGGGGAATGTTTACAATCCTCGCAATGCACATAGAAAGGCAAATCTTGGTTTTTAGATTTAATTCTACTCCGATGATCAATAAATCTTTGATGGAGTTTGCGAGACGTGACCCCCACGTAGACCTTAGGGCAAGAACGTGTGATGGCATACGTGACACATGACATGGAGCATGTAGCATGACATTTGACTTCGTAGTTTTTATTCCTGGAGGGACTGAAAATAAATTTGCTGGAATTAATGTTATTGCATATAGAGCAATGGCCACAAACTTTCGTCCCTTTGCTCAAGCTACTTATTGGTCTGATGACATGGTTGGAATGTGTCAATGTGTCGCCCAGGTTTAAAGTTCTTTTAAATGCAGTCATAGGCAGGGATTCCAATCCAGGTATATGTGATATGATGGGCCAATTTTTTTTCACTATTGTAAAAAGAGTTTTACTATGTGGGGTCAATTTTAAGGGCCAAACAGTGGTGTTAATGGAAGGTCTCTCCTTGTGTTGCAGCAATGTATGTCTGTCTGCCATAGCCGCTTTTAATTTGGCTTTGGAAATTATGTGCTGAGGGTAACCCCACCAGGCTCTCTCTCTCTCCCAACTGTTCTAGGGTCCTGTGGTTCTTCATTCCCCCCCCCCCATCGAGCCCCACCAAGCCCCTCCCCCAGGGCCCTGCCCCCCACCGGGCCTTCTCAAGGCAGAGACATGGGGCCCTCCCTCCCTCCTTCCTTCCCCTCAGCCACACTCATCGCTGAAGGAAGGAAGGAAGGAAGGAAGCCCCAGCTGCTCTGCTTCGAACCGCTGGTGCTTTGCTTCTATAGTGTTGCTAAAGTTCTGGTGGTGAACGTTTCAGAACTCTAACAAAGCTTTCAAAAGAAGAAGGAAGGATTAAACACAGGACAAAGGAAGGAAAGAAATAACAAAAGTTTCAAAATGTCATTATAAATGGCAGTTCCTAATTGGTTCTGTCATTAAAATCACCAATAATGAATAATAATGAAATTTTGTTAAGAGTTCTGAAATTTTCACCACCAGAAATTTAGCAACACTGTAGAAGCAAAGCACCAGCGCCCCCTAGTTTTCACCACCAGAACTTTAGTTTTGTAAGTACTATAGACCAGTGTTTCTCAACCTTTTTTGAGCCACGGCACACTTTTTACATTTACACAATCCTGGGGCACACTACCAACCAAAATGACACAAAATGACACTAACACAGTGGTTCTCAACCTTTCTAATGCCGTGACCCCTAAATAAGGTTCCTCGTGTTGTGGTGACACCCAACCATATTTCCGTTGCTACTTCATAAATAATTTTGCTACTCTTACGAATTCTAATGCAAATCTCTAATATGCAGGATGTATTTTCATTGCTATACATTGAACATAATTAAAGCCTAGTGATTAATCACAAAAACAATTATGTTTGGGGGAGTATGGGCAACGGATGATGGGATTTGCAGTACCTTCAACCAATTCAGCTCTGACTTCAACAGACCACTGAGATTCCCCACGAATGACAGACCTAGACCAAACTTGGCACACAGAACTCCCGTGACCAACAGAGAATACTGGAGGAAGTTGGGAGGAATTGACAGTGATTTATAGGAGATGTAGTTCGCCTATATCAGGAAAGCACTGTGAACCCAAATGACTATTAATCTGGACCAAACTTAGCATCAATACTCAATATGCCCAAAATTGATCAATGGTTGGAGTTTAGAGAAAATGAATCTTGACATTTGGGAGTTGCAGTTGCTGGGATTTATAGTTCCTCTGCCATCCAAGAGCATTCTGAATTCCAACAAAAATGGAATTGAATAAGCTTGGCATACAGGTTGGGATGGAAAGGGGCTGGAAAAGTGGGAAAGACTCCAGTCTGGTGTGTGTGTGGGGGGGATTGGGAGAAGGTAAGGAGGAAATTGGGGAGGTAAAGAGGAGCAGCTGGAAAAGATTGGAATGGGGAAAGGAAGACTGCAAAATGAGCATGACGGGGGTGCAAAGGGGAGCCTGGAATAGTGGAAAGATTGAAATGGCAAGGAGGTAAGTGGAATAGATTGAGGTGGGGATGGGGGCTGGAATAGTGGGAGGGGCTGGGTATAGTAAAGAAGGGGAAAACTAGAAAAAGGGAAGACGGGGGTGGGAACGGGTGTTGGAAAAGCGGGGGGAACTGAGGTGGGAAGGGAGGAAGTGGGAAGGACTGGGGAGAGGAAGGTGCGGGCGAGCGACCCAAAAGAAGGAAATCAAGCGAGGCACCTTTTGCCACCCCTGCCAACCTCTCCCCATGGCTCCTTTTTCTCCCCCTCCTTCTTAACCCAGTCAAAAGGAGTGGGGGGGGGGGGAGGGAATGCTAGGAGGGAGGAGGAGCAGCCCAAGGCAAAGCTCAGGGGTGACGGCAAGGAGAGGGAGTGAGAGAGAAACCCACACAGAGGGCGAAAGACGGGGAGATGGAGGTCCCAGCAGAGGAGGCGGCACTCAGGGCTGCTGCTTCTGCTTCCCCTCTGAAGCATGCCGCCGAGCCTGCCTCTTTCCCCCGCCAGCAAGCACACGCGCAGCTCCCTTCCTCCTCCAATCACGAGTCCAATGTCGGCGCGCGTGCGAGGTGAGGGGGCGCAGGCAGCTGCCTTCCTCCTCCATTCAGGAGCGCGCCCAACTCACCTCGCACACGGCGCTGACATTGCGCCGTGATTGGAGGAGGAAGGGAGCTGCTGAGCGCGCTGATGGGGGAGAGGCAGGCTCGGCGGCAATGCTTGCTCCTCCTTCCCTGGCCTCCTCCTCTTCTTCTCTCCCTCCCTTCCTCGGCTCCCCAAGGAGCCGAGGTTCCTGTGGGCTCACTTTCGGAGGAAGAGGAGAGTGTCGCCCGGCCCCTCCCCTCCTGAGCCTCCCTGCCTCTCTAGGTCTAGGTCCTAGAGAGGGTTGGATTCCCCAACCGCTGTTCCTTGATCAGCTGGTGTGCCGCGGGAAAACCTTGGAGGGGGAAGAAAGGCAGGGGGAAGAGGTTTTCTTGCGGCACACCAGCTGATAGCTCATGGCACACTGGTGTGCCGAGGCACAGCGGTTGACAATGACTGCTATAGACCATTTAGAATCATGGATTGCCCATGCCTAGTTGTGGCTTTCTACTAATGCCAAGAGTCTATCCTTCTTCATTTCCATAAAATCTCTTGCTCTTTTTTTGGTGGGTCTATTTGTTCTCTGCTTGTTGTAATTATAATAGCTACTTTGTTACTCCATAGAATTACCCTCAGTTCTTTTTTTGAGAGTACTTTGATAAGTGAAAGCGAAAGAACGAGAAGGAGGGGGTGTTTGCTCATCTTTTCATCTATATCTGGCAACAACTAACACCTCTTTGAAGTCCAAATTGTTGGGTAAAGATGGCAAAACACTGGAACAAATGTCAAAACCAATTTCTCTCAAAAGCCGACTTGGATGCAAGATCCGCTTCTAATGAAATAATTACACTACGCAAGTAATTATCTTAACTTAGTTTGTCATAATTTAAAATTCATGTTAATTAGGCATCTTTTTCAAGAGTGTAATTTGACACTAATGCATAGCTTTGGCGAAACTCTCTCTGATATATGTTTTCTTACATTTTTAAATACCTTGAAGCAAACTGGAGATTCTACCCAATGGTTCTCATACATACTGTAGCATTAAAGATAATGTTTTGCTATATATTTCAGTTGCTTTGAAGTGAATTCATTCCTATATTTTGACCATTTAAAAGTCTAGACCAGGCTTGTGCAATCTGGGTAAACCTTGATCCATTTTGGTATCCCAGCATTCGGTGGAGGCCCCGATCCATTTTTTGGGAGCGTCCTGAATTTGAGAGGACAGATATTTGTTTTTGCTCTGGAGTGCTGAAAGATCAATTTTCTATTGGCCCATTATGGGAGGGGAGCTTCCCAGGTTCCCCTTTCCATCATTTTAGATATTTAAGATGTTTGTAATCTAGAGGAGAGGTGCTGTAGATTGGCGCATACGCTTTCTATCCCAGGCCTGCATGCCACATGCTTGCCTCCTTTAGCTGTTTCTTACTCTAGAACAGTGTTTCCCAACCGGTGTGCCATGAGCGATCATCAGGTGTGCCGTGGGATATTGGAACCTCCAATACCCTTTCTTCCCCCTCCTGCAGCAGAACACTTTTTCTGGCCCCTCTCCACAGCAGGCAACGCATCTGAGAGAGCGCTGTCTTCCCAGCCTTGCTCTGCTCACTTTGCCGCCATTTTGATCCGAGGGGGCAGCATGAGAGTGTTCAAGAGGGGAGGGTGGAAGACATGGGGCAAGTCTGCGCAGTAAAAGCCCATTACATACGACCCACACGGGTCAATTTCCATTTCATTTTTCTCCCTCCCCCTCTCCTCAAGAAGAGAGCCAGTGGAGAGAAAAAAGTAAGTGTTTCCTCAGGAGGGGGAAGAAAGGTGTTCGGCAGGAGGGGGAAGGGGGAAGGGGGAGGAAGAGGTCTCTGTCGAAAGCTGACATGGGCAAACTTGGACTTTTCAGGTGTTTTGGAGTTATTGATTTGTCACCATGGGCCTCATATAAATACAATATTAAAATCCATAGCATGGAAAAACTACTTTTTGCAAAGTTACATCATCACCTATCCAGCTTCCAAACACAATTTTTACAAGCTCTGTTATGGTGTATTACAATCCACTGAAATAGTTACAGGAACAGCATTTGACATTAGTTGCTTCCTGGTGCTGCCAAGTAAATTAATTGTTGTTGGGTGACAGGCAAGCCTTTGTCCTCAAGCACATTTGAAGTGATAGAAGTGAATGTCTTGATCATCTGCATGATATTTTGATGTAATGAGGGCACAGCAGCAGCATTAATTGTGTGTATATAGGCCAGAATCCTGTGTGGGAGTTGTATCTCCATACGTGACTTGTATGGAGTCAGCATGGCAATGTGGTTTGAACATCCACTACATGGCTACCAGCTTCCTCCCAGTAGACTCAAATTAAGGAAAAGTTTTATGAGAACTACCGCTCCTCTTGGTGCCCCCCCCCCCCCCAGCAACAGCAAGGGTATTCCTCTGGGCAGCTCAACCAGGAAATCCCAACTGGATGGCCCCCTGTGAGAGAGGGTCTTCCTCCAGGGGCAAACTAAGAATGGGCAACTTGGAAGTCTCTGAATGGACTCAGAAGTGGAGTGGGCAGATCAAAGGACAACCTGGCAAAATGGCACTACCTAAAGGAATCCCAATCCTTGTGTAACTATGGAGCAGAACAAGTATCCACAAAAAGGGGACAAAAGTTATATAAATTGTATCAAAATTTCTAATTCATCAAGGTTGGCTAGTATGCCCAAACACAGTGGTATATCCCTTTATTAAAGTCATCACATTAAAGTCCAAATGGACGCAATAGAATACATAATGTCCGCTGAATCACAGTACCTTTAGGAGAATCATTCAGGGAAGGTAAGTCCAGAGAGGTGTTAAGGAACGTCTCAAAGGATGTTATTTTCGTCGTTCTACACAAGAGTTTCACACAAAGATGGTACGTTCCACACAAGAGTTCTACACAAGAGTTCCACACGGAAAATGAAATTGTAAATCCATACAAGGTGGAGATGAATTTGTGTTCAGGTACAAACTTCAGCGGTGGTATGTACGAAGGTCCATGTCCTGGAGGGACCCTCCAAAGGATGCAGAGATAGGGCCGCAACGGTAGAGATGCAGGGCCCGATCCGTTTCGCCTCAAGATAGGCTTTTTCAAGTGGCAGGATAAGCGGCAAAATGCAACATGTCACAGATATACACAATGCTGTAATAACAATAACACAAACAATATACAGTACAATTTCCACAATAATGGTGCTAAAGGCGTAAATATGAAAGTGGTCCTACCATGATGAGAATGGATACCTTCATGGTATATTCTGTGGAATTGTTGGAGGCTACAGACAATGCCGTTGCTGTTGCACTTTTTCGGTCAAAAGATATTTAGCCACCTGCACACCTTCTATTTTTATCAGTTTTTTTTACTAATTTATGCAATGCTTTTAATATGAAAGAAATAAAATTTGACTATTAATCTGGAGAACAAAGTTGGAAGCCCTGGAAGGCCACGGAAGTCTATTGGGTGACCCTGGGCAGGTCACATATCCTTAGCCTCAGGAAATTCAGCGATAGTATTGCCGAAGGCTTTAATGGCTGGAATCACTGGGTTGTTGTAGATTTTTCAGGCTATATGGTCATGTTCTAGAACATGGACATCTAGTCCAAAAAACCTACAACAACCCAATTCAGTGATACGCTTGCCTTAGGGTTGCCAAAAGTCAAAAATGACTTGTAGACACACAACTGGAATTAGACTTGCATTGTTCCGTAATGTCCAATCCCAACGCATGGTGGATGTCTGACAAATGCATAGGAGAGATGGCAAAGTGATTGATGCACAATGCAAATCAGGACCAAAGTGCAGGGATTCTACCAATGCACATCTTGTTCTACCAATTTGCAGCAGGTTCTCTTGCCTGTGTCCCATTATGCATCTTCATAATTCAGTAATAGGGTTTTGTAGCACTTCTGATACTGTATGTATGTACTATTTAAGCACATGTAAAGCTACATCACATCAGGCCCAGTTGTAAATAAGAAGAGTTGTTTGTTACTTTTAAAATGGAGATAATGTTGGGACTCAGCAGCAGGATGCTGGGAAATCCTTAGACGATGAAGGGATGATGGTTTTTTCAATGAGTCTGTATGTAACCAGGCTGAAATAAAGGCTGATTTGCAGGCATTAAATCAGAGAGAAGGGCTGGCAGTTATAGAGGATGTTTGGGATTCTGTTTCTCATGGGAATCAGTCTTCACCAGATGAGTTAATCTGCAATATCAGATTGGGTCCAGGCCCGGATTAACACCTTTTTGCGCCCTAGGCCACACTTTGGAATTATGCCCCCTTTAAGCCAACCTCTACTGATCCCCCCCCCCCACATCACTCAGACCCACACTAAAAATAAATCATATCATACAACTTACCTCAAATTCACTCAGGTAGCCCAATACATCTCAGTTGATCACTGTGCAGATACACCATAAACACACTTTTTAAAATGGTATGTATTCTATTTCAACTGGAAACAATACATACTTGTGTCGTCCCCCCCTACAAATGATAACAGTCAATATTTCACACTTCTGCTACTCAGTAGTTCATTCCTGAGGTAAAAAAATTGTATTGGAAGGTTAGAGTCTTCTCCTGAGAGCTTCCCCCTCCGAAGAAACCAAAGCCAAGCCCTTCGGCTCTTTTCGGCAATTTCTGTAAATGCGCCTTGCATAAGGAAAGGAGCGAAGGAGCGTTCAAGGTCTTTTCTTTTCTTTTTTTTTTTAAGGTATCTGATGTCCTCGCGGCACCTTCCCCTCCCGGCACGTGATGGGGTTTGGGAAAGGGAGAGGGGGAGGAGAGGAAGAAGGAGGAGGAGTGGAAGGCGGCAGGGCCAAGGTTTGTTAACATCTCGAGCTCCGTCTACTCAAAATGTAACGGGAGGGGTGAAAGGAGGGAGGAGGAGGAAGAGTGGAAGGGGAAGGGACCAACGTTTGTTCCGTCTCGAGCTCCACCCACCAGAGGGGAGGAGCGGGGAGAGAAAAGAAAGGAGGATGGTTCTGGTGGTTACTTGGCACATGCTCTCTTTCTATGTACAATTCAGAACTAGAGAGGGGCAGGGGCAAAAGGAGGAGGAAGGAGGAGAGAGAGAGGGCAATAACTTCCGGCAGGGGGACGCACGACCGCACACGTGCGCCTGCCTTTTCAACAGCACTTCCCACCCCTTTGTGTGCGTGAGTGCACGCACACGTGTGTTCTTGATATTTTTATTTGTTTCAACATATTTTTTTTGGTCCGTGATCTGCACCTCCCCTTGGCTTGTGCCCCTAGGCCATGGCTTAGGTTGGCCTTATGGGTAATCCGGGCCTGATTGGGCCTTTGCCTGTTGTTCATTTGTTCAGTCGCTTCTGACTCTTCGTGACCTCATGGACCAGCCCACGCCAGAGCTTCCTGTCTGTTGTCAGAGAAGGGCTCCCCCTACCAGCGCCTTCAAACCAGGTACCAAAATCTGTGGGGCATGCAGCATCTGTAACCAGATCAATAACTCTCTCACCATTGCCAATAGGCGCAAGAAAAGGGACTTTGATATCCACTGTTTCTTCACGTGTGCCACCTCCAACCTTGTGTATGTCCTTATTTGTCCTTGTGGGTGTGTCTATGTTGGCCAGACTGGCAGACAGCTGCGTACAAGAATGATTGAACACAGGTCCAAAATAAGGAATGGAGCCACTGACTCCATATTGTATAAACACTTCATGGATTACAAACATCCCTGTGATTCATTTACTTGTATGGGCCTTGAAAAAGTGTATACTCGTGAGTATGGGGACATCCATGCAGCTCTCATTAGGGCTGAGTGCAAATGGATAGTTCGCTTGGACACTGAGACACCTGCTGGGCTGAATGAGCTTTATTCATACAAACCTTAATTACCTGAGTGCCTTCATACTACCACCTGGTTCCACAGTTCATTGGAATGTACCTACTCCTCCCTTTCTAAATACTTTGCCTTGATTGTTCTGGGGATTTAAGCCCCTGGTTCGTTTGGGACTCACCTTGGGGTCAACCTTGACTCAGTGGAATCCATCCACATTTTTTGATGCCAATGATACTCCATATATGGTGAGTTATTGCTAGGCCATGAAGCCTAGTAAGAAAACATTTTTGTATTGTAACCATTGCCTATGCTTGTTCTTGTTGCTGATGTTATGACTATATGTATTTGCAGGTTATATCTTAAATTTGTCCACCAATACCTTGTATTCACCAATATTAACGCCCTGATGAAGCTGCCATTGTGAATTAGCGAAACGGTATTGGGGATCCTTGTGACAACAGGAGGTCACCCGTTGGCGTTTGCCATCTGCGGGGGGAGCCGCCAGCCCCTCCGCAGGGCCCATACATCATATGATTTTGGCTGGTGTGTGTTGGTGCAACTGGGATCCATTTGGAACCATCTGGGTTCGACAGGCATGAGCTTGCGGATCCAATAAAAGCTATTTTGATTATTATCATCATCGTTTGCTTGGGTCTGTGACGGAGCGGCATTTCCGCCTGAGATACGGCGTCTGCCCAACGGTTTCCGGGGAGCATCGGGACACCGTGGGCCTCCTACTCCAGCACCCTCACCGTGGCATCGTCCGGTAGGGGCCCGGGCTATCCCCCCAGCCATTTGGCCTCCGTATAACTTTATTTTCTAGAGGATTGAACCAGTAACATTCTATACACCAGGCCATTTTGGCCCCCACTTCGGCGGTTGCTGGCCCTTTTACTGCATAGGACCGCACTCTCCGCTTCCGGGTACATCATCACGACAGGACGTCGGAGGCTTGCCCACGTCGCTCCTCACTCAGCACGTCTGACGGCGCGCTCCACGACTGCACCACGTCATTGGGCGGAGCAGTGTTTACACTATACGCCATCAGTGCTGGACATGCCGCAAGCCTAGAGTTCTTCCGCACTGCGCCCACCTCTGTGCTACGTCATTAGCAACAGACGCAGCGGGACGACCTTTCCTACACGCCGCCCCCCCCATCCAGCGGCTTCCCCGCTTCCCTTCCATTGTATGTACATAGGCCTCCATCGTGGCGGACCTACATATACTCTATTGCTTTATATGATCATGTGTTGATTTCGGCCCGTGGGTTATGTAACTCCTATTGTGTGTTGTTCATCCTTTAATTCAATGATTGCAACATTGTGTGTGTCCAAGGGGGGCGGGGATGATGGTCTTATCTCCCCACTAGTCTGGCTCTACGGAGCATCTCTCCAGTGAGTGGATTGAGGGGGCAGCACACAGTCCCACTGGTGCTTTCTCCCGGCCCCGTGGGAGATAGCCCACTCCTACATGAGGATTTGTAGTTCAGACCTTTATTTTTGTGTATTGTTATTGTGTTTCAGCATACCGTGTGCAGTTCTTGTGGGACAAGTACCCTGGTGTGTTTGTTTGTTGTCACCTCCCCCAGATCCTTCAGGGTCAAGCCAGTCCCTTCAAGGATACCATCCATCCATCCTGCCCTCGGTCGACCCCTCTTCCTTTTTCCTTCCATTTTCCCCAGCATAATTGTCTTCTCTAAGCTTTCCTTTCTTCTCATGATGTGGCCAAAGTACTTCATATTTGCTTCTACTATCCTTCCCTCCAGTCAGCAGTTGGTTATTTCCTGAAGTATGCACTGGTTGGATCTTCTTGCTGTCCAAGACACTCTTAGTACTTTCCCCCAGCACCACAGTTCAAAAGCATCTACCTTCCTTCGCTCAGCCTTCCCTATGGTCCAGCTCTCACATCTGTAGGTTACTATGGGGAATACCATTGCTTTTACAATGCAGATCTTCATTGCCAGTATGATGGCTCTACTCTTCATTATTTTATCAAGGTTGTTCATTGCTCTCCTCCCAAGAAGTAAGTGTCTTCTGATTTCCTGGCTGCAGCAATCTTTGCACCTTCGCCTAGAAGAGTGATTTTCAACCTTTTTTGAGCTGCGGCACATTTTTTACATTTACAAAATCCTGGGGCACACCACCAACCAAAATGACACAAAATGACACTCTAACACAGTAATACATATAGTTAATATGTTTTTAATGTATTTATACACTCACTTAGTGTGAAACCTGGGCCTGTTTCGATGAACGGAAAGGTTTTTTGTTTGGAGATGGCATTTGAGCTTGCTTGGCGCCATGGCGCTAATTGACAGCTTCTCACCACACCCCAAGCACAGCAGAGTCGGTGCCGTCGCATCCCCAGTGAAAGTGAATCCAAATGAAAGATAGCTTTCACTGTATTGCCTCAAGCTCACCTTCTTTTCTTTTTTTTCTTTGTCCACCACTCATATTAGGGCCTTCATCTGTGTCGTAATTTTGTCCAGAGCCCTGTTTGGCATTTGCATTTTTCCTTCTCAAAAACTTCTCCATCATTGTCACTCGCTTGTCTTGCTGTGATCCCAAATTGCCACTGTCACTTGACGTGCAGCTGCAGCACTAACTCTACCTTGGTTTACTTAGCCGCGTCTGAGCGAATCCAAGATGGAGCGACCATAGCACTCTCGCGTCACTTCTTAGGTGACGTGACAGTGCTATGGTTCAATTTTTTAAAGGGACAGATGTGCCTTATAGTTTATATATGAATGAAGCTTGAAAATAATTTCCTACGGCACACCTGATGATCTCTCATGGCACACTAGTGTTCTGCGGCACGCTGGTTGAAAATCACTGGCCTAGAAGGAGTGATTAATTCGTTGGCCAAAAAGACTCTGTGAGAAGTCCTTGAAACTCCATGAGAAGTCTTCCAGACCCAGGTGTCAAAGAGATGACCTCAAGGCTTCTTGGTTGGGCCTGAGATTAAATTAAGTGATGTTTTCTTAGATTCTCCAGAGCAGGCAACGTAGAATCATAGAATCAAGTTCAATTATTGTTTGGTGACTTGAAATGCAGGCAAATTCCTTCAGTTATATTTTAGACATGCCTATTAATAGGATGTAGACCATAATGATTCAAGCTCTGACAATATATTTGAGGGAAAATTAAACAGAACATGAATAGCTGCAGAGGATCATTATTACCGTCAAGAACCAAAGGAGCGGAATGGCCTCAACAGACATTTTCTTTCCACTGATCATAAAATCTGTTTCTATGCCCCATCCCTATTATTGATTTCAATTTCCAACCATTTAAACAAAGAGCACCTTCCATGTTATTCATCTGGTCGAGATGCGAAGAGGAGTTGAGATGCTATCATGATTATACCAAAGACATAATCTTCTTTGTGCTTAGGGATCTCTTTATATGTAGATTTCTTTTTTAGCTGAATGGGAGTCGGTAGGTACAAGCGTTAATAATTTCTTCCTGTCTCCTTTGTATGATATGAATGGGTAATTTGCCAGCCATTTGATTGGCAGAGGAAGGTGATTATAATTCCTTCTCCAAGCTCTTATTAACATAGTTCTGAGTATGAACTTGTCCAGCTTGCAATAATTAGCTGCATTGCCACAATTCAAGGAGTTACTTACTCGCTGTCATATATGTAAACAAATAATTATTTCCTGGTGTAATAACATCACAAATTAGTCAATTAGTTTCTTGTTATTAAAAAAAATAATGTTTATTTTTAGCATGCTTATAATTTGCTAGCCTGTAACAGAACATAAATATTGGGATCACACATACTGTAAGTATAAAAGTAACTAGTACAAAAAGTAAAAGTAAAAAAGGGGCCGGGCTTTAGCACCGCTGGTTAATCACCAGGAGCAATAGATCGTATCAATCGAAAGGTTAGTGGTTTGATGCCTAGATCAGGGTGAGGATCCAATCTTCAGCCCAGCTAACTGTCCACCTAAGCCATGGGTGCTCATTAGGTAGATTGCGATCTACTGCTAGATCGTGTAGGGCAGGGGTGCTCAGAATGGTGATCGGGATCACCAGGGTGATCTTCGGGCCTCATCCTGGTGATCTTCAGGCCCCTGACCAGGTTTTTGGCTGTTGGTCCTCTTCACGCGCCCCTGCACGCTGCAAAGAAGTCCTCCTGCTCCCTGCTCGCGCGCCGCCTCCAAAAGCTCCAGAGTCCAAGAAGCAGAATGGGCCCCCTCTTTTGGATTCCTCCTCCTCCCTCCGTCCTTCTCCAGCCACTCAGAGTCGTAGGAGACCAAAGGGGGCGGGCCTGGATGACGCAATGCATGGCTGTCCCCGCGTGCATGCGCAGAAGCACCCATTCTGCCTCTCGGACTTCTCGTGAGCTCTTGGAGGCGGCACGCATGCTGGCGGCGTGGAAATAGGAGCAACAACGGAGGAGGAGAAGAAGGACGCGTTGGGGTCATTTCCTTACCACATCTCAAAGGTCGGTCTTTTTACTTTGGGGTGGGTGCTTGATTGTTCTGTGGCATGTCTCTTTGTTTATTTTTAATGTTTAAAAATGGCCTTTTAGCTCCAAAGCCTCTCTGCTTGCTTTGGAATATGGAAATGTGGGAGAAATGGGGTGGTTGGATGTATTTTTGCATGTCCCTTTGTTTACCTTGCTGAGTATTAAATGGCCTTGCAGTTCAACAGCCTCTCTTCTTACTTTCTGGCTGATAATATGTATGGTAATATGGCAGTGTGGGAGAAATGGGGTGGTTGGATGTATTTTTATGCTCTGTTTTATATTGTTGTTATTAAATTGAAATGCTGATGTTTTATAACTTCATTTTATGTAAACTGCCCCGAGCCTACTGGAAGGAGCGGTACATAAAAATGAATAATAAATATAAATAAATAAATAAGAAAATAGTTCTACGTTTTACATTTCTGGGCAGGTGATCTTTGGGACTTGGTTTTTTAATCAGTAGCTCCCATGCTGAAAAAGTGTGAGCACCCCTGGTGTAGGGCGTCCTGGTAGATCGCAGGCAGGGTGGGAGGAAGGCTCAGTCCCACCCCACAGGCTCCCGATTCCGCCCAGGTGCAGAAGGAGGCTGGACTGGATGGCCCTTGGAGGTCTCCTCCTATTTTAGGAACCCATTGTTACTATTATTATTATCAGAGGCTGAATGGCCACCTGTGAGGAATGCTTTGATTGTGTTTTTCCCTAATGGCAGAAGGAGGTTGGACTGGCTGACCCTTGGAGGTCTCCTTCTACTCAGCTTACTTGTCCGAACACATCTGCCGCTATGTCCCACCTCGTATCTTAAGATCAGCCGGGCAGGCCCTGCTCTTGCTCCCGCCAACTTCTCAAACGTGGTTGGTGGGGACGAGAGAGAGGGCCTTCTCGGTGGTGGTTCCCCATCTGTGGAATGCACTTTCAAGCGACATTCGATCAACCCCATCCCTCCTGGCATTCAGGAAAAAAGTGAAATCGTGGCTCTGGGACCAGGCTTTTGCACATTAGCACAATGCAGCACTTTGGATTGGAACAGTAATTGGTAAGTTGTTGGTTATGGCTCAATGTTTATGTGGTGGACAGAACTCTGTTTTTAACTTAAGTGTATTTGTATTATGTGTCAATGCTAATTGTATTTTAATTCTGAATGTCTATGGTTTTATATTGTATTTATATTGTGTATCGGCATCGAATTGTTGCCTTTTGCTAGGCCGCTCTGAGTCCCCCCTCGGGGGTTGAGAAGAGCGGGGTAGAAATGATGTAAATAAATAATAAATAATAATACTCTAGGAACCTATTGTTGTTTGTTGTTACTATTAGTAGTAGTAGTAGTAGTAGTAGCAGAGGCTGAATGAATATTATCATCATCATTATTATGAATACATTTAGGGGCTTATTATACTCACATTTAGTTGAATTCAGTCTTAAAATATATTATATGGCGCTCACTGAAATAAATTTCCAACTATTTTACTTTTATGGCTCTCTGAGTAGTGGGTAAGTAGATCATTTTGACTTGGTTGTTTTATAAGTAGCTCGCATGCTGAAAAAGTGTTAGCACCCCTGGCATAGGGCGTCCTGGTAGATCGCAGGCAGGGCGGGAGGAAGGCTCAGTCCCACCCCGCAGGCTCCCGGTGCCGCCCAGGTGCTGCGTGGCCAGAGGCAGCTCCAACTGTGGCTGCTGCAGCATGGACTGGGACTCGGAGCTGCCTGTTGGTAAGCTGGTGAAGGGGCTTCCTCTTTTCTCCCTCCCTGTCCCTCCCCCTCACTCTCTTTCCTTCCTTCCTTCTTCCCTTCCTTCCTTCCCTCTTTCCTTCCCTCCCTACTTCCCATCCTTTCTTACTTCCCTTCTTTCCCTCCTTCCCTTCTGTTCTTCATTCCTCCCTCCCTCCCTCCTGCAGAGGAGGCACTCGGCTGCAGGCAAGCTTGCACATTTAATGTGAACGGCGCTGCTCACAAAAGTCAGGCGAAGAGCTGAGGTCGGCTTCCACTTGCTTTCGTTTTGAGCTGATTTTTCTACCGGGACGGAGTTTCCTGTTATGTGCTCCCGAAGGTAATGAAAGTAACAAAAGAACAGATGTAACAAAGAGAAACAGATCTGCACACAACTCTACTAATAAGTTGCTCCAAAATAAATAGGAGGGGAAAGTAGAAGGGCCCTATTAATTTGTAAACAGCTTGATTATGCCATCAAGCTCATCATTGGGAACATTTAAGCTGAAGGGCCAGAAAGGTCAAGTGCATTATCCTGTGCATGGGGGGCAAATTTACAAGTCAAATCAAATTGATCTGTTGTTTGAAAGCTATAACCAAGGAAAGAAAGAAAAGAGTCAATGGCGGATGCAGACAATACAAATAGTCGTGCAATCCATGAAATTGTTGGTTGCTTTTATTTATTCCCAGGTTTACAGTTTATGTTAGTGATATGAATGCGAGATATCCACGTTTCCCAGTCGTCAGCTGTACTGTTTAGCTTTAGAAAATTCAGAGTCATGGCTTCTTTCGTTGAGTCAATCCACTTGTAGTACAATCCTTCTCTTTTTCACATTATAGAGCAGGGCTGTCCAACTGGCAGCCCGCGGGCCGTATACGGCCCCCCAACCACTTCCCCACGGCCCCCTACCCTCCTGCAAGATATCTGCTTTTTAAGATTTTCTTTAAAAAATAATATTTTTTCGAATATTTTTTTCGAATATTTTTTTCGAATAATTTTTTTCCTGGCCCGGGGGGGGGGGGGGTGAGGGGCGGGGCGGGAGGAGGAGCAGGCTCCCTTCCTCCTCCTCCTACTTCCTTCCCTCCCCCTCTCTCTCCCTCCCTCCTTCTCTCTCTCTTTCCCCCTTTCATTCCTTCCCTTTTCCACCACTTGAAAGAAAGAGGGGAGAGAGTGCACCAAGTGAGAGGGGGCGTGGCCAGAGCGAAAAAGGGGCGGGGCCGAGTTTGGAGCACGCGGGGGGATGCTCATCCATTCCCTTTCCGGCTTCCTCCTCTTCTGAGGATTCCTGCCAAGTTTGGTCCTGATCCATCATTATTTGAGTCCACAGTGCTCTCTGGATAGAGGAGAACTACAACTCCCAAACTCAAGGTTCAGTACTTTCTGTTGCTCTCATGAGAGTTTAGGTTTGATTCATCATGGCTGAGGAACGCTTTGATTGTATTTTCCCCTTATAGCAGAAGGAGGTAGGACTGGATGGCCCTTGGAGGTCTCCTATTCTGTAATTATTATTATTATTATCATCATCATCATTAGAGGCTGAATGGCCATCTGTGAGGAATGCTTTGATTGTGTTTTCCCCTTATAGCAGAAGGAGATTGGACTGGATGGCCCTTGGAGGTCTCCTACTCCAGGAACCTATTGTTGTTGTTATTATTATTATTATTATTAGCAGAGGCAGAATGAATATTATGCCTTATCATTCAGGGTTATAGGCCTGTGTGGAAGGGCCCTGGCTTCTTATTTGACTTCCTTTCCACACATCTGAATAAAATCCCATGTTATTTGCTTTAAACCAGATTATATGAGTGTGGACTCCGATAATCCAGTTCAAAGCAGGTATTCTGGGCTATATGGCTGTGTGGAAGGGCCCTGAGTCCACACTGCAATATAATCCAGTTCAAAGCAGGTTTTGTGGGGTTTCCTGCCTGGATATTCTGCGTTATATGGCTGTGTGAAGGGCCCTGAGTCCACACTGCAATATAATCCAGTTCAAAGCAGGTTTTGTGGGGTTTCCTGCCTGGACATTCTGGGTTATATGGCTGTGTGGAAGGGCCCTGAGTCCACACTGCAATATTATCCAGTTCAAAGCAGGGACTGGGACTTGAGACTGGGATTTTGGTGTTCATCTCTATCTCCAAGTCAAAGCCCCGGTGTCCTCCACAGACACCTCCAAGGCGAGGAGGGGGCGGAGCTGGGGGCGGGGCAGGGGTGGCGCCGGGGAGGGGGCGGAGCCGGGGGCAGAGGCAGAACCTTCGGCCCCCCAGGTCATCAGTAACCGGAATTCCGGCCACAGGTCCGGTAGAAGTTGGACAGCCCTGTTATAGAGCATTATCCTATTTTCCAAATTAGTCCCATTTGAAATACAATAGTATCAGTTTAGTCATCTCAACTTTTATTGAGAGTTCAGATCTGATTCATTTTTTAGCAGCTCATGGTATCCATAGTGCTTCCCTCCAGCATCACACGTTCTATGACTTGATTTCCTGCCTACCAGCTTTCCTCCCTGCTCATCTTTCACAATCATAGATAAAAGCTGGAAAACTATGGCCTAGTTCAGTGTTTCCCAACCAGTGTGCTGTGGCACACTCGTGTGCCGTGAGTGATCATCAGGTGTGCCGTGGGAAATTGGAACCTCCAATACCCTTTCTTCCCCCTCCTGCCGAACACTTTTTCTTCTCCACTCGGGCTCCCTTCTTCCCAGCCTCGCTCTGCACACTTTGCCTCACTTTCCTCACACTGTCGCTTTTGCTGCCATTTTGATCCCAGGGGGCAGCATGAGTGTGTTCAGAAGGGGAGGGGGGAGGGAGGAAGACGTGGGGCGAGTCTGCGCAGTAGCACCCGCACGGGTCACGTCAAAGCAAGGCAAAGCGAGCAGAGCGAGGCTGGGAAGAAGGGAGCCCGAGTGGAGAAGAAAAAGTAAGTGTTTGGCAGGAGGGGGAAGAAAGGGTGCGAAGGGGAAGAGGTCTCTGTCAAAAGCTGGCATGGGCAAACTTGGACCTCCCAGGTGTTTTGGACTCCAACACCCACCATTCCTAGTAGCCTCAGGCCCTTTTTCTCCCCCCCCCCCCCTCAGCCACTTAAGTAGGAAAGGGCCTCAGGCTGTTAGGAATGGTGGGAGTTGAAGTCCAAAGCACCCAGAGGGCCGAAGTTTTCCCATGCCTGTTTTAGGGACCTTAAAGTGGTGAGCCTCCTTCCAACATTGTGATTATGGATAGAAAACAAACAACAACATAACATAACATTGTTTGAGTCCACAGTGCTCTCTGGGTGTAGGTGAACTACAACTTCCAAACTCAAGGTCAATTCCCAAGCCAACCCTTTCAGTACTTTCTGTTGGTAATGAGAGTTCAATATGCCAAGTTTGGTTCTATTCAATTGTTGCAAGAGTTCAGGATGCTCTTTGATTGTGTGTTAACTATAAATCCCAGAAACCGTAACCCCCAAATGTCAAAGTCTATTTTCCCCAAACTCCATCTGTGTTCACATTTGGGCATATTGAGTATTCATGCCAAGTTTGGTCCTGATCCAACATTGTTTGAGTCCACAGTGCTCTCTGGATATAGGTGAGCTACAACTCCAAAACTCAAGGTCAACTATATTGCTGTGTCAGAGTGTCATTTTGTGTCATTTTGGTTGGTGGTTTGCCCCAGGATTTTGTAAATGCAAAAAATGTGCCGCGGGTCAAAAAAAGGTTGAAAAACACTGCCTAGTTGATTCTGACTTTTGTATTTATGATTATGTCTTTACACTTGAGGATCTTACCTAGTTGCTTCACTTTCATATCTTACAATGCATCTACACCATCGTTTCTCAACCTAGGGGTTGGTACCCCTGGGGGGGGGTCATGAGGGGGTGTTAGAGGGGTCGCCAAAGACCATCAGAAAACACAGTATTATCTTTTGGTCATGGGGGTTCTATGTGGGAAGTTTGGCCCAATTCTATCATTGGTGGGGTTCAAAATGCTCTTTGATTGTAGGTGAACTATAAATCCCAGCAACTACCCCTCTCAAATGTCAAGGTTTATTTTCCCCAAACTCCACCAGTAGTCACATTTGGGCATATTGAGTATTCATGCCAAGTTTGGCATGAGTCCATAGTGCTCTCTGGATATAGGTGAACTACAACTCCAAAATTCAAGGTCAATGCCTATAAAACCCTTCCACTATTTTCTGTTGGTCATGGGAGTTCTGTGTGCCAAATTTGGCCCAATTATATGGTTGGTGGTGTTCAGAATGTTCTTTGATTATAGGTGAACTATAAATACGAAAACCTTCCCGACACGAAAGCAAGTGGGAGTGGATCTCGGCTCCTCCTGTATTCAGCAACTTTTTTCTCCTTCCCTTCCTAATAATCTCAAAGGCTATTTATAATAATAACTAGCTGAACCATGCATGCGTTGCTGTGCCATAGTCTGTGGCTAACCCCTTCTACCCACATGGTGGGAAAGCACAAAGGACTCTTGACAGATGACCATTTTGCCTCTTGTTGATAACATTAAGAGACCTTTAGCAGTTTGCTCAGGATGAGTTGGGATTTGTATCTTCCTTTTGTTGTATTGTAGTCCTGTCCCACTCTATTCCCAGGCCTGGCTCAACAAAGTGAATGTTTGTATGTGTGTGGATATGTGCCAGCTTTCTGATTGGTTGCCACTGTGGGATTATTTGCATAATGCCTCTGATTGGCCAGCACCACCAACATTCCAACACTCTAAACTGCCAGAGGATAAAAAGTTAAGGGAAATTTTTTTAGATAAAATGGGGGATTGGATAAAAGTAGGACGAAGAAGGAAATGATTATGGAAGAATTTAGAGAAATAAAATTGACATGGTTCCATTGTATACAATTAGAACAATGGTTTAAAAATTGGCTAAAAACAATAAAAAAAGGAAGTAAGGTTAACCAATTTGAACACATAATACAACATGGGAGGGACGTAGAAGAGCACGAAAACTTGAAAGGAATAACTAGTAAAAGATATAAGATAATAATTGAAATACAGGACGGACATACAAAAATAACACCCTTAAGGAGGTCTGGGAAGAAGACTTAGGGATAAAAATAAAGGAAACAGAGTGGCAACAATTGTGGAGACAAAGACATCTTAAAAATTTATCAATAAGGATTAAAGAAAATTATTATAAATTAATATGGAAATGGTACCTTACACCAGTAAGAATGGCAAATATAAATAAAAACTACTCGAAAAACTGTTGGAGAGGATGCCAAGAAACAGGAACATACATACATATGTGGTGGCAATGTAAATATGTAAGCAAATTTTGGGCGAAAGTATTTAAAGAAATAGAAGATATAATGAATATTAAAATAGAAAGAAGTCCTAGTATAGCTTTATTATCATTATATAATAGTATACAATTGGAAAAAAAGGATAAAGATGCGATAACAAACCTATTAACAATAGCAAGACTGCTTATAGCAAGGAATTGGAAAAAAAGAAATAAATATACAAATAGAGGAATGGTACAAGGAAGTATGGAAACTGGCAATAAATGACACGTTAACATGTATATTAATAGTACAAAGAGGTCTATGGAAACAATGTGATTTTTATGAGGAATGGAGAAAATTTATTGAAAGGATTAGAAAAGGAAGAAGGAAGGTTACCTCCACAAGAAGAAATGAAATTTTGGACGAATGATATGTAAAAGCAATGGCTTGGGGAGGGGGGAGGGGAGCACAGCGGTGAGGGATACAAAAATGTATAAGAAAAACATAATGGCAGATGCTAAAGATTGAAGTATTGTACCTAGAAATGAATAACATGAATCTGCTGTAAATAGACATTGTATAATATTGTGTTGATAATGATAAAACAATAAAAATATTTTTTTAAAAAATAAATAAACTGCCAGAGGGGGGTGGCTCCCAGCCTCTACATTCTAACTGAGGGAGTATTTGCATAATGCCTCTAATTGGCCAGCACCACCAACATTCCGACACTCTAAACTGCCAGAGGAGGGTGGCGTGGGGGATCATGGGAGTTGTAGTCCAATTGTTTTTTTGTATATTTTGGTCGTGTTGTTTAGTTTTTATTTTATTTTTTTAGGTGGTAAACAACATACCTCGTGGGGTTTTGTGTGTATGTGGGCTGATTTGGTGTGTCTGCCTTGTGTGGTTTTGCTGTCTATAGGCTACTTAGGATGACAGCTCTCTTTATATATATATAAATAATAATAATAAAATATTATTATTGATAGTAATCCCACCAAACAAAAAGAGAATCCTACCTCTCCTCGAAAGTAGAAAATAGAAAGAGATTTAAAGAAGCAAAACTAGCAAGCAGAAAGGAGATTTATAAGGTAGTCCAGGGAGGATACAGCTCCACTGAGCTCTTACTTCTCTGGGCCTCTTGATGAAGTCTTGTAATGCTGCTGGTGCTGGGAGAGAAGAAAGTGTGTGCCTGTCTCTCCTTGGAGTAGAATAGCTGTAAGAAGCAGTAAACCCAGTCTCCTCTTCTACAAACAGAAGGGAAAGGATCCAGAAACTTAAGAGAGGTAATAATACAGGATATGGAAGGTGAGCCTGTGGGAAGTCTCCCCCCATAATGGGCTGGATAGGATGCTTTCTTAACCCTGTTGCTGATACCCAGGCTCCCTTGAAGGGAAAAAGGAAAGGTACACAGGGGAAAATTTCCCATTGCTGTCAATGGGTTGAAAAGAGCCAGGGTGGGTTTTTTTTGGATGCTGAATAAAAACGTTCTTTTTGCAGGGCATCCGTTTTTGGGAGGCGCTGGAAAGCGGATATTGGGGGCTGGCAAGCGGCAAGCAGAAATGGATAGCAATTCACCCAAATGCACAAGCCTAATACTGATAACAAATTGGCACTTGCACGTCTTGATAAACAGGCTGATTTTCCTTTTAATGAAGTACAGCTGAAGCATCTTCTGCAGAGTCCACTGTAAACACAGCAGATTTTTGTATATGTCTAAAACAGCCACTAGGTGGCATTTAGACTTTTCAGAACCCCCAATATTATGCAAAGGGGACCTCATTTGGTGTTGGGATCCAGAGTTTAAGAAACAATGCCTTAGATCAGTGTTTTTCAACCGTTTTTGAACCGCGACACATTTTTTACATTTACAAAATCCTGGAGCACACCACCAATCAAAATGACACAAAATGACACTCTAACTTACTATATTGTAATATACCATTATACTGTAATATTATTAGTACTATTACAAGTAATAGTACTAATAATATTATAACACCTATGACTCCTCGAACACTTTCATCAGCACTCTCTTCACACAATCCTAAATATACACTGGACCGACTATGTGACTAATGTTGCTGTCCTTGAGCAAGCAGGGATCCCCAGCATTGAGGCCATGCTATTGAGAACACAGCTGCGCTGGGCAGGGCACATACATAGGATGGAGGACCACCGCCAAAGATACTACTCTATGGTGAACTCGCCACGGGTCAGCGCAAGAGAGGCGCCCCCAAAAAGAGACTCCCTGAAACAACATCTCCGGCTCGGCCAGATTGATCACCAACAATGGTCCACCCTGGCCTCACATCTGGAGGCATGGAGATGCACTATCCACAATGCTGCGGCCTCTTTCGAGAAGACACGCCAAATGGGTCTCAAAGACAAATGACAACGCAGAAAGAACTGCGACTTGGAAACATCACCCAAGGAGACTTTCTGCTGTGCTTTCTGCAACCAAGCTTGCCTATCTCAGATTGGCCTTTTTAGTCATCAACGCACTTGTAAAAAGCGTGGGATGAGTCCTTCCTGAATCTTCATTCGCGAAGTAATGCCGAGGTTAGTACTATTACAAGTAATATAAAATATATAATTTCAACATTATATTATTTTTAAGGTGTTATCTTGTATTACATTATAATAATATAAATATTATAGGTACATACAATATATTATCAGTAAAGCACAGGAGTTAATCCTGACTGTTATCATTACTCTCATAGTCAATAACAATATACACCATGACTATGACAAATACTGATAATATCTATATATATAATTTTGGTGAGTCCGTTTAATGTCGTATATAGACAAAGAAACTATGGCTCGCAGAAGCACCAAACTTGGCAGCCTACTGGACCATTACACTCGCTACAGACAACAGCAAAAACGGACCTACATACCTCCCAGGACCCCAAAAAACGATCCCCAAAAAATTGTCAACGGAACTCCCAACCCCGGCCACTTCACTGCCAGCGCGAACGTTTAGAACGTTCGCACATGGCAGCCAGAGCGCCTCCTCCGCCTCCTCCTCTGATCAGGAAGAGCGGCGGGGGGGGGGACCTGGAAGGAGGAGGGGAAACCCTCCCTCCTCCCCAGCCCCCTCCCACCTCCTTCCGCGCCCCCTGCCACCGCGACACGCCCCCCTCCCAAGCCCCCTACCCTCCTCCCGCCCCCCCCCCCGCCCGGTTACAAAGCCTGGCGGGGGGGCCAGGAGGCGGGACACACCGCCCCTCCCCCAAGACCCTCCCCCCTCCTCCCGGGCTCCCCCCTCCCCGCCCGGTTACAAAGCCTGGCGGGGGGGCGGGGCCAGGAGGCGGGACACGCCTCCCCCTCCCTAGCCCCTTCCCCCTCCTCCCTGGCTCCCCCCTCCCGCCCCCTTACAAAGCCTGGCGGGGGCGGGGCCAGGAGGCGGGACATGCCTCCCCCCCTAGCCCCTCCCCCTCCCTCCTCCCGGCTCCCTCCCCGCCCGGTTACAAAGCCTGGTGGGGGCGGGCCAGGAGGCGGGACATGCCTCCCTCCCTCCCTCCCCCGGGCCCCTCCCTCCCGGGCTCCCCCCTCCCCCTAGCCCCCTCCCCTCCTCCCGGCCCCCGCCCCGGTTACAAAGCCTGGCGGGGGGGGGGGCCAGGAGGTGGGACATGCCTCCCCTCCCTAGCCCCTCCTCCTCCTCCTCCCGGCGGGCGGGGGGGGCGGGGCCAGGAGGCGGGACATGCCTCCCCCCTCCCTAGCCCCTCCCCCCCTCCCGGGCTCCCCCCTCCCCGCCCGGTTACCAAGCCTGGCGGGGGGCGGGGCCAGGAGGCGGGACATGCCTCCCCCCTCCCTAGCCCCTCCCCCCTCCTCCCGGGCTCCCTCCTCCCCGCCCGGTTACCAAGCCTGGCGGGGGGCGGGGCCAGGAGGCGGGACATGCCTCCCTCCCTAGCCCCTCCCCCTCCCGGGCTCCCCCCCTAGCCCCGTCCTCCCCAGGAGGCTCCCCCCCCTCCCTAGCCCTCCCTTCCAAAGCCTCCCCACCCGGGTGGGGGCGGGGCCCAGGAGGCGGGACATGCCTCCCCCTCCCTAGCCCCTCCCCCTCCTCCCGGGCTCCCTCCCCCCCCGGTTACCAAGCCTGGCGGGGGGCGGGGCCAGGAGGCGGGATGCCTCCCTCCCTAGCCCCTCCCTCCTCCCGCCTCCCCCCCGCCCCGGTTACCCTAGCCCCGGGACATCCCCCTCCCTCCCTCCCCCTCCTCCCGGCTCCCCCCCCCCTGCCCGGTTACCAAGCCTGGCAGGGGGCGGGGCCAGGAGGCGGGACATGCCTCCCCCTCCCTAGCCCCCTCCCCCTCCTCCCGGGCTCCCCCCCCGCCCGGTTACCAAGCCTGGCGGCCCCTCCCTCCTCCCGGGCTCCTCCCCACCCAGTTACCAAGCCTGGCCCCAGGGGCGGCGGGCCAGGAGGCGGGACATGCCTCCCCCCTAGCCTAGCCCCCCCTCCTCCCGGGCTCCCCCCCCCCGCCCGGTTACCAAGCCTGGCGGGGCGGGGCCAGGAGGCGGGACATGCCTCCCCCCTCCCTAGCCCCTCCCCCCCTCCTCCCGGGCTCCTCCCCCACCCGGTTACCAAGCCCCTGCCAGGAGGCGGTTACCCCTCCCTAGCCTGGCGGGGGGCGGGGCCAGGAGGCGGGACATGCCTCCCCCCTCCCTAGCCCCTCCCCCTCCTCCCGGGAGGCGGGACCCTCCCTCCCTAGCCCTCCCCCTCCTCCCGGGCTCCCCCCCTGCCCGGCTTACCCTGGCCCCACCAGCCCCTCCCCTCCTGGCGGGGCAAAGGGCCAGGAGGCGGGACATGCCTCCCCACCCAGTTCCCTAGCCCTCCCCCCCCCTCCTCCCGGGCTCCCCTCCCGCCCGGTTACCAAGCCTGGTGGGGGCGGGGCCAGGAGGCGGGACATGCCTCCCCCTCCCTAGCCCCTCCCCCTCCTCCCGGCTCCCCCTCCCGCCCGGTTACAAAGCCTGGCGGGGGCCAGGAGGCGGGACATGCCTCCCCTCCCTAGCCCCTCCCCCTCCCGGGCTCCCTCCCCCGCCCGGTTACCAAGCCTGGCGGGGGCGGGGCCAGGAGGCGGGACATGCCTCCCTCCCTAGCCCTCCCACCACCTCCCGGGCTCCCCTCCCACCCGGTTACCAAGCCTGGCGGGGGCGGGCCAGGAGGCGGGACATGCCTCCCTCCCCTAGCCCCTCCCACCTCCGCCTGGGCTCCCCCCTCCCCGCCCGGTTACCAAGCCGGGCAGGGGGCGGGGCCAGGAGGCGGGACACGCCTCCCTCCATAGCCCCTCCCCCCCCTCCTCCTCCCACCCCTCTCCCTCAGCTTAAGCCTGGCGCCTCCTCCTCCTGTGTACTCCTCTCCCTTCTTTCCCTAGGGCCCAAAGGCTGCCCTGGAAAGCGCCTGAAAAAGATCCTTACTTTTCCAGGCCCATCCCAGGCCAGCCGAGGGCCTTTTGGGCGCTAGGGAAGGAAGGAGTCCGCAGGAGGAGGAGGCGCCGAGAAGGTAAGCAGCGCCAGGAGGGAGGGAGGGAGGGAGAGAGAGAGAGAGAGAGAGAGAGAGTGAGAGAGAGAGAGAGAGAGAGAGAGAGGGAGGGAGGGAGAGAGAGAGAGTGAGAGAGAGGGAGGGAGGGAGAGAGGGAGAGAGAGAGAGAGAGAGAGGAGAGAGAGGGAGAGAGTGAGAGAGAGAGAGGGAGGGAGGAGAGAGAGAGAGAGAGAGAGAGAGAGAGAGAGGGAGAGAGAGAGAGAGAGAGAGAGGAGAGGGAGGAGGAGAGAGAGAGAGAGAGAGAGAGAGAGAGAGGGAGGAGAGAGAGAGAGGGAGGGAGAGAGAGAGAGAGTGAGAGAGAGAGAGAGAGAGAGAGAGAGAGAGAGAGAGGAGAGAGAGAGAGAGAGAGAGAGGGAGAGAGAGAGAGTGAGAGAGAGAGAGAGAGAGAGAGGGAGAGAGAGAGAGAGAGAGAGAGAGAGAGAGAGAGAGAGAGAGAGAGTGAGAGAGAGAGAGAGAGAGAGAGAGAGAGAGAGAGAGAGAGAGAGAGAGAGAGAGAGAGAGAGTGAGAGAGAGAGAGAGAGAGAGAGAGAGAGAGAGAGAGAGAGAGAGAGAGAGAGAGAGAAATAGAGAGAGAAAGAGATACAGAGATAGAGTCATGGCACAGCAACGCGTGCACGGGTACAGCTAGTAACAATATAATAGCATATACTAAGGGAAAATAATAATATTATGTTAATACATAGTTCATAATAATAATAATAATATAGCCCATGAGGCTCCTTCCACGTCACGTCACAGTCTCTTTGGCTCGGTAGGCCACTCGTGTACCTGCCTGGAGACGGGCCCCGTTGCTCCCCGCGTCGTGACAGCAGTGTGTGAAGAGGCAGTAGAGCCGCGGGTAGGAGAGGAAGCCTGTGAAGGCAGAGGCGGCGGCCCCGGTCAGGGCCAGGCTCAGGCTCAAGGGCTCCACCGCCCCGGCCAGCTGGACCAGCGCCAGGCCCGCTGCCAAGCCCAGCACCGCCAGGCACACCCACCGCCACATTGCCTCCAACGAAACACTTCTGCATTGCCTCAGACAAGACACTTCTAATTCCCTTCGGGTCCGCAGGAAACTGGATGACGGATTCTAACCATGATTTTGGTATGTTTACTCTCTGCGCGCTACCACTGTAGATATGGGTTGTTTCTGTTTATTTCATGTATTTATTATTGTTACAGAATATGTATTTTCCTGTGTAATTCCACTTTGTATTGCTGCCATTTGCCGCTTGAGGAGGCACGAGTAGGGTGAAACGAATCGGGCCCGCAGTTCGACCATTGCCCCCCCCCCCCCGGGCGCCTCTCCACCTCACAAGCCTTCCACCCATAATTGCATCATTGGTCCGCCATCTCCGGGACTATAGGTTTGGATTACAACCATTTATTATACTTCGATATCGTGTGTTGACCTGAAACGGACTACATTGGATTTACCACAGACTTCCTATTGAACTCTTTCCAGTCCCGGTCTTCACTTCCCCATCCTCCATGTGTTTCCCGATATCCTGTCTATTTGGGTGATGTATTACTGGCTTACGAGCATTGTATGGCGCCTTTGTATGATGCGGATTGTTGTACTTACCTCTAGTGCTTATATATTATATTGAAATATTTTTGACATTGTTGCTTCCCTGCATGTGTTGGTTGTTACATGTCTACAGATGTCATTGTGTGGTTCTACTTCTGCTCCACTGGCATCCCCTCAGGGAAGGCGCTTCCAGTCCCACCGCCTCTGCCATCTTGGTGCCGGGCGGGAGTTCAAGGCCACTGCGATGGGATTGGCCCGTGGGGAATAAAGGGGTGTGGCTTATTCAAGACTCAAGAGCAGGGGTGCTCAGAACGGTGATCGCGATCACCAGGGTGATCTTCGGGCCTCATCCTGGTGATCTTCAGGCCCTTGACCAGGTTTTCTGCTGTTGGTCCTCTTCACGCGCCCCTGCACGCTGCAAAGAAGTCCTCCGTAGTTGCTCCTCCCGCTCCTGCTCGCGCGCCGCCTCCAAAAACTCCAGAGTCCAAGAGGCAGAGTGGGCCCTCTCTTTTGGATTCCTCCTCCTTCCTCCGTCCTTCTCCAGCCATTCAGAGTCGTAGGAGACCAAAGGGGGCGGGCCTGGATGACCCGATGCATGGCTGGCCCCGCGCGCATGGGCAGAAGCGCCCATTCTGCCTCTCGGACTTCTCGTGAGCTCTTGGAGGCGACATGCATGCTGGCAGCGTGGAAATAGGAGCAACAACAGAGGAGGAGAAGGACGCTTTGGGGTCATTTCCTTACCGCATCTCAAAGGTCGGTCTTTTTACTTTGGGGTGGGTGCTTGATTGTTCTGTGGCATGTCTGTTTGTTTATTGTTAATGTTTAAAAATGGCCTTTTAGCTCCAAAGCCTCTCTGCTTACTTTGTTCCTTGAGAAATATATGTTGGGAAATATGGAAATGTGGGAGAAATGGGGTGGTTGGATGTATTTTTGCATGTCCCTTTGTTTACCTTGCGGAGTATTAAATGGCCTTGCAGTTCAACAGCCTCTCTTCTTACTTTCTGGCTGATAATATGTGTGGTAATATGGCAGTGTGGGAGAAATTGGGTGGTTGGATTATTTTTGCATGCCCCTTTGTTTACCTGGCCTTGCAGTTCAAAAGCCTCTCTTCTTACTTTCTGGCTGATAATATGTGTGGTAATATGGCAGTGTGGGAGAAATGGGGTGGTTGGATGTATTTTATGCTGTTTTATATTGTTGTTATTAAATTGAAATGTTGATGTTTTATAACTTCGTTTTATGTAAACTGCCCCGAACCTGCTGGAAGGAGCGGTACATAAAAATGAATAATAAATATAAATAAATAAATAAGAAAATAGTTATATGTTTTACATTTCTGGGTAGGTGATCTTTGGGACTTGGTCTTTTAATCAGTAACTCCCATGCTGAAAAAGTGTGAGCACCCCTGCTCAAGAGGTTCCAATTTCCCACGGCACACCTGATGATCGCTTTTGGCACACTAGTGTGCTATGGCACACCGGTTGGGAAACACTGCCTTAGACAACTTTATTTGTTGTGCTGGAGATTGTTACAACCCCCCTGTTCTTTGCACAATGCCACCTTCTCTCAAGAGAGATGGAAATGCCCTCTTCCCTCCCGGACTTTGGCGTTCCCTTCCTCCTTCGAACCCAGTTTGTCAGCACGAGTAGTGGGCTCCAGGGCAGAATAAATTTAAGTGTCAGGCTTGTGTGAGGAAGAGGTGAAGGAAAGAGAGAAGGAGTCATTTTCTGTTTCTGCTTCAGGTGCATCTCTGTCTCTGCAGGTTTTGCCATCTGGAACGTCATCCTTATAACTTTCCACCTCATTGACTCTCTAGTCCATTTCCAAATGCATCTTTTCCCTTGGCCCTGCAGCTCCTAATTTCTGTTTCTCCCTTCTATTATTCATTGCTTAGCAATGCCAATCTATTATTTACCATCATGCCAAAGCCTTATTTGAGCAAAGGGGATCACACGATGGGGTGGCAGGTGTATGCGTGGGTTATTTTTTGAAGCCATGCTCTCCTTGAAAGAGGACCGATGAGAGTCCTGCCTTCGCAAGGTCTTCTTGAGCTGATCGGATTTATTTTATCTCCAAGGGACATGCTTTGCTGGCATTGTATTTGAATTCTCTTTGTGACAGAGCGGCGACCGCCAATGCAGGCACCCTGGGTATTAGCTAATTTTAGTAAACTGCTTTGCCCTATTGACCATTACTTCAGGCTGAGTTTTTAACCGCTCGTTTTTAATAGCCTCATTTTTAATGGAGGAATTTGGACATGGGATTATTTCCTGGAAATGCAGTTTCCTATCAAAAATTTTACAAACTTAGGCAGAAAATCTCTGGAGGATAGAAAAGCCAGCAAAGAAATCCCATTTGATTTGCTTAAATAAATCCTGGAATTCGATGTCATTCTTCATAAGCCAGCTGCCGAAAAGCAAACACCAGTGTCCATTAGCATGCATACGTCTGGCCTTTTTACTTCATCCATGACTGACACATCTAAAGCAAGTAGAAAGAAAACACCTGAGGAAAAACCACCGGTTTGGAGGTTAAATTTGTCACTAAATCAGTGTTTCCCAACCAGTGTGCCATGGCACACTAGTGTGCCGTGAGCGATCATCAGGTGTGCCGTGGGAAATTGGAACCTCCAATACCCTTTCTTCCCCCTCCTGCCGAACACTTTTTCTTCTCCACTCGGGCTCCCTTCTTCCCAGCCTCGCTCTGCTCGCTTTGCCTCGCTTTGCTCCCGCTGCCGCTTCTGTGGGAGGGGGGAGGGAGGAAGATGTGACCCGTGCGGGCGCTACTATGCAGACTCGCCCCATGTCTTCCTCCCTCCCCTCCACAGTGCTCTCTAGATATAGGTGAACTACAACTCCAAAACACAAGCTCAATGCCCACCAAACTCTTACAGTATTTTCTCTTGGTTATGGGAGTTCTGTGTGGGAAGTTTGATTCCATTCCATCATTGGTGGAGTTCAAAATGCTCTTTGATTGTGGGTAAACTATAACTCCCAGCTGTTGAGCAAGACCTTCATGTGTGTCTTTCTGCCATTCCTGCCAGGATATCTATGTTGTGTTCATGGAAGCAGGCCCAGGTTTCACACTGAGTGTATAAATACATTTAAAAACATATTAACTATATGTATTACTGTGTTAGAGTGTCATTTTGTGTCATTTTGGTTGGTGGTGTACCCCAGAATTTTGTAAATGTAAAAAATGTGCCGCAGCTCAAAAAAGGTTGAAAAACACTGCACTAAATTATCTCCTGAGAAGCATCTCCATTGTTCTCTTTTTATGATACTAAACTCACTTCCACTTCCCTTAGAACAGTGTTTCTCAACCTGGAAGTCGGGACCCCTGCGGAGGTTGCAAAGAGGTTTCAGAGCGTTTGCCAATGACCATCAGAAAACATATATTTCTGATGGTCTTAGGAACCCCTTTGGCAGAAAAGTCTGAAGATCTCATAAAGCCACATTTTCCCTCTCTTGCGGAAGGACTGGAGGGAGGGGGCTCATCTAATATCCCTGGAGAGGGAGTTCCACAGTCGAGGGGCCACCACTGAGAAGGCCCTGTTTCTCATCTCCCCCAATTTATTTATTTATTTTATTGCTTCGATTTGTATACCGTCCTTCCGAATTTGGCTCAGGACGGTTTACAGTGTATCAACCAATAACAATTAAAACAATCCAGGTATACAGTAAAATCATTAACGATTAACATAGAATTAACAGTGTGTACTCAACCAAAGTGGTTAAGGTTAAATGCCTGACGGAAAAGGGCTGTTTTACATGCTTTCCGAAAAGCCAGCAAGTCAGTGGTTGCTCGGACTTCAGATGGAAAAGAGTTCCATAGACTCGGTGCAACCACGGAGAAAGCTCTTTGTCTTGTTGAAGACAAATGGATGTTTCGGCGGGATGGAATCTGTAAGAGGTTGTGATCCTCTGATCGAAGCGATCCCTGGGGAACATATGGGAGTAGACGGTCCCTCAAGTACACTGGCCCCAGACCATACAAGGCCTTAAAGGTCAAGACCAACACTTTGAAGATGATCCAGTGCTCAATTGGCAGCCAGTGCAGTCGCTGCAATGTTGGAGTAATATGAGCCCTGGCCGGTACTCCAGCCAGGAGTCTCGCTGCTGCGTTCTGCACCAGCTTAAGCCTCCGAATGACTGACAAAGGAAGACCAATGTAAAGGGTGTTACAGTAGTCTAGCTTCGAGATGACCGTAGCCTGGATTACCATGGCTAGGTCACGTTCGGTGAGATAGGGAGCCAGCCGCCTAGCCTGCCGCAGGTGAAAAAAGGCAGATCTACTGACAGTGGAGACCTGAGCCTCCATTGACAGTAGCGGGTCCAATTTGACCCCCAAGCTCTTTACTAAGGACAACAGATAGAATGTCTCGCCGTCCAGCATAGGTAGCCGACACCCACCCCACCTGGACGACCCAGCCAAAGGATCTCCATCTTTGATGGATTCACCTTCACTCTCAACTTCAAGGCATAGTTGGAAACAATTGGGTACAGAATCTGGCCGGCCATCCATCCTCAGCGCAAGCTGGGTGTCATCAGCGTACTGATGACACTCCAGACCAAAACTCTGCACCAATTTGGCAAGTGGTCGCATGTAGATGTTAAATAATAAAGGAGAGAAAATGGCTCCCTGAGGGACCCCACAAATTAGGGGGAGCCTCTCGGAAACCATACGGAAACCAAAACTCTCCACTCGCTGTACCCAATTTAGGAGAAAAGAAGACACCCATTTAAGAGCAGTCCCCCTAACCCCTGTCATGGCTAAGCAGTGAGTTAACAATGCTGCCATGAGGTCCAATAACATGAGCAGCGCTGATCCTCCTTGATCCAATTGGCAGCGAAGTTGTTCTGTGATGGCGACCAGCACAGTCTCTGTCCCATGCCCAATATGGAAGCCAGACTGGTAGGGATCTAATCCAGTTGTGTCGTTTAGGAACTGCTGCAGCTGGTCCGCTACTGCCCTCTCCATCACCTTACCCAGGAACTATACATTCGACACTGGGCGGTAACTGGAGGGAATCACACCTGGAAGGAAGATGGGACCAAGAGCAAGACCTCCCCAGATGATCTTAAACTCAACCGTGGTTCATCGAGGGAGATATGTTCAGACAGATACGCTGGGCACAGAACCACTTAGGCCATTGTAGGCTAAAGCCAGCACTTTGAGTTGTGTCCAGTAGCAGATTGGCAACCAGTGGAGCTGATGTAACAAGGGGGTTGTATGCTCCTTGTATGTTGCTCCTGTGAGCAACCTGGCTGCCACCCGTTGGACCATTTCCAACGTTGGATCATTTCCAACTTCCAAATAGTCTTCAAAAGCAGCCTTATGTAGAGCGCACTAAAATAGTGTATTCGGGGTGTAATCATCATGGACTACCATGGTAAAGTTTGACTTCCCAAGGTACAGATGCAACTGCCACACAAGATGTAATTGTGCGAATGGTCCCCTGGCCACCACTGAATCCTGGGGTTCCAGGCTCAGTGATGAGTCCAGAAGAACCCCCAATCTGTGAACCTGTGTCTTCAGGGGTAGTGTAACCGAATACTACAAATCTTTTTTGTTCAAACTGATTCGGACTCAAGCCTAATCATCTTTACCTCTGGGAAAGTTCCAAGTTGTGCAGTTAATCACTTCCGCATTTCTCCAGTACACAAGCACTATCCCTCCGAAGACTTAAAATACTGATAAAAAAAAATCATGTTGTAATTTCCAGGATAATTCTATTTATTCTGCTTTGCAAGAGAGCTTTCACTTATCCAAACCTTGGATGCAGGGCCATGCACAAGCCAGTACTTTTGCAAAACAGGTATCAGAAGTTTTGGAAAAAGCAACAAAATGCTAAATCAAGGAAATACCATCAAACGGTGCAATTGCATGGTTTAAAACAGTGGTTCCTAAACATTTTTGGCCTACTGCCCCCTTTCCAGAAAAATTTTCACTCACCGCCCCCCTAGAAATTAATTATTTAAAAAATGTAATAGCATTTAAACAGAAAGATATACTGTATGTATTAATACAGTGGTTCTCAACCTTTCTAATGCTGTGACCCCTAAATAAGGTTCCTCATGTTGTGGTGACCCCATCCATATTTTCGTTGCTACTTCATAAATAATTTTGCTACTCTTATAAATTCTAATGCCAATATCTAATATGCAGGATGTATTTTCATTGTTACAAATTGAACATAATTTAAAAAAATAGTGATTAATCACAAAAACAATATGTTTGGGGGAGTACAGACAACGGATGATGGGATTTGCACTACCTTCGACCAATTCAGCTCTGACTTCCACAGCCAAGACCCCATGAATGACAGACCTGGACCAAACTTGGCACACAGAACCCCAATCACCAACGGAAAATACTGGAGGGGTTTGGGAGGAATTGACCGTGATTTAGGGGAGATGTACTGTAGTTCACCTACATTTGGAGAGCACTCTGAATCCAATCAACCCTGGATCTGGACCAAATTTGGCACAAATACTCAATATGCACAAATTTGAATACTGGTGGGGTTGGGGGGATTGATTTTGTCATTTGGGAGTTGCAGCTGCTGGGATTTATAGTTCACCTATAATCAAAGAGCATTTTGAACTCCCAACAGCAATGGAATTGAACTAAACTTGAGCAATAGAAAATACTGGAACTTGGAAATTGGGAGCTGTTTGCATTTTCCTTCGTGCCACGGCCATCTCCCAGGAGGTGCCTGCAAACGCCGCAGCAACTCAGGGGCCATTTGCAGACGCGGAGGCTTTCCTTCTCCCTTTCCTCTCCTCAACTCCGCCCACGGTGCAGTCCTGTATTGCCCCTTCCAATCCAACAGGTCCCTTAGAAGGAAGGGGCGATACGGGACTGCACCATGAGTGGAGTTGAGGAGAGGAAGGGGGCGCGCTGCAGTTTCCAGGCAACGCCTGCCCAGGGAGTCCAACTGGCAGGCTGAGACAGTTGCACGCTTGTGAGTTTGTGCCTGCCAGTTGGAATCCCTGGACAGGCATTGCCTGGAAACTGCAGCGCGCCCCTTTCCTCTCCTCAACTCCACTCATGGTGCAGTCCCTATCACCCCTTCCTTCTAAGGGACCCGTTGGATTGGAAGGGGCAATACAGGACTGCACCGTGGGCGGAGTTGAGGAAAGGAAGGGGGTGCACGCTGTTGTTTCCAGGCAGCGCCTGTACAGGGTTTCCAACTGGCAGGCACACACTCGTGTGCTTGCGAGTTGGAATCCTGCCACCGCCCCCTTACAGGGATTCAGTGCCCTCCAAATTCTCCTGAGCCTCCCACCGCCCCCTTGGATTGCCTCACCGCCCACTAGGGGGCGGTACTGCCCACTTTGGGAACCACAGGTTTAAAACAACTAGAGGAAAGTGGGAAAAGTGGGAAATTCTGGCTTTACAGCTAGAGGTCCATTATCACAACTTAATATGGTTTTATTTACTATGCGTCCCCTTCGGAGTTGAGAAGAGCGGCATATAAATATTGTGAAATAAATAAATAAATAAATATTTTATACCTCTTGTTAATCTCATTGTAAACCACCTCACATCTGAGAGGGGGGGGGGGGGATAGAATTCATTTAAACAATATAAATACAGCCCCATAAATTATTTTCCCAACACAGTGAGATTTCTGCAAAGGTAAAATCCTGATTGCTCAGCTCTCTTTCTCCCTGAGTTTTCGAGACTTCGTAATTGGCAATCAATGGAAATTGTTCTGATCAGAGGAACAGTTTCTTCTAATGAGGCCAATTTCATTTAGCTATTAAGTAATTTCTTCCTTTCTGGTCTGTAATTTACTGGAAGAGACATGGTTCATTTTGGAAGCAATAAAATTGAAAGGGCAACGCCATTGATATATTTATTTAGCTCCTGCCCTATAGAGATCGCCTTGGAGTCAAGTCACCCTGTGGAATGTCATAGGATTATAAGGAGCTCTATGGCTGAGCAATCAGTATTATTGCATCCAAATGTAATCACCTCGGAGACCTCTCGCGGGTGCTTCCCTGGATGCCATCAGAACCAGAATCATTTAATTCTCTTGTCAGTGATTTTCATTCATTTGACCTTAGAGAGAACAATCATTTTAAAACAACATCCCAGCCTGCAATCTACTCTTATCAGGGGATTGTGAAAAAACCCTGAATACAGGTTTCCTCCAAGCCCACAGTCATTTCTTCCCATCCCCTCTTTGCATCAGTTTGTAAGATTCTCTTTTTCATAAGTTTTCATTTTATTTATATACTTGGTGTGTATATTCATTTACTATATATGTTTTTTTTAAAAGAAACAGTAAAGTTTTCCCCTGACATTAAGTCTAATTATGTCCAACTCTGGGGGGTGGTGCTCATCTCAATTTCTAAGCCAAATAGTTGGTGTTGTCCATAGACACTTCCAAGGTCATGTGGCCAGTATGACTGCATAGAGCGCCCTAACCTTCCCGCCAATTGGTACCTATTGATCTACTCGCACTTGCATGTTTTTGAACTGCTAGGTTGGCAGAAACTGGGCCTAACAGCGGGAGCTCACCACGCTTCCCCGGATTTGAACTGCCAACCTTTCTATCAGCAAGTTTAGCAGCTCAGTGGTTTAATCACCAAGGCAGTGTTTCCCAACCAGTGTGCCGTGAGCAATCATCAGGTGTGCCGTGGGAAATTGGCACTCTCCCCCCTCCTAGCAGCCCCCTCACAGGTTTCCAAGAAACAAAATGAGCCTCTCCGCTTGGAAATGTTTTTTATACTATTTTACTGGATTTTTCTACCCCCCCCCCCCAAAGGAACTGTTTATAACAGCTTCACAACATCCATAGTTAACAGGAAGTAAGTTTCACTCAGGGTGAAATTTCACAACAGTCTGGAGAACAAGCACAATGAAGAGCGGCATGAAGAGCTGGCCATGTTTAGCCTGAAGAAGAGAAGGCTGAGGGAAGACATGATAGCCATGTATAAATATGTGAGAGAAAGTCATATATATGTTGTGTTCATCGAAACAGGCCCAGGTTTCACACTGAGCGTATAAATACATTTAAAAACATATAACTATATGTATTACTGTGTTAGAGTGTCATTTTGTGTCATTTTGGTTGGTGGTGTGCCCAAGGATTTTGTAAATGTAAAAAATGTGTCGCAGCTCAAAAAAAGTTGAAAAACTCTGCACCAGGGGACCAATAATAATAATATTAATAATAATAATAACTATGACAAAGAACTGGTGGAATCACAAACCTGAAAAAGTTACAGAAAATGAACACATCAAACTACTCTGGGACTTCCAAATTCAGGCTGACAGAATTTTGGAGCACAAGACTCCTGACCTCAAGATCATGTTAAAAAAACAAAGTATGGATCATCGAAGTTGCAATCCCACATGACAGCAAGATTAAAGAGAAACAACTGGAAAAGCTGACATGATATGAGGGTTTAAAGATTGAACAGCAAAGACTCTGGCACGAGTCTGTCAAGAGGGTCCCATTGGTGATGGGCACACTGGGTGCAGTGCCTAAGGTCCTTGGTCTGTACTTAAACACAATTGTTGCTGACAAAATTACCATCTGCCAGCTGCAGAAGGCCACCTTACTGGGATCTGCACACATTATTTGCCGATACATCACACAATCCTAGACACTTGGGAAGTGTCAGTTGTGTGATCCAATACAACAGCCAGCAGAGTGTCTGCTGTGAACTCATCTTGTTGTGTTAATAATAATAATAATAATTTATAGAAATCCCTCTCTCCCCGAGGGGACTCGGGGTGTTTTACATACAAAAAAAGGCAAACATTCAATGCCTTAATCAAATACAAAACACAGCAAAATAATACAAAATGATACAAAATAATGTCCATAACTTATTTTAAAAAGAGAAAAATTAACATTAAAATAAAAAAGAATACTAATACTCAAATAAAACATATAAGTACACTAATATAATAACATTAAGGACATATACCCTGAAAGATGAAACTATTGAAATACGCAAAAAGTGCCTATCATAGTTTATTTATTTATTTATTTATTTATTATTTCGCATTTGTCTGTCCCCCCCAACGGCTCGGGCGACTTAAACAGTTCGTGCCTATAAACCATAGTTGTGCTTTACATGTAGTGTAGCGGCCATAAAGTGCAAGTAAGTTAGCCAGTGTTCCAATGGGGTTGAATTAGGGTGTGCTACTTTTCTGATACCCTTCCAAAAAGTAACCCAGATTGAAAAATATATTCACAATTTGGAACGGTCTTTGCACAAAATTCATATTGGTTGCTATCTGCATTGGAAACCTCACTTTCTGCACATATAGTGTTGTTTCATATATGAAAAGCTTTGCTTCTTTTACAAAACAATTGTGCACAATTTTGGCATGAAAAAATTCCTAATTGTGAATTGTGTTCAAAACTGTTTTCATAGCATCCTGCAGTGTGCTGGGGTTCAGCAGCAAGATGTCCGAAGACTTTCCCGCACTAGGTCTAAAAAGGCTAAATGCTTTGGAGTGACTAAAAATGTGGCAATTGTGGGATTTGCAGGCCTCAGATCAGAGAGAAATGTTGACAGTTGTAGAGGAGAAAGGGTATGTTTTGGATTCCAATGTCCATTCCTTAGTAACTGGGGGAAAGACTGTTTCTCTTGCGGCGGCAGCTGGGTCCACTTTGCCATCCTCTGGGCTGGGTCCATTGGGCCATTCCATCTTGGTTCGCACCTTGTCTTCTTGAATTCAATTTAATTTTAGTGGTTTTTATTATTTTATAACAATTTTATAATAATCATATAATAAATAATATAATATAGTAATGTTATATTATATTAGAATTTCAATACATTATAATGTCTATATATCCTCGCTCCTCGCTGCCTCTCTCTCACCCCGATCCTGAGGAGCGAGGGCCCAAGTTTGCCCAGGCTGGTCATATACCTACATTCCATACACATGCAATAATACAGCAGTAATAACAATGGGTATAAGAAGAGGTAAAATTCAAACCGAAGTTTTCTGACTGTGCTCCCTCCTCAAACTGCAAAAGGCTCTTCTCTGAGCCCGGGAAAAGGCATAACCCCGGTCTCAGCATTTGCTTCCTGGGTGCACACACATACATATTCTTTGGGGGCTTTGCTGCAGAATCTTCTCTATGAGCCCGGGATTCTGCAGCAAATCTCCCCCCCCCCCCCCAAGAATATGTATGTGTGTGCTCCCTAAACGCTGGCTTTTCCCGGCTAATTTCCGGGCTAATAAGAGAAGAGCCCGTTTGCACCGCATGAGGAGAGACCAGTCAGAATACTTCGGTTTGAATTTTACCTCTTGTTGTTATTACTGCTGTATTATTGCATGTGCATGGAATGTAGGTATGACCAGTTGGATTACTTATAATATTAGGCACTTACAGTAGCATTCATTCTATTATACATTAGGTTGGTTTCTCACCCCAATACTCTTTGATGCTTTAGATCCTGGCAGGGCAGGAGAGGCAGGGAAGCCTGGAAAAATGTAAACAGAGGTTTACTCAGTAAATCCACAAGGAGGGCCCTTCATCCAAAGTGCCCTCCTTTGCAGATTTACTTCTGAGTAAACCTCTCTGTTTATATTTTTCCAGGCTTCCAGCCCGAAAGAAGGAGGTTTAGGGCTTGCCTTGCCATAATACTTATTGGCAAGGGAGGCGGGAGGGTGGTGAGAGAGAAGGAGGGTGCCCCCTTACGACCTAATAACAACACTTAAGAAAATCCTGGCCCCCGAAGTTCGAAAAAGGAAGTCCACTTCCTGGTTGGCGTTCCAGGTGCGGAAGTACTCGAAAGTAGCATTTCTTACGAATTTCTTACAAAACGAATCATTTTCATAACTTTTTTCTCATGCCTACTATATATATATACTATAATAATTATGATATTAATACCAATAATATAGGAAGATTTCTTGATATATTAATACGTTAATATTAATGATGTGTAATGTGAGGACGCTCCATTTCTCCGTAAGGAATTTATTTCTAAAGTCAAAGACCCAAACACACCTATATACCCCATCCCCCTCCCTCCTTTCCCTTGCAATGTCAGGAAAGGTTGCATCATGTCCTGCTGACTCAGCAATCCCACAGTCAGAGGATAACCCTGGCTGAGTCAGCATATTCCCAGTCAGTGTCCAATGTCCGGAAGAGGCTGCGTCACATCCGTCCTGACTCAGCACTGCTCCCAAGGATTACATCACCCAGATTCCCAAGGTCCAGCGTCAAAGCAGGTCAAGGCAGACTGGGAGTCAGAGCCTCCTCAAGGCTAAGATCTCCCAACTCTGACATGTAATATATAGTAAACATAGTAAATAAATAAATAAATAAAGTAGATTAGAATGTAGTTCAGCCTTTAGGTGCGGCCCTCCATAATATTTTTTGCCCCTCGTGTGGCCCCTTGGAAAAAATAATTGCCCACCCCTGGTTTAGATGCTCACTGGTGTTGGGACAAGAACCTGTAGTGATCTATTTCAGATTGCTGGGATTGACCAGATCTTAGTTAGATGAACCCCACCTTCTTATTTTTGAGTAGGCTTATATTTTGAGCCGCTTGAAATAGAAACCAATTATAGAAAGCCGAGCCAGATATCGAACAAGAGCATCAAACATCCCCTTTGCATTGAATTCAAGACATTCTTATGATTTTGAATCTGCCATTGTCTGAGCTAACTATTTCCCCTTCTCTAAAGAAATGGATCAGGTAAAATAACAAGGAATGGGAAAAGAAGCCTTCATCAAAAGCATAAAAAGCTTTGAAGGATGTGATGGCATTTCAATAGGATCATTTTGATACCTCCTAGAATGTTATTACCTTCTCTGCAATTTAGCAGGAAATGCACATCCTCACTGCCATAAGTTAACACAATGCCTTTTCCAAAGTCTTTATATTTTAGTCTGTCAAAGGCTGCTTTAAAAAATGCAAGTGGTTCATCTTCACCTCTGTATATATCGAACAAGGATGTTCCCATCCCCATTTTAACAGGTACTTAGAAATGAAGGATGTGCTGTTCATCTCATCTTCAGTGCTCAAACGTACTATAACCATAAGGGCAGTGGTACAAAAGAAGAATTGTGGGAGGGACCACTGAGATGTTGAAAGGAGCACTACAAAAGAGGCTAAAGAAATAGAGATGTTGGCTTTGATTTTACTGTACCAACTAGAATACATGCATTGATTCCTCGACAGCTACATATATGTTGACTCACTATTCAGCAGTTCATTGAATGAGTTTGCTGATATTGGAACTAACCAATGCAAATTCTGGGCAGATGATGTTTGTACTGAAATATGATTTGTGTGCTGGAAATGATGTTTATTGGGTCAAAAGTTTAATGAACTCAGATTGACATGTGCTCTGGACATATCATGACAAGACATGACTTACATCCCAAATGGACTACTGGTTTGCAGCCGGGGGAGAGGGATGCAAGTGCTGGTTGATGGGACCTCAAAGCCTGGAACCCCAGGTCTCGGCGGTGGCCGGGAGAGCTTTTGCACAATTAAAACTTGTGCACCAGCTGCGCCCATACCTTGGGAAGTCTGATCTGGCTACAGTCGTCCACGCTCTGGTTACATCCCAAATAGACTACTGCAACGCACTCTACGTGGGGCTGCCTTTGAACACGATTCAGAAACTTCAGTTGGTCCAACGAGCGGAAGCCAGAATGCTAACTGGGGCAACATACAGGGATCATACCCCCTGCTGTGTCAGCTCCACTGGTTGCCTGTCCATCTCCGAGCCCAATTCAAAGTGCTGGTATTGACCTATAAAGCTCTATACGGTTCTGGCCCAGCTTACTTGTCCAAACGCATCTGCCTCTATGTCCCATCTCGCAGTCTAAGATCATCTGGGGAGGCCCTGCTCTCGCTCCCGCCAGCATCACAAATGTGGCTGGTGGGGACGAGAGACAGGGCCATCTCGGTGGTGGCCCCTCGTCTATGGAACGCACTCCCAAACGAAATAAGATTGACTCCATCTCTCCTCACTTTCCGAAAAAAAGCTAAAGTCGTGGTTCTGGGACCAGGCCTTTGGGCAGCAGATGTAAACTGTATCTTTGGATTTGACTGGATTGACACTTTGGATTTGACTGGACTGACAATGTGTTCTGCTTGCTGGCTTTAATTAATTATTGTTGTATGTAGTGGTTTTTAATGTAATGTTTTTTAAAAATGTTTTTAATGCTTTTTAACTATATGGTGTATTTTAAAATTGTATTGTGGTGTTGCAGCCTGTAGTGTTGCAAATGTAAGCCGCACTGAGTCCCCCTGGTGGGGGTGAGAAGCTACGGGGTACAAATACCATGAATAAATAAATAAATAAATAAATGACTCCCTAGAAAAAGAATATGCTTAGTATTGTAGGAGACAATAGGGAAAGAGAAATACTACTTTATAGATACACTCAGTGAAGGAAGCCACGACTGCCCAAAGTCTGCAAACCTAAGCAGAAGGTTCGCAGACTGTTATCTACTACATTTATATATTACTAGCTGACCCGTGCACGCGTTGCTGTGCCATATTCTGTGGCTAACCTCTTCTACCCACATGGTGGGAAAGCAGAATCAAAGGACTCTTGACAGATGGCCTTTTTGCCTCTTGTTGATAACATTAAGAGACCTTTAGCAGTTTGCTCAGGATGAGTTGGGATTTGTATCTTCCTTTTGTTGTATGGTAGTCCTGTCCCACTGTATTCCCAGGCCTGGGACAACAAAGTGAATGTTTGTATGTATGTGGATATGTGCCAGCTTTCTGATTGGTTGCCACTGAGGGAGTATTTGCATAACGCCTCTGATTGGCCTGCACCACCAACATTCCGACACTCTAAACTGCCGGGGCTCCCAGCCTCTACATTCTAACTGAAGGAGTATTTGCATAGTGCCTCTAATTGGCCAGCACCACCAACAGTCTGACACTCTAAACTGCCAGTGGGCGGTGGCATGGGGGATTATGGAAGTTGTAGTCCAATTGTTTTTTTGTATTTTTGGTCATGTTGTTTAATTTTAATTTTATTTTTTTGGGTGGTAAACATACTTCGTGGGGTTTTGTGTGTATGTGGGCTGATTTGGTGTGTCTGCCTTGTGTGGTTTTGCTGTCTATAGGCTACTTAGGATGACAGCTCTCTTTATATATGTATATATCTATAACATTATACCGTAATACAAAATATATAATTATAATATATTATTATTATTAGTATTACATTGTATTAAATTATAATAGTATCAATATTATATGTATATACAATATATTATATTATATGCACAGTGGTGGAGGCAAGATGGAACTGCCTTCCCAGCCCTGCCCTTCACTCTGATCTATTAGTAGTAGTATTATAGTGTATAGCATTATAACAGTATCAATATAATATGTATATACAATATATTATATTGAATGTTTGGCATGTATATGTACATTGTAATTCGCCCTGATTCCCCTGTGGGGTGTGAAGGGCGAAATATAAATACTGCAAATAAATAAATAAATATTTATTTATGATAATGTAAATAATAGTATTATAAATATAATAAATATAATCGTAATATAGATAATAATAGTATAGTAAATAGAATAGCAATATAAATAATATTACAATAAATATAATAGTATAAAAATAAATAAAGATTTATTTATGATAATGTAAATAATATTATTATAAATATAATAAATATAATTTTATAGTATAATACTATAATAATAGTATAATAAATATAATAGTGATATAAATATTATTACAATAAATATAATAGTAGTATAATAAATATAACAGAAATGTAAATAATAATATTATAATTTATGTAATAGTAATATAAATAATAATAGTATAATAAATATAAAAGTAATATAAAAAATATTACAATAAATAGAATAGTAGTATAATAAATATAACAATAATATAAATAATAGTAAGAGAAATATAAAAATAAATGTAATAGTCATAGAAATAATAGTAAGAGAAATATAATAAATATAATAATAAAAGAATAAATATAATAGTAATATAAATAGTAATAGTATAATAAATATAATGATAGTATAAATAATAGTATAATAAATATATAAATAGTAAGGGAAATATAATAAATATAACAGTAATATAAATAATAGTAAGAGAAATATATTAAATGTAATAGTAATATAAATAATAATAGTATAATAAATATAATAGTGATATAAATAATATTACAATTGTCACGATGCACGGACTTGACCAGCCCCTTAATCACACACACAGAGACGGACTGAAGGCTAACTACTTTATTGAGTATAAAAACAGTTCAAAGATATTGTCCATAAGAATAGTGAAACAATCCAAAAAAGGCTTGAAGTAACAATGTCCAAAATAGCGTGGCAAATAGGCCAAAAGCTCAACAAGGCTCCGCACGACTATGCGGATCAGGAAACAGGGCAAGGCTCTGCACAACCAGGCGGATCAGGAACAAGGCAAGGCAAGGCAAGGCTTGATGACCACTGGCTAGCTTAGCTTCGTGGTCCCACTCTGCTTCACGCCTATTCAGATGAGACGTGGCCGGAGCACTGAGGATTCGTTCCCACGGATCCTATACTTAATCTCTCGGCCGAGGTCCCCGACGCTCTAGGCTTCTTCGTCTCCAATCGCTGCTCACGGACCTCGGCCGGTCTATGCTCTTGGACCATTCCCTTCTGTTAGACTCGATGTTCCGTCTCCTATCAAAGGTTCGACCTTGTCTCTCCGCAGCTGTGTTTCTATCTCCCTGAGAGCTCTCCTCCCTAGAAGTTTCCCAACCGCTTTCTTCCATGTTTTCCCTTACGAGCTCCTGAGAATCTCTCCCACCCGGATGCTCGTAGCTGCCAGAATCGCTGTCTTCCATCTGCACCTGGTTATCTATGTCTTCGCTAGGGCCAAACAACATTTCTTCCCATGCCAAGCTCTCTGTGGGCGAAGGAGGCCCATCAGGGGAAAGCTGCCCTTCGCCCCAGTCATCTAGCTCATCCTCTGAATCTAGTTCTGGTACTGCTGGCCCTAATGCTAATGGGACCCCGGGTCCTGACCCCTGCCCTCCAGGCACAAACGAGAACTGCTGTGCTACAACAATAAACGTAATAGTATTATAATAAATATAACAGTAATGTAAATAATAATATTATAATTTTTGTAATAGTAATATAAATAATAGTATAATAAATATAATAGTAATATAAATAATATTACAATAAATATAATAGTAGTATAATAAATATAATGATAATATAAATAATATTATAATTGATATTAGTAATATAAATAAAAGTATAATAAATGTAAGAGTAATATACATAATAGTACAATAAATATAACAGTAATATAAATAATAATGGTATAATAATAAATACAATAATAATATAAATCATAGCATAATAAATATAATATTTATATAGTAGGAAGGGCCTTGGAGAAGGTTAATAACTAAGCTCTGCAGCACAGCTTTTCCTTCTCTAGGGGTGGAGTCAACGGAGGGGGCGGGGTTACTGGAACCAAGGGAGGGGAGGGGCCAACGGAGGGGAGGGGCCAACGGAGGTAACTGAGAGGGCAGGGCCTATGGAATCAACAGAGGGGGTGGAGCCAAGGGGAGGGCATGGCTTTCCTGAGGCCTGCGTTTCCCGGCTTGGGCCCAGCCTTTTCCTCCACCTTCGCCGGCTCCCAGGCCCGGGAAAAAGGAGGAGGAGAAGGACAGCAGAAGCCAACGCCGCCTCCTTTGCCCGGTGAGGATCCCACCTTGGCTGGGGAGAGAGGGGAAGGGAGGCGCCTTCCTGGTCCTGGGTCTTTACCTCAGGATCCCTCGAGTGGGTGCCTGGGTGGGCCTGGCTTTCAACCTGCCTTCTTTCCCTCCCTCTGTCTCTCTTTCTCTTCTCTCTCTCTCTCTCTCTCTCTCTCTCTCTCTCTCTCTCTTTCTCTCTCTTTCTCTCTCCCTCCCTCCCCGCCGCCCCCAACGCTGTTCCTGTTCGGAGAGGCGGAGGGGGAGGTGGAAGGAGGAGGTGGAGAAGGAGGGGCTGAGGAGGAGGAAGGGAGCGCCTCCTCCTGGGCCTCGGTGCCGGGGGCCGCTTCCCGGGCAGGCCTGGCGGGTGCTGCGGTGGGATGCCAGGGTCGGGAGTCCCGCGTGCGTCTCGCTGCTGGCGCCCGCGGCTGCTGCAGTGGGCGGCGGGGGAGGCGAGTGGGCCGCGGCTGTGGCATCGGCGGCAGCGGGAGACACCACCCTGGGCAGCCGGAGATCAGGGAGGGGGGACTGGAGAGCTGTTTTTGCGGGCTTATTGGGGTGGGTTTTTTTGCCTGAGATCCGGGAGGGGGGGATTGGAGAGCCGTTTTTCGCGGGCTTATTGGGGTGGTTTTTTTGCCTGAGATCAGGGAGGGGGATTGGAGAGCCGTTTTGCGGGCTTATTGGGGTGGGTTTTTTGCCTGAGATCAGGGAGGGGGGGGATTGAGCCGTTTCGCGGGCTTCTTGGGGTGGGGTTTTTGCCTGAGATCAGGGAGGGGGGATTGGAGAGCCGTTTTCGCGGGCTTATTGGGGTGGGTTTTTTTGCCTGAGATCAGGGAGGGGGGATTGGAGAGCCGTTTTCGCGGGCTTATTGGGGTGGTTTTAAGAGCCGGCTCTGTGGTCTGTGAAATAGGGCCGCTGTGCTCTGGCTGCCATGCGCGAACGTTCTAAACGTTCGCACTGGCAGCGGAGAGGCCGGGGTGGGAGGTCCGTTGGCAGTTTTTTGGGGATGGTTTTTTTGGGGTGTTGGGAGGTATGTAGGTCGGTGTTTTTGGCGTTGTCTGTAGCCAGTGTAATGGTCCAGTCGGTTGTCAAGTTTGGTGTTTCTGCGAGCCATAGTTTTTTGTCTATATACGACATTAAACGGACTGAGCAAATTTATATATATAGATTTACTATATTTATATACCACCTTTATTCCCATAAGGGAACTCAAAGAAGTTTCCGACATAATAATGGCAAAATTCAATGCCGTACATACATGTGAAAACCAAAAGATGTTATTTCTTTTGCATCGAAAGCATTGCATAAATGAGTATAAAACTGATAAAAACAGAATGTGCTCAGGTGGCTAAATATCGTTTGACCAAAAATGGGCAACAGGAACAGCATAACCTTTGATTGCTAAGCTGGAAAATCTTTTTAGTCTAATTTAATATGTTGTCTTTATTCCTGTGATGCTTTTACATGATTGTAAGCCGCTCCGAGCCCTCGGGGAGTGGCGGTGTACAAGCCCAAATAATAAATAAATAAATAAATAAATTGTCAGTAGCCTCCAACAATCCCTCCTCTGTACATGAGGCAGGGCACAGTGGGAAAGCATGTAGATGCAGAGTTGTATGTTCTGCTCCACAGTCACACAAGGTTTGGGATTCCTTTAGGTCAGTGTTTCCCAACTGGTGTGCCACGGCACACTAGTGTGCCATGAGTGATCATCAGTTGTGCCATGGGAAATAGAAGGGAGCTTGGCCTTGGAGGCGGCCCGCCATATTGGTAGCGGTGTGTGGGGTGGGGGGAGAGAGTGCGAGTCTCTCTCCCCCGACTGCAAACCACGTGGCTGGCCCTTGTGAGCCCAAAGTATGTGGTAGAGAGAAGGGGGCGCCTCCGGCAAGCTCAGGGGACGCCCGGAGTTCTCCCCCCCCCCCCAGCACAGGAGGCTCCGAGCAAGACGCCCAGAGCAGGCCACTGAACTGAGGCAAGCCCTGCCAGGCCCGAGGCAAGCAGCAGGGAGGGGGGTAGAACAAGTCCCTCCCCCCGCCTGTGGCCAGAACAAACACGTGGTGGGCTCTGGCGGGCCCACGGAGGTGTCTCCGGCGAGCCAAGGGCAGGCAAGCAAGAATGGGCCCCAGAGGAAGTTTGGAAGAGCCCCGGGAGGAGGGGACATGGAAGGACACCCACCCTCACCACCGAGGAAGGAAGTGGGGTGGGCTTGAAGGCCCCCTTTGCGGAGCAGCCCCCAAAGAGGAGGTGTGTTCGCACCGCAATCCAGAGGCCTATGCATGGCTGGGGGCATGAGGGAGGCCTGAGCATACAGAGGGCAGTATGGAGGCCCCCTGGGGCAGGGAAGTCTCAGCGGCTTGTGCCAATGCCCCTGAATGGCCGGTAAGGATCTTGGTGAAGCCCCTCCTGGCAAGGAATGGGCTGAGCCCCAGGGAGGGCTTGCTCCGCTGGAGGCCCAGCTGGGCCTGAGCCTGGAGGGAGGTAGCTGGAGGCCCCCGCGGGGGAAATGAGGAGTCCCCGCGGGGGATACCAGGCGGCGTGGGGGTAAGGCCCCAAGAGGAGGCAGAGAGAAAGGGGGCAGCACCGGGAGCCCAAAAAGACTGGGTATCTGACATGCCAGGGAAAAAAGAGAAGAATGGGCTCCAGGCCCTATAACCAACCATGCGTCACCGCCTCCTCGAAGCCAGAGATAGCTGCTGGCACTCACTGCTGCTGCTGCTGCTGCTCCTCACCTTTGCTGCTGTTGCTCCTCTCAGCTGATCGTAATCAGCTGATACAGGCACAAAAACAGGAACAGGCCCAGTGTATAAATACATTTTAAAACATATTAACTATATGTATTACTGTGTTAGAGTGTCATTTTGTGTTATTTTGGTTGGTGGTGTGCCCCAGGATTTTGTAAATGAAAAAAATGTGCCGCGGCTCAAAAAAGGTTGAAAAACACTGTTTTAGGTAGTGCCATTTTGCCAGGTGTTCTTTTGATTTGCCCACACCGCTTCTGAGTCTATTCGGGGACTTCCAAGTTGCCCATTCTTGGTTTTCCCCAAAAGTAACTGCTAAAATTCTGCCCAACTCTTACACGATTGCAAATTCCTAGGAATTATTGACTCTGCAAAGACCTCAGCCTATATCTCTATCTTGAATTTGAAGTGGACTTCACTTTTTTCCCCTTTTGAACAGCATGCATGGATCTCAGTAGATAGTCCCCAGTTTGAGCAAACATTTAGTGTGGCTGATAACCAACTGATAAAGAAACCATTAAAGTTAGTAAGAAAAAGCGCATGAGCCTCTCTCCGGTCTCCCTGTGAATTCTGCCTCTGTATTTCCAAAGAACAACCTGGGGAATCCTAAGGTCAAAGCAATGCCAATTGTGGTCTCCAGATTAGAAAGTTCAGATGTAATTGCAGGAGGAAGAGTTCACTTACAAAAGCTTTGGTAGCTTGAGGAATATTCCTCTCTGCATTTCGAAGATAAGGCTGTCTATCCACAGGGCAACCAGGTTGGTTGCCAGTCTCAGAAAATGGGTCTTGGATATTTGTTTAGAAGCAACTGCTGCAGGAGGTGGAATCCCTGGTGAAAATGTACCAAATGCACAATGTATTCTCCTAAAAAATGAGAGCAGAAGCAAAAGAAGCATATGAAAAGGGTTCTCTAATGCTCTTTGCATTCAGGATGTGCTCTCAGACCTTTCACAAAGTCCAACATTTCTGGGCTCAGTTACCCTAGAAGGATTTCTCTAATCAGCCAGCAATGGAAGAAAGAGCTGCATACGATCACGATTAATGAACAGACAAGGAGTCCAAATGTTTTAGTACTACTACTAGGCCTGTTTTCGAATGTCGGATACATCCGAAATTCGGATGTAATTCAGATGTTTTTGACTTTTGAAGCGATTACGAAGAGAGTTAAGGAAATAGGAAGTGGATTGGCCATTTCAAAGTCTCCGTCGCCATATTCAGATATGGATCGTATGCATGCCCGGATTACCCATAAGGCCAACAAGGCCATGGCCTAGGGGCGCAAGCCAGGGGGGAGGGGCGCAGATCACGGACCAAAAAACCCTGGTCCGCACCCCTCTTTCCCCCTTTCTCATGCCCCTCCTCGCTCCTTCTCCCAGCAAAGTCTCTACTCCGTCCCCTCCAGGAGCGCATGCCAAGCAGAAATCTCTCTCTCCCCCCCTCTCTCGCTCACTTTCTTGCGCTCTCGCTCTCTCTCTTTCTCTCTCACTCTCTCTCTTTCGCGCGCTCTCTCTCACGCGCACTCTCTCTCCTGCACTCTCTCTTTCTCTCTCTCTCTCTCTCTTTCTCTCTCTCTCTCACGCACTCTCTCTTGCTCTCTTTCTCTCACGTGCTCTCTCTCTCTCGCTCCCTCTCGCTCTCTCTTATGTGCTCTCTCTCTCTCTCTCTCTCTCTCTCTCTCTTGTGTGTGCCTTTGGAGCAAGTTCTGTGCTCCAAAGAACTGTGCTCTCCCCAAGCCTCTCGACTTCTGAGGAGACCTTCAGAGCACAGCGGAACTTTCCAGCCGGTGGGAATGAGGACCTTGGAGGTGGTGGGATGGTGTCTACTTGCCTTTCTCTTCTGCTCCGGAGGCACCATGGCGGGGGGTAGAGATTGGCTGGGGGCGTAATTCCAAAGTGTGGCCTAGGGCGCAAAAAGGTGTTAATCTGGGCCTGATCGTATGTCATTTTTGCCCTTCTCTATTTTTGTCCCATTGCATTTAAAATGTTTTAAATGGCTATTAATGTGTTAAATGTGTTCAGTATTTTGTACCACGAAAGACTGAAACAACTGAAAGGATACATACCAATATAATCATTAATAATCATATATAGTAATCATCAGAGATGGACGCAGCCACTTATGCGGAGATTCGAGACAATACAAAGGAGGAGACAGCGGATCTAAATACTACAACCTAGTTCTCAGGTGATTCTATCAAATTAATAATTCATTTATGGCTAATCGGTCGTTCAATCCTGAGGGCATTTCTGTATGCAAATTAACTATCCAGAAACTTTCACGTTGGAGTAATTTCAATGTAGTATCATCGTGTGGGTGGGAGTTGATTCTTTCTAAGACTAAAACCTTAAAGTCCTCATACTGGTGAAATTGTTTAAAGTGGGAGTATAATAAAGATGCTTCATTTTTTGTTCTAAATCTTGAACGGTGTTCCTGCACACGGGTGCGTAATTCACGACTCGTTTCCCCCACGTAATATTTTGGACAATTACACACAATACAATAAATCACATCTCTGGATCCACAGGTCACCCAGGATTTAAGGTGGAACGTTCATTTGTTATGTAAGTTGGTGATTGATGATTGTGTATCTATGTGTTTGCATATGGAACAATGTCCACACGGGCTTATATGTAAAGTAGAAAAATCAACCTGTTGAGGTGTTCTGTGATCAGCATGTATTAATAACTGTCTGAGATTTTGTGTCTTTTTGAAAGCAATCATGGGTTGCTTCCAAACCGGGGATTAAACTGACGATCGGCCAAAATTTCCTAATGATTTTATTTATAAGGTTGGAATGGGGGGTGTAAGTAAGAGGCCATATAACTCTCTCAGGAGCAATTTTGGGTCGAGTCACTAGAAGTTGAGAGCGAGGAATCCTTTGTGCTTTTTTATATGCATTATCAATAACTGAATTAGGATATCAGAAAGGAGGAAGCCATGAAAATGAACCAAATCTGGCTACCAGTATTTTAAAAAACCCTAAAATAAGGACAGTAAATAAAGAACAACCCCCTGAAAACAGACATGAATCAATCAGGACCAGGTAACACCTCCCAATAAAGGATTCAACCAGGCAGAAAGCAGCCAGGCCTTGAAGCTGCAATGCTTTGCAATGATAATCGAGGTGATTAATTGCAGCATTCACATTTGCCTCCTACAGATAAGTAATTTCCCCCACTCTGGGCTTTCCACAGATATATAAACCTCCCTTGCTTAGTTTCCAATTTACCTCACAATCTCCGAGGATGCCTGCCATAGATGTGGGTGAAGCATCAGGAGAGAATGCTTCTGGAACATGGCTATACAGCCTGGAAAACTCACAGCAACCCACTAAATTGTTTCCTTTCACTCCAATAGATTTCGGTCTCTCTAAGGAGGGTCTAGACACCTCTGCCATGATTCTAGATGTTTTATGGTTTTATCTGTTGTAGCTCAATGAGTTTGTTATGAATGCTGGTACTTTCTTTCAGTAAATCTGGACAATAATTCTTTCAGTTCCAGAGATGTCTTGCTTTGTGTTTTGAGTACCAAAAGGTTTTTTGTGTGTTCCCAAATGAAAATTTATGGGGTCACCATAAGTCAACAGGCAACTTGGAGACATTCCGACACATATTATGTATTTCCTTGTGTCTGAGCTGGAAGCAATGCTTTCTTTGCCTCTTTCCTGATATGATAGTACTTCAAAACATCTCCTTTTTAGGACCCCCTGCTTTCCAAACCCTTACAGTTCAAAACTTGAAACCAATTTAATTAGGCCCAGAATAAATGCATGGTTGGAACCACAGAGATTTGAGGTAAGTGTAGTAAGTGTGAGATTGTCTATGCTCATTCCTCCTGTCAACTTAGGCCAGGCTCTTGCTAAGATTCACAAGGAGAGATTTATTCATATGGTCTTTAAGGAGCCCTTGGGAGCTTGCAGCCGCAGCCCAGAGTTTTGGTGATGTTCTCTAATGCCTTCCATAACTCAATGCATCGCCAGGCAAATAGTGGGGTGCTTCTCATGCCCTCTGAGTTATTATAGCCCTTTAATGAAATCGACTTGTGTCCTAAAGCTTGTGAAGCACCGACTGAAATTTCACTACTGTGGTTTTGCTTAAGTTGCAAGCAGATCACTCTGTTGAGCAGCAAAAGCTGGGAAACAACATAGAATTTCATCACTGTGTAGCCGCTAGACAACTGGCCCTCTAATGTTTTTCAGAATGCAAAGCATTTGGTTTGATTGGTAAATCCTTCAATACTTGGCAATCCTGGGAAAGAAGCTATAGGTGACAACCTTCCATATGAAGGCCCCATCTACACTAATATTATCTCGGCATTACTTTGCGAACGAGGATTCTTAGGAAAGACTCATCCCACGCTTTTTACAAGCGCGTTGATGACTAAAAAGGCCAATCTGAGATAGGCAATTTCGGTTGCAGAAAGCACAGCAGAAAGTCTCCTTGGGTAATGTTGTTTCCAAGTTGCGGTTCTTTCTGCGATGTCATTTCTCTTCGAGACCCATTCGACGTGTCTTCTCAAAAGAGGCTGCAGCATTGTGGAGAGTGCATCTCCATGCCTTCTGATGTGAGTCCAGGGTGGACCATTGTTGGTGATCAATCTGGCCAAGCTTGAGATGTTGTTTCAGAGAGTCCTTATATCTCTTTTTGGGGATGCCTCTCGTGCGCTGACCCGTGGCGAGTTCACCATAGAGTAGTATCTTTGGGAGGCGGTGGTCCTCCATCCTAGAGATGTGCCCTGCCCAGCGCAGCTGTGTTCTCAATAGCATGGCCTCAATGCTGGTGATCCCTGCTTGCTCAAGGACAGCAACATTCGTCGCATAGTCGGTGCAGTGTATATTTAGGATTGTGCGAAGACATCACTGATGAAAGCGTTCGAGGAGTCGTAGGTGTTGGCAATAGGTGACCCATGTTTCAGACCCATATAGGAGAATAGACAGTACGATTGCTCTGTACACACTGATTTTGGTGCTTTGCCTCAGGTGCTTGTTGCTCCAGACTCTTTTGTGAAGCCTTCCGAATGCACTATATGCCTTTGCTAATCTGTGATCTATCTCTTTATCAATCTTGGCGTCTGAAGAGATGATGCTTTCCAGGTAGGTGAACTGCTGAACGGACTTAAGCACAGATTGGCCTATGTTGACGTGGGGATGGTGGTGTTCTTCCTGTGGTGTGGGCTGGTAGAGGACTTCCCTTTTCTTCAGGCTGACTTCCAGCCCAAACAGCTCTGCAGCTGTTGCAAAGCAGGATGTTAGGCGTTGCAGGGCTGCTTCTGAATGGGCGACAAGGGCAGCATCGTCAGCAAAAAGCAGCTACCAGTTACTATTATGCCACCGCCAGCATAGCTCACAACTTCATTAGAGTACGCAAGCCTCCCCCTCCCAGTTCAAGGGGGCACCAATGGAGAGGACTACAATTATAATGCAGATTGAACTGCAATATGGTCATGTATAATGACCAAGTAGCAACAGTAAGAACAGACCGTGGAAAAACAGACTTGTTCAAGATTGGGAAAGATGTACGGCAAGGCTGTCTACTCTCACTCAACCTATTCAACTTGTATGTAAAACACATCATGTAACGTGCGGGGCTTGACAAATCCAAGGCTGGAGCTAAAATTTCTGGATGAAACATGAACAACCTTAGTTATGCAGATGATACCACTTTGATGGCTGCAAGCGAGGAGGAGCTGAGGAGCCTTCTAATCAAGGAGAAAAAAGAAAGTGCAAAAGCTAGGTTGCAGTTAAACATTAAAAAAACCCACGACTATGACAATGAGACTGATTGTTAACTGGAAAACATGGAGAAAACATGGAGGGAGCGACAGACTTTGTATTCCTAGGTGCAAAGATTACTGCAGACGCAGACTGCAGCCAGGAAATTAGACGATGTTTCCTTCTTGGGAGGAGAGCAACGGCCAATCTTGATAAAATAGTGAAGAGTAAAGACATCACACTGGCAATGAAGATCTGCATAGTTAAAACAATCGTATTCCGCATTGCTTTAGCTGGACCATAAGGAAGGTTGAGCGAAGGAAGAGGGGAACTTTTGAACTATGGAGCTGGAGGAAAATTCTGAGAGCGCCTTGGACCGCAAGAAGATCCAACAAGATGAAGTACTTTGGACAGGCTGGAAAGCTTGGAGAAAATAATGATATTGGGGGGAAAGGGAAGGAAAAAGGAAGAAGGACTGACTGATGCCAATGTGGATCATGCCCGGATTACCCATAAGGCCAACCTAGGCCATGGGCTAGGGGCACAAGCCGGGGGGGGGGGCGCAGATCATGGACCAAAAAACCCTGGTCCACTCCCCTCTTTCCCCCTTTCTCATGCCCCTCCTTGCTCCTTCTTCCGGCAAAGTCTCTGCTCCATCCCCTCCGTCTCTTGTTCTCTGGGCTGTGGCAGGGCCCTCACATTGATCCATTGATTTGCTCAGGGGTCTCTGGCTGGCCTGACCTCCTGGCTCCTGTGGGCGACTCGCCCGGCTGTCCCGGCAGCAGGCTGTAAATTCCTGCAGCCAGAGCCGAGTGGCAGAGTCTGGGAGAGGGCGGTGGGAGGGAGGGAAGAAGGAGGAAACTAGGAGGGAAGAAAGAAAGCAAGTAAAGAAAGAAGAGAGGGAGGGAGGGAGAGGGGAGAGAAAGGGAGTTGCTTGGGTGGACCTCTCCCCAGTCCCCAGCACGAGACCATACCCACCCAGGCTCGCTCCTGCGCTCTCGGACCAAACCGGGGTGGGCTGCTTGGCCAAAGGAGCCACCGGAGGGAGAGAAGGATCAAGGCCAGGGTCTGGCTCTCCTGCCTTCGGGAGCAGCCGAACAAAAGCTGCACAAACCCCAACCTGAATCCTCCCTCGCTCTGCGGGAGCACACGCCAAGCGGACATATCTCTCTCTCTCTCGCGCGCTCTCTCGCCCTCTCTCTCTCTCTCTCTCTCTCTCGTGCACACCTTTGGAGCGAGTTTGCACCCGCTGCGCTCTCCTCAAGCCTCCTGAGGAGACCTTCAGAGCACAGCGGAGCTTTCCAGCTGGTGGAAATGGGGACCTTGGAGGTCGCAGGATGGTGCCTACTCGCCTTTCTCTTCTGCTCCGGAGGCACCATGGCGAAAGCCAGCCAAGTGTGTGTCTGAGTGGCGGGGGGGGGGGTTGGGCTTAAAAGGGGCGTAATTCCAAAGTGTGGCCTAGGGTGCAAAAAGGTGTTAATCCGGGTCTGATGTGGATGGATGTTGTCCTTGAAGTGACTGGCTTCACCTTGAAGGAGCTGGGAGTGTCCACAGCTGACAGAGAGCTCAGGCCTGAGCTGGTCCAGGAGGTCACCAAGTGTCAGAAATGACTGAACGAATAAACAACAACAAAAGACTCATACATAATATCAGTCTATGGCACATTAATAAGGAGCCTTTCAGAAAACCATAACTGAACAATATGAACATGGCTAAATTCTCATATAGTTCTGGATTGAGAAATCCACAACTTCTGCTTCTTCCATATTCTTTTCATTCTGAATATGAAGACATCCATAATTTTTTGGCAAATCTTCCCCACACACATTATTCCTTTAAGCATATAATGAAATGATTTGAAATGAAATCAGCCATCTTTGCCAAGTCTCTACCATGCAGGGAGCATCCAAGTGTGCCGCATCCTTCTCAACTACATTCGTTTCCCCAGCTATTATTATTTAGCCACACTGCTGAAAACTTAAATGCATCGATATATTTGTTTTCGATTTTGCATGAATTGTGAATGAATCATTTAATTAGACTGGCTTTTAGTGATCAACTGACTGTTACCAAAAGATATGTTTTAATGGCAGATGTCGGTATTTTTATACTTATCATTATGTTTTACAAGCTCTTAAACTGTTCTGAATTAGGAAGGTTTTCGATGGGGATCGTTTATTTAATTTTTATTACCTTTTTATTGTTATCATTCATGTTTTAACTGTGCTTCGTTTTAATCTGTGCTGTGAGCTGGGAATGGAGAGGCATGGACATAAATGAGAAGAGCCTCTCAAGTGTCCCAAGAACCCAGCCAGGAGAACCTTCCTCAAGCCCCTTCTTCAGTATTTTCCCCTGATCTCTGAAGAAACTTGAGGATTTCTTCCATATCAGACTCATCTATTTCTAATTACTTCAAGGTTGGAAGAGGGACAACAAAAGAAGCAGCATCACAGTTGGCTGAACTCCAACATCTGGCACAAAACAATGAAATCAGCATCATCGTGAACCAGAATCTCTATCATAGCAAAGACCATTTTTCCCACTTGGATGCCCTCATGGCACCAGATCAGGGAGTCAATCTGAAACATAGAAGACTAGACTCTCCACAATACTTGCCTGACTTCTCTCCCACCTTCTCTTGGGCAGAGTAGGCAGTAAGCTAAGGAAATGCTTTTGGACTATTACTGTTGCACTTCAGACAAGGAACACCCCCCTAGTTCACACACACAACAGACAGTCTGAATAATAAGCTTTTATTGACACAAATATAGTGTCCAACAAAAGGTTTAAAAGAAGATCAATTGTAGAATATATCCAAGGTAAAATAACACAGTTCAATTACTCCCAAAATCCAAAAAACAAAGGTAGCAAGCCTGATGCAAATCCCATAAATGATACAAGGCAGCTTTGGAAGCAAAAACATGCACAGAGGCCTAGTCAAAAATCAAGAGCTTGGAGACAAGAATAACTTAGCATGGTAATCTGAATGAAGCCTGGAATCTAAAGACAATTTCCCAAGCAAGCTCTAATACGGAAAAATTAGTTTTGGTTTCCCAAACGGCCACTACGTCGTAGACTGGCAGCCTTTCAAGATTCTAGAATGTTATCCCTATGATTGAATGTAAGCTCGTTAAAATTCCCAGGTGTTCCGTTATCAATCTGAAGGCCTTCAGACTCCTGAACACAAGAATGCTCATCTAATACAGCCCTGGGAATTGGCCTATTCTCAGGAAAGCAAGCCTCATCTGAAAGTTCACTTTGCAGTTCAGAGTTCTCATCATCAGCATTTACATTAACAGCATTTTCATCATCAGCATTTATATCAACAACCCCATCATCCCTAGCATGCACATGAACACCAGGCTGAAACATCACAATTACAGAAGTATAGATAATGATTTTCTGATCCTTTTCAATCAGGCTTCAGACCGGGACATGGGATGGAAGTGGTTTTGTTCGCCTTGGTTAATGATCTATGGGGGGAACTGGACAGGGGGTGGGGGTGTGACCCTGATGTCCTCCTAGACCTCTCAGTGTTTTTCAATACCATTGACCATGGTATACAGGAAAGGCATTGCCTTCTGAAACAAGAATTCCAGATGAAATTGGCCAAGGATTCCCCAGTGGAATTGTCTTCGGTCCCCAGGTTTCAGTAAGTAAGAACTTAAGCTGAATCTTTAGAAATTTACTTTGAGCATTAGGAGAAAAAGATCAGGTGAAGGGAGCATCTACATTGTTGAATGAGTGCAGTTTTACACCACTTTCACTGCCATGGTTCAATGTCATGGAATCATGGGAACTGTCATTTTACAAAGTCTTTAGCCTTCTCTGCTAAAGAGGGCTGATGTCTCACCAAGCAACAAATGTCAAGCATTCATAACATTGAGCGGGAGCCCCCGGTAACGCAATGGGTTAAACCCTTATGCCGGCTGGACTGCTGACCAGCATGTCAGCCATTCAAATCTGGGGTGAGTGGGTCGCGCTCCCTCTGTCACCTCCAACTCCCCACGTGTGGACATGAGAGACGCCTTCCACAAGGATGGTAAAACATCAAACATCTAGGCGTCCTATGGGCAATGTTCTTGCAGATGGCCAACTCTCTCACACAAAGAAATGACTTGCAGTTTCTCAAGTCGCTCCTGACACACACTCACAAATAACATTTAGCCATGGAAGTCAAAGCGGTGCCAAAATGCATTAATTCTACAGCGTGTCAAAACAATGCAAATGCAAGTGCGGCAAATACAAAGCTTTAGATGTGAGTGATTTTCATTATCTTACTTCTGCAGTTGTAGATATTTGGGGACTGAAGGACAACCCCTTTGGGTGGGGAACAATTCTTGTTTAGGTGAAAGAATATTCTCGTTTTACTATTTCATAGCTCCATTCTGGAAGTCAATAGTCTCCACAGACCTTGCTTGACTTCCCCTACTCTTCCAGTATCATGTGAAGGGGAAGACAGAGAAGACTGTAAAGCAGTGTTTCCCAACCAATGTGCCGTAGCACACTAGTGTGCTGTGAGTGATCATCAGGTGTGCCCGTGGGAAATTGGAATCTCCAATACCCTTTCTTCCCCCTCCTGGCGAACACTTTTTCTTCTCCACTCGGGCTCCCTTCTTCCCAGCCTCACTCTGCTCACTTTGCCTCGCTTTGCTCTGGGGCGAGTCTGCGCAGTAGCGCCTACACGGGTCACATCTTCCTCCCTCCCCCCTTCCCTCCTGAACATGCTCACGCTGCCCGCTCAGATCAAAATGGCGGCAGAAGCGGCAGTGTAGAAGAAAAAGTAAGTGTTCGGCAGGAGGGGAAAGAAAGGGCGATAAGGGGAAGGGGGAGGAAGAGGTCTCTGTCGAAAGCTGGCATGGGCAAACTTGGACCTTCCAGGTGTTTTGGACTCCAACTCCCATCAATCCTAGTAGCCTCAGGCCCTTTTCCTCCCCCCCCCCTCAGCCACTTAAGCAGGAAAGGGCCTCAGGCTGTTAGGAATGGTGGGAGTTGGAGTCCAAAGCACCCAGAGGGCCGAAGTTTTCCCATGCCTGTTTTAGGGACCTTACAGTGGTGAGCCTCTTTCCAACATTGTGATTCTGGATAGAAAATAAACAACAACATAACATAACATTGTTTGAGTCCACAGTGCTATTTGGGTGTAGGTGAACTACAACTTCCAAACTCAAGGTCAATTCCCAAGCAAACCCTTTCAGTACTTTCTGTTGGTAATGAGAGTTCAATATGCCAAGTTTGGTTCAATTCCATTGTTGCAAGAGTTCAGGATGCTCTTTGATTGTGTGTTAACTATGAATCCCAGAAACTGTAACTCCCAAATGTCAAGGTCTATTTTCCCCAAACTCCATCTGTGTTCACATTTGGGCATATTGAGTATTCATGCCAAGTTTGGTCCAGATCCAAAATTGTTTCAGTCCAGAGTGCTCTCTGGATATAGGTGAACTACAACTCTAAAACCCAAGGTCAATGCCCACCAAACTCTTATAGTATTTTCTCTTGGTTATGGGAGTTCTGTGTGGGAAGTTTGTGTTTTTCTGCCATTCCTGCCAGGATATCTATGTTGTGTTCATCGAAACAGGCCCAGGTTTCACACTGAGTTGTATAAATACATTAAAAAGCATATTAACTATATGTATTACTGTGTTAGAGTGTAATTTTGTGTCATTTTGGTTGGTGGCATGCCCCAGGATTTTGTAAATGTAAAAAATGTGCTGCGGCTCAAAAAAGGTTGGGAAACACTGCTGTAAAGGATCACAGAAGAAGGCAGAATTGAGAAAGGGATCATCCTTCTGGTTCTCCAAAGGAGATCACTTATTGGAAGGAGTAGTGGAAGTGTCTGTCCACTGTTTTCCTTTTAATGGGAGAACAACATTGCTCACAGAAGCTACTGCCTGGCAAATTATGATTGGAGGATTGAGATCTGGGGATGCTACTTAACCACCACATATTAATATTCATGCTCAGTTGAGCCCTTGAATCCATTCTATTTATGCATATGATTATTTATCCATCAACAGATGGTTGACTCTGGTTGGGACCGACCAACAGGATTTCAACAAATCTTGCTTTCCCCTTGAGTCCAGACACTGAAGATTACTTGAAGAAGCTGGGAAGACAAGAGGCAATCCAATAAGCATTTTCAATTGCAGCATTGAGATGATACCGCTCATGGAGAGCTTCAAATATCAAGAGGATTTTGCAATGCGATTGTCTTGCTCAAAGGACTATTTGCTTTCACAGTGGTTTGCTCTAACTAAGGCTTTTAGCATCGCAAGGAGCATTTTCATTCCCAGCAAATTGTTATCCTACATCATTACTTTGCTTTCAGAGTCCTCTAAAGTAGTTGAAATTTGCCACAATGGCATTGAGATGGTGGGAAGGAAATGGTAGGGGGAATGAGAACAATGCTCCTGCTACCTTGGAAAAAAGGAAAGGTCTCTTTAAAGCCAGGATTACCAGTATCACAGAGAGAAAAAAGCAGGGGGGTAAATTTGTGAGTTATTTCAGAAGACAGTTGTCTCAGAATGGATAAATACTAGGACTGTTTGATTAAAAAAAAAACCCCAATGTTTCAAAACTCATTTTGGATGTAGTCATAGATTGCGTTTCAGATTATTTACACTTCCGAAAAAAATTCCGATAAATTTCGAAATTGATTCGGAATTATTTCCAAAATTTGGAAGTCATCGAAAGTATTCAATAATGGCATCTGCTTTCAAAAATGGGCAAAAAAATCAGCAAAAGGGAGAGTCAGCTGTTAGCCATCAGCCAATGAGCAATCAGCAAGAAAATTCGGAAATGACATCCGAAATTTGGAATTCCAAATTTCGGAGTTCAGATTTCGGAATTCCTGTTGGGAGGGCTGCTCTCAAAATTGCTTTAAAAGTCTCCAAAATTCGTGCATATCTGAAATTGTATAACAGCCCTAATAAATACTAGGCCTGTTTCTGATAATCGGATACATCCAATTTTCGGATGTTTTTTCGGACTTCCGATAATTGATATCGAGCACAGCGTCCCAAACAGGAAGTGGATTCGCCATTCTGAGAACTCCGTCGCCATTCTCGGAAAGGGCTCGGATGTCATTTTAATTTTATGTCCCATTTTTTAAATTGTTTATTAATGTGTTAACAGTGCTTAATATTTTGTACCAGTGGCTAGTTTTGTCATTAGTAGCGGTCAAAAATGGATGGAAAAGGGATTCCCCATAGTTTTGACTCTCCCTTCTGCTGATTTTCGCGCATTGCGTAATCGCGGACGCTATTTCTGAATACTTCCGATTATCGGAATACATCCAATACCATTTCGATAAAATCACTAAAAAAAATCAGAAGTGACTCACATCTGAAGCCAGAGCAAAACCAATATCCGAAACGACTTCCGAAATGCATTTTTCCATTCGAAAACAGGCCTAATAAATACCTAAGAAGAAAAGCAAAGCAGGCGATGGTGGCAGGGTACAAATAAAGTTTATTATTATTATTATTAAAGAAGCTAAACAGGTTGCAAAGTGTGCTCGGGGTTCATTATAATAACTAGATATTCCCCATCCTATTTCCTCAGTGTGTACCCTTTCTTTGCCATGTGCTTTACTTAGTTTCCATTCAGAGAATAAGCCCATATGAAACTGTTATGTGCATCTCTTCCGAAGTGGAAATCCTTTGCGGAGGTGGGAATGTCATAGGCTTTAACAAATTTCTAAGCTATTTAGATTACTTTAAAGAAAAAAAATGGTAGAATATTTTATTTTATGTCCTCCATTAAAAAGGAAAGGTTGGTAATAGGCTTATGCAATCCAGGTAAACCATGATCCATTTTGCTGTTCCGGCTTTTGGTGAAGGCCCCAATATTTGGGGGGGGGGGGAGCCTCCTGAATTTTCTATGGGCCCATTATTTTCGGGTGCGAGGTGTGTATGTGTGCTTCCCAGTCTTCCCTTCCCATCCTTTAAGTCAGGAGCCCCCAGTGGTGTAATGGATTAAACCCTTGTGCTGCAGGATTGAAGACTGACAGGTCGCAGTTTCGAATCTGGGGACAGCACAGATTAGCTCCCTCTGTCAGTTCTGTCTCCCCATGCAGGGACATGAGGCAAACGAGTGGAGCTGACACAAAAGGGGGGTTGTATACTCCCTGAGCACCACACCAGTTAGAAACCTGGCTGCTGCCTAGGGTTCCCATATGTCCCTTATTCTAAGGGACGTCCCTTATTTTGGCCCTAAAATTTGTGTCCCTTATTTTCAGGCCCTGTCCCTTATTTTTGACTAGCAGGACAGGACTGGGCGGGGTTGACCAGAGGAAGGTGCGCACTGCGGTTTCCACTGCAATGCCTGCCCGGGGATTCCAACTCGCAGGGCAGCCTGCGTCCCCGTTGGAAGGAAGAGGCGATACAGGACTTTTTCAAAGTACAGTAGACTAATTAACCGTTACCCAAGGGGAATGTTGGATCATGTTGGATAAAGATAGTTTCTGGTTGCTTGAGAGTTACTCTTAAAATAGGCCTAGCTGTGCATCCCAATACTATACAATGCTGTGTATTTCATACTATCCTATACCATTAACTATTGACATAATAATCATGAAGATGTACTGTCTTATAAAATTTATTTTATTTTAATGTTTAGACAGTGCACTTTTAAAGTCAGCAAAGTCAAGTACTAAATACAGATGGAGACAATAAGGTAGTTCTAATAATGTTTTTCTGCATGACAAAGCATGCAGAAACATACCATGTACTGTTAAGAGGGTATAAGTCAGTTTCTTTTGTGAGTTTCAATCATTATCTTATTCTGTCAATAAAACTATTTTTACCTAATGTTTGAGTTTCAAGTATTTAATGAAGTGTCCCTTATTTTTGTGGAAAATCCTGTAAATGTCCCTTATTTCTTATATCAAAAAATGGCAACCCTACTGCTGCCCATTGGACCATTTGAAGCTTCTGAACAGTCTTCAAAGACAACCCACACAGAGCACATTGCAGTAATCTATATGGGATGTAACAAAATGGTCAACCATTGTGGCCAAGTCTGACTTTCCAAGGTACAGACACAACTGGCACAGAAGCAAAAGCTTCCCATTCACTGCAGAGACCTGGGATTCCAGGCTCAACAATGAATCCAGGAGAACTCCTAAGCTGCGAACATGTGTTTTCAGGGGAAATGCAATCCCATCCAACACAGGCTGTAACCCTATAACCTGTTAGGCCTTCTGACTGACCAGGAGTACCTCTGTCTTGTCAATTTCAATTTGTTTGCCCTCATCCAGACCATCACAGCTGCCAAGCACTGATTCAGGATCTGAACAGCCTCCTTAGCAGTAGGTGAAAATCAGTGATACAGTTGAACATCATCTGCATGCAGATGGCACCCAACTCCAAAACTCTGGATGATCTCTCCCAATGGCTTCATGTAGCTGTTAAACAACATGGGGGACAATACTGAACCTTGCAGGACCCCACAGGACAATGGCTGCGGGGCTGAGCAGGTGTCCCCCCAACAACACCTTCTGGGAATGGCCTTCCAGGAAGGACAGGAATCACTGTAAAATGGTGTCCCCAAAGCCCCATTCCTGCAAAGCATCCCAAAAGAACACCATGGTTCCCTAGGCGACCAAGGCTATTTCAGCTACATGACCTGGCCTAAAGTCAGACTGTGTTGGATCCAGCGTTTGATACCGTAGATCATGCATTGTTGGCCCACCGTTTAGCCATGACTGGGGTCAGGAAGATTGCCCTTAAGTGGGTGACCTCCTTTCTCCAGGATCGGGGACAACGTGTGGAGAGGGGAGAGGAGGTCTCCGGGAGGCTCCCATTAAGTTGTGGGGTCCCCCAGGGGGCCATTCTCTCACCCTTATTATTCAACATATATATGCGCCCCCTTGCCCAGCTGGTCCACGACTTTGGTCTGGAGTGTTATCAGTACGCTGACAACACCCAGCTTCTGCTGAGAATGGACGGCAGGCCGGACACCATACCCGATTGTTTCCATCTATGCCTTGAAGCCGTGACTGGTTGGCTGCGTGCCAGCCGGCTGAAGGTGAATCCGTCGAAGACGGAGATCTTGTGGCCCGGTCGCCCTGGGCTGGATGAGTGCCAGTTGCCTACCCTGGATGGCGAGAACTCAGGCCGTCATCCCTTGTTAAGAGCTTGGGTGTCCAATTGGACCCCTTGCTATCCATGGAGACTCAGGTCTCCATGGTTAGCAAAACGTCGTTTTTCCACCTACAACAGGCTAGGCGACTGGCACCCTACCTGTCCAGGGACGACCTGGCCACGGTGATCCAAGCGACGGTCATCTCGAGGCTGGACTACTGTAACGCCCTCTACGTTGGCCTTCCCTTGTCGACAATCCAGAAACTCAAGCTGGTGCAGAACGCCGCGGCTCGCTTGCTGGTGGGAGCACCAGTGAGGGAGCACATTACTCCCATCCTTTGGCAACTGCACTGGCTTCCCATCGAGTACCGAATTGCCTTCAAGGTATTGGTTTTAACCTTTAAGGCCACTCATGGTCTAGGGCCTGTGTACCTAAGGGACCGCCTTACCCCGTATGTTCCCCCGAGGTCACTACCCTCGGAAGAGCAGAACCTGTTGGTTATTCCACCGATCCACACCTGCCATTTGTACACTACGAGACAGCGAGCCTTCTCGGTTGCAGCTCCTGTGCTCTGGAATTCGCTCCCTGACCATACTCGGGCGATTTCTGAGCTTGCTCCCTTTCGAAGAGCATGTAAGACCACCCTCTTTAGGTTGGTGTTTAGCTAAGTCTGAGTGTAAAGGGCACGCCTACATCTGATACAACAACGTAATCTTCGTTATTCACTACTGTAATGTACCGAATTTTATGGATGTTTTTATTGTATGTTTTATTGTATGTTTTTATTGTATGCTGTGATCCGCCCCGAGCCTGCAGGGAGGAGCGGAATATAAAATTGAATAATAAATAAATAAATAAATAATCAGTTTCCTCCAAGAACACCTGGAGTTGTGAGGCCACCAAATGTTCCATGACTTAGTTTAACCCATACTATTGTGTTGACTCATTATTTCATTGGTTTGGGAGCAATTGCTAACTTTAAAGTACTAGTCACTGAACTATCTAAACATATTGAAAAATAGGTCTAGCACAGGGGCGGGCAATTATTTTTCCCAAGGGGCCACACGAGAGCCAAAAAATATTATGGAGGGCCGCACCTAAATGCTGCACTACATTCTAATCTACATTATTTATTTAGTATATTTACTATATATTACACATCATTAATATTAACATATTAATATATCAAGAAATATTCATATATTATTAGTATTAATATCAAAATTATTATATTATAGTATATATAGCCATTATAATATATTGAAATTATAATATAATATAACATTATTATATTATATTATTTATTATATTATTATTTTATTATTATAAAATTATTATAAAATAATAATAAAAACCACTGAAATTAAATTAAATTAAATTCAAGAAGACCAAGATGAAGGCTGACATCCTCAAGAGAGGAAGGATCCCAAGATGGAATGGCCCAATGGACCCAGCCCAGAGGATGGCAAAGTGGACCCAGCCACTGCCGCAGCAGAGCAGAGCAGAGCAGCAGGCGATCGGAGGCTACAGGCCTCTCCCCGCTCTCGCCCCCAGCCGTTCCCCAGCCGATTGCCCTGCTATGGAGTACCTGCCATCCCTGCAATAGATTCAGGTTCCAACTTCTACTGACATAGAAGTTGGTAGTATCAGTGAAAAAAGAAAAGAAAAAGAAAAATGAAAAGGTAAGGTCTTGCATGTCCTGTTACTGGCTACTTAGTTAAGTATACTTTCTCACTTTAATTAATTTATCCTAGGCCCAAATCACTGGCAGAATGAACCACCTCACCTTGCAGCTAACAATGATTAAAGTAGGTTGTGGGAGTGAGGGGAGTTAACAATTGTGACAATCGTGTCACAGTTGTGACTAAGCAGCATTCAGGGAACAATTAAAGATGAGTAAATCTTGGTAACTCCTATAGTCATGATTAATATTAAACATCTAACTAAGCAGATGATGTGGGATGCTGGTCATTACTTTTTAGGATTTCAGCTTCTAGAACGCCCCACCAGTATTACCCAGTACTTTACAAAACAAACAAACAAACAACTAAATCTTTCCAAACCCTGACGTTGTTATATGTTATATAAATAAATAAATCTCTCAAAACCCTGATGTTGTTATATGTTATATGTTCCTGTCATCTCCATCTTATGACAACCCTAACGTGATCCTATCATTGTTTTCTGGGTTTGTTTCTTACCCAAGATCACCCAGTGTTTTCTCTGCTTGAGCGGTGATGGCACAATCGTCAGTATAGAAGAAACCCTCCGTTCCTTCTGGCAGTGGCTGATCATTTGTGTAAATGTTAAACACTGATGGCGCAAGCATGCTTCCCTGAGGCAGGCCGTTCTTCTGCTTCTCTGGCGCTGGAATTCAACAAAAAAGCTCCTGTTTTGTAGCAGATTTCCTAAGAAGCGGGTGAGGTGGTAGTCTTTTGTGATATTATAAGTTTTTTCTCAGGAGAAGGCAATGATTGACAGTGTCATAAGCTGCTGACAGGTCTATGAAGACAGTTCCTGCAATCTGCTGCCTTTCAAAACCATCTTTTATGTGTTGAGTCAGGTTTAACCCTTGTGATGTGCAGCTTTTGCCTTTCCTGAAGCCAGCTTGCTGTGAAATCATACATGGGTCCATTTTTCCCATAATTCTATGCAAAAGTTAACACAACAAGGAGATTGATCTACAGCTTTTTGGATCATTATAGTCTTCGCCTGGTTTCAAGATGGCCATGACTATTGTTTTCCTCCGGATTTTGGAGACCTGACAGGTTGCAATGCAGTTGTTCATCAGCTTCAGCAGCCAGCACCTTGCTTTTGGACCTGCCACATGCACAATGGAGGACCGTCTTATAGCAACACCAGACATACTCCAAGTGGCCAGCTTCTGGTCAAAGAACATTTAATATAATGCCAAGTTTTTAAACTTTGTTTTTTTAATACATTAATAATAATAAAACTTTATTTCTAACCCGCATCTATCTCCCCAAAGGGGACTTGGAGTGGCTTACATTGGGACGTGCCCGAACAACACATCACAAAATATCAACAACATCGAAGAACAACAAACATAATAAAAGCAATAAACACAAAAAAAATCTGTGAAAGCACAACAGTACAGGTGAATAAAAACACCTGAGCATCAAACATCAGCGCTGAGTCCAAGAGAACCCCCAAACTGCGGACCTGCGACTTCAGGGGGAGTGTAACCCCGTCCAGCACAGGTTGCCACCCAATGCCCCGATCAGACAAGCGACTGACCTGGAGGACCTCTGTCTTATTGGGATTGATCCTCAGCTTGTTCCTCCTCATCCAAACCGTCACAGTGGCCAGGCACTGGTCCAACATCCGAGGGGCTTCCTTGGAATCTGATGGAAAAGAGTAGTGGAGTTGGGTGTAATCGGAGTAGAGATGGCACCGCACTCCAAAACTCTGGATGACCTCGGCCAGTGGTTTCATGTAGATGTTAAATAGCATGGGGCAGGGCTGTCCAACTTCTACCGGACCTGTGGCTGGAATTCCGGTCACTGATGACCTGGGGGGCCGAAGGGTCTGCCTCCGCCCCCGGCTCCGCCCCCGCCCCAGCTCTGTCCCCTCCCCCTCCTCTGTCCCCTCCCCCTCCCCTTAACATAAGAGGAGAGGGAGAGAATGGAACACAATGGGGGCATAAATAAACAATTCCATATATTTAATATTAAGATAAGGTGAGAGGGAGGGAATGGAACACATGGGGAGCATAAATAAACAATTCCATATATTTAATATTAACATAAGGGGAGCCCCCTGATTCAGCCTACCTTCTCTAACGCGCAGGATCCAGGAGAAGCCGATCCACGAGACAGGCCACGACCGACCGAGCCAGGCGCCGAAGAAGGTCTGTGTGGGCCGCAGGGATTCAGTAGTCGAGATTTCGGCAACAGGAGGAGTATCGCGAGACTACGCGAGCCACACGGGATTTCGCTCTCAATGCAGGCGTGATCTCGCGTTGAGAGCGAAATCCCGTGTGGCTCGCGTAGTCTCGCAATACTTGCTCCGAAACCAGGAAGTGGGTAATTTTTTATTATTATTTTTTATTTTATTTTTCTATTTTTATTTTTTATTAAAATGCTGAGGGGGGCGGAGGAAAGGGGCTAGGGGGCCGTGTGCGGCCCTGGGGCCGCCTGTTGGACAGCCCCGGCATGGGGGATAGAATAGATCCTTGTGGGACCCCACAGGTCAAAGGCCAGGAGTCCGAGCAGGAATCCCCCAGCTTCACAGACTGGGAACAACCATCCAGGAAGGAACGGAGCCACAGAAGAACCGTGCCCCCAAGTCCCATCCCAGCGAATCTCCCCAGAAGGATACCGTGGTCGACGTTATCGAAAGCTGCTGAGATGTCCAAGAGAACGAGCAGAGTCACACTCCCCCTGTCCAGCTCTCTGCGGAGGTCATCCACCAAGGCGACCAAAGCCGTCTCGGTACTGTGCCCAGGCCTGAAGCCAGACTGCGAACGGTCTAGATAATCTGTGTCATCGAGGAAACCCTGGAGCTGCGAGGCAACCACCCGCTCCAAAACCTTGCAAATGTACTCTCGGTTCGCTTCTGATATGATAAATAAATACCCTGTGTTTTTCTATGACTAAATGAGGAATTGAACACTGATCTCCAGAATAGTAGTTCAACAAACGAACTACTCACCAAACTGGCTTTCTCTGTTCCCTGATACATAGCAACCATTTGTTGTGAGTTTCTCTCGGTCACTTCCATTTCTCAACAAAGTTTTGCTGTTTTCCAAGCGATAAGTATATCTCTCTGCCTTTCAGTCTGTTTAAAATGAAGTTCCTGTATACGCAGGGAAAAAATGCATGTCTAAAAGTTGATAAAGGACTCTGTTTTTTTATTAGGACTGTGTTCATGGATTCCTCCCACCATTTTAAATATAATGGAAAAGGAGCTGAGAGGAGTGATTCAGCCGTAACCCAATTAAATTGTTCAAAGGCATAGGGAATGACAGCCTTACAGAATATTCCGCACCGGAGTAGTGAAACATATCACATAATTCAAATGCCTTGAGTTTGTTACTTTTATTTACTGTTCAACATGGGGTCCTGACACCAGACCTCCGCTATGGAAGCAGCAGGAGGTACGACAACAGGCAACGATGAGGACTTTGAACCCAAGGTCCTTGTTGCAGATGATACCTGGCAAGCTTCAGTGGACAGATGGTTGTTCTCACAGCTGCATTAGGAGGCCAGTTGCTCACCTGTCAGTTCATGGCTGCTTTGAGCTCTGCAGGATCCAAAAGGACAAAGGTTATGCAATGTGCTGTGTTTAATGAGCTTCCAGCCAGTCCTTTACAAATATTTGTAAATGGGCAAAACCTCCAATGGACGATCCAGTAGAAAATTCATTCTACCTTTTCTGGGCAATAGCAAGAGCTCTGGAAGCAATTCATGACTATAGGAAGCAGACCTGTTAGTTTAGGATGCCCAGTGGTTGAACTCCACACCCAAAAGGTCACGCATGGAAGGTGTCTAATGCAGTGTTTTTCAACCTTTTTTGAGCCGCAGCACATTTTTTACATTTACAAAATCCTGGGGCACAACACCAACCAAAATAACACAAAATGACATTCTAACACAGTAATGCATATAGTTAATATGTTTTTAAATGTATTTATACACTCCGTGTGAAACCTGGGTATGTTTCGATGCTAGGAGTTATAATTCACCCGCAATCAAAGAGCATTCTGAACTCCACCAATGATGGAATGGAATCAAACTTCCCACACAGAACTCCCATAACCAAGAGAAAATACTATAAGAGTTTGGTGGGCATTGACCTTGAGTTTTGGAGTTGTAGTTCACCTATCCAGAGAGCACTCTGGACTCAAACAATGTTGGATCAGGACCAAACTTGGCATGAATACTCAATATGCCCAAATGTGAACACAGATGGAGTTTGGGGAAAATAGACCTTAACATTCGGGAGTTACAGTTTCTGGAATTTATAGTTAACACACAATCAAAGAGCACCCTGAACTCTTGCAATAATGGAATTGAACCAAACTTGGCATATTGAACTCTCATTACCAACAGAAAGTACTGAAAGGGTTTGCTTGGGAATTGACCTTGAGTTTGGAAGTTGTAGTTCACCTATACCCAGAGAGCACGGTGGACTCAAACAATATTATGTTGTTGTTTGTTTTCTATCCAGAATCACAACGTTGGAAGGAGGCTCACCACTTTAAGGTCCCTAAAACAGGCATGTGAAAACTTGGCCCTCTGGGTGCTTTGGACTTTCTGCCATTCCTGCCAGGATATCTATGTTGTGTTCATGGAAACAGGCCTAGGTTTCACACTGAGTGTATAAATACTGTACATTTAAAAACATATTAACTATATGTATTACTGTATTAGAGTGTCATTTTGTGTCATTTTGGTTGGTGGTGTGCCCCAGGATTTTGTAAATGTAAAAAAATGTTCTGTGGTTCAAAAAAGGTTGAAAAACACTGGTCTACTGACACTTGACCTTTGGTCCTTTGTCTGGAATTTGACTTTCATAGCTCTAACCACCATGGGCTATAGTCAAAGTTTTTGTGAGATAAAGGGTCAAAGATTGTGAACCTCCGTTCTGGACTATTCATAAGAACTGATTCCATTGACTTGGACTGGAAGAAAACTATTTCCCACCTGGTGGGAACAGTTTTGCAGAACAGTGTGATCAGAAGTAATTTTGCCGTGTTGTTGAATCATAGTGTGTCTGATTTGAGGAAGTCAAGATGACATTTAAAAATCACAGTCCGGGTCAGTAATATTTGCATGCTTTTCAGACCCAGTGTGGTGTATCAGAATTGAGGCGTAGAGAGCATTGTGTGAAAGGTTTGCATTCTGTGAGCAGAAATGCATTCTCCACAAGCAATAATTCATTGAATATGAAGTCTTCTTTTCCTTTTCTTTTTAGCTTTCTCTCTCACACACACATGTACATGTCTACTTCCATATACACACGCTTGCTCTGGTAACTGTAATATGTCTCTATGAAAATGTTGAACCATGAAGAAAACTGTGTGAATATATTTTAACCAAGCATTTAAATCAACGTGTAGGTAGAGGGAAGTATATAAAAGGTGGGGCGGAATTTGTGCCACATACATCCTCAATGATTTCATCCCATGCATATAATCATGAATTGAGAAGGAAGATCAAAAGAAGGCATCGGCTTTGCATACTTAGAGCAGTGATTTTCAGCCTTTTTTGAGCCGCGGCACATTTTTTACATTTACAAAATCCTTGGGCACACCACCAACCAAAATGACACAAAATGACACTCTGTCATTTTACTAACTGTCACCCTCCCCACTCATGATGCCGATGCTTCCCCCCCCCCCAGGAGGCCCACACGCAGGGAGCCCGTCACCGTCTCGCGGGGGAGGGCTGCACTGAGTGGCCGAAGCACACGTGGGCTCAGCTGAGCAAGACAAATAGGAATTGAGCACATGGGGTGGCTCTGAGCCTTGGAACACACAGCAGTGGAGGCTCCCAACTGTCGCCACCCCCAGCTCTCCTTCCTGAAGGGGTTCAGCCACCCCAGGAGTGCTTCCCCCTCGGGCGTCCCTTCGGCTTCCCTGCTGTCGCCTTGGAGCCAGATCAGGAAGGAACCAAACTGGGCTGTGGAGCTGCGCATCCCGGCCTCTGATCTGCTCTGCAGCAAACCCAGCGCCCAGCCAGGAGAGGCCAGGAGATGAGGGATTGCTCCCCTTTTCCAGCGCGGAGGGGCTAGAGGGCAGAAAGCCTCATCTCAAGCCTTTGGGAGTGGGGTCGGATGGGGGCTCCCGCGGACTCCTCCTCCCTCTCCTCTTCCTTGCTGCCAGAGGGGAGGAAGGCAGTAGCGCCCAGGAGCCAGGAAGCAGGCGGCGCCGCATCCCCGCCAGGTAGGCCTTGGCGCGCAGAGGGAGGGAAGGAAGGGAGGGAGGAGAGAGAGAGGGGAGGAAAGTTCTGGATGCCGAGGGCTCTCCCTGACTGCAGCCAGGCTAGCTGGCATTGCTGCTTCGGCCAGGAAAGCCTCATTTCCGCTGCCTGAAGTTTCCTGCTAGGCTCTCTCTCTCTCTCTACACTGTAATTTCCCACAGCACACCTGATGATCTCTCATGGCACACTAGTCTTCCACAACACACTGGTTGTAAATCAGGTTTTAAGTGATGGAACCTCTAATAGGTTATGATCCATGGACCGCAGTGGTCTCTGGGGGATGTGCAGGGAAAGGCGGTCCTTCAGATACACTGGCCCCAGAACATGCAAGGCCTTAAAGGTTAGCACCAGCACTTTGAAGACAATTCGGTACTCGATGGGAAGCCAGTGCAAGCACTGTAGGACTGGTGTGATGTGGCACAACAGTGTCACTCCAGCCAGCAGTCGAGCCGCAGCGTTTTGCACCAACTTAAGTTTCCGGATTACCAACACAAGAAGGCCGATGTAAAGGGCGTTACAGTAGTCCAGTCTCGAGATGACCGTGGCCTGGATTACCATGGCCAGGTCATCACTGGAAAGGTAGGGTGCCAGCCGCCTTGCCTGGCGCAGATGGAAAAATGCTGCTCACGGTGGAGACCTGAGCCTCCATCGTCAGCAGAGGGTCCAATTGGACCCCAGGCTTTTCACCAGAGGTGACGGGCTAACCACCTCACAGTCCATTATTGGCAGCCGCAGCTCCCTCCCCCCCCCTGGCCTGGGGCGACCCAGCCACAGGACTTCCATCTTTGACGGGTTCACCTTCAACCTTTTGAGCTGCAAGAATCAGGGTCTCCATCTCCTTTTGCAAAGTTGTTGTTGTTGTTATAACATGTCCAACCCACTCCCAATAGTGATAATCTGATGAAGAAAACATGTAATGCTGCTTAGGAACACAACAAACATGGAACTGTATTTTCTTGACCCTTGTTACTGTGTTTTCTCTTTTTTTCCAACTCTGTATCCACTTCCTTTCTCCTTTACTGTAAACATGGTTAGGAGAACATCAACAGAGGCAGCGCAATGCAACATTCCATATTGTCTACAGGGCAAGCCAGTTGTAAATATGTAATTATGTTTCCAAAATACCTCTAGGCATTTATCTGACCTCTGCCCAGACAACCTCCTTATGTTGTGATAAATATTAAACATGGTAGTTTGGCTGGCTATTCAAACCCACACTTTGTTACCAAGATTGCAGAGATGCTGCTCTGGTTTAATCCAAAGAGGGATGGGGTTTACACAGTTGGGTTTCTTCAAGTCTTGAAACCATGTCTTCTTAATGCTCGGGCTAAAATATGCTGTCACGGTACATAGAATGAGAACAATTTCCAAGAGACATCTTGTAATGCAACAAAGAGCAAACCCTTGACTAAGCTGCATTCACCTCCATTTCTTTTGATGAGTCTAATTTAATGTTTAGCAAACGAGGCATTTGATCTCCCCGAACTGCATTGCTTTTTCTCCTGTCAACTCTATAAATCATGATACTATCACTTTCAAGACAATGCCCTTCTCAATCGCACTGCTGCTCAAACTGCTGGATTGTGAATATGATTTTGACGTGTGATGTAGAAGAAAGAACTCCTCCAAGTGAATATTCAGCTATTCATGTTAGGGTGGTAGCCAATAGGTGTGGTTGATCCATAAAAAAAATTGATTCTAAACTCGGGGTTTCGTTGCTGGGTCGTTATAGAAATTATCCCGAAAAATTTTAAGTAAATTTTGTAATTGAAACTTAAATAATAATTATTTTTTGTTATTATTCGTTACACCAGCTGGGAGGGAAGAATGGAGGGCAAGCCCTGCACTCTTTCCTCCCTCTCCCCCCCAGCTCAGAAGCATTGTGGATTAAATTTAACCTGCAATGCCCCTCAGCTGGCAGAGCAGGGAGGGGGGAATGGAGAGCAAGCCCTCCCCTCTTCCCTCCCTCCCCCCCCCCCCAGCTCAGAGGCAACCCGTGTTATATTTAACCCGGGATGCCTCTGAGGTGGCGGGGAAAGGAAGGGGTGTGTGGATGCAAGCCATACCGCCACCTCAGAAGCAAGGGCGGAAATAACGACCTAAAAACGTGCCCTTTACGGAAATGACGATCACGGGCATGGATTTTGAAATGTCACTTCCAGGTTGGATGCCGAGGGTCAATATAGGGTCAAAATTATTTTAAATACAAAAAATTAATGGATATCAAAGTATTATGGCCAGAGATATCCACACCTAGTAGCCAAGGTCTGGCCAATAGTACAATGATATATTAACTTTGATTGGGTACCACTAAAAAACATCTAACTCTGAGATTTTTACAAAATTGTCCTACTTCTTTAATCAAGAAGTGAGCAAATCCTTGTAGACTTCTCAATGCCATTGGAGTGAAGACCTTGTCCTTACTTATCTGTTCCTCTGCCTCGCTAGAGCTGATGGGATGTATTGTCCAATTCACACTTTGGACCCAATGTAGAACGCCCCACCTGTATGCCCAGTACCTTACAAAAATAACAAACAAATAAGTAAATAAATACATTTCTCCATACCCTGATGTTGTAATATGTTATCTTCATGTCATCTCCATCTTGTGACAACCCTAAGACAACCCTATCAAATAATTTTTTGGGACCGTAGCTTACTCAAGGTCACCCAGTGTTTCCACTGCTTGAGCGGTGATAGTGCGATCGTCAGCATAGATGAAACTCTCTGTCCCTTCTGGAGGTGGCTGATCATTTGTGTAAATGTTAAACATTGATGGTGCAAGCACTCTCCACTGAGGCAGGCCGTTCTTCTGTTTTCAATGCAAAACAACACAAAAGTGAAGCTACGCTACGTTACCGTATACACAGAAACAACTAGACAAAAGGCTCCAGGGTAAGGAGTCTATATAATGATAGAGGGTCAAATTACTTATATAGTATATACCAGGGCTGTCCAACTGGCGGCCCCGGGGCCGGATCCGGCCCCGAAGCCTGTTGGACACGGCCCCACCTATGCCCTCAGCCGCCATTTTTAAATTTTTAAAAAAAAAATCGATTTTTTAAATTAAAAAAATGGCGGCCGGGGGGGAGGGGGAGGCGGGCAGGGAGGAGGAAGAGAGCTAGCTCCTCCTTTTCGGTGCCCCCCTCCCTACCTAGGGCGAGGGAGCCGCCGAAAAAGGGCAGAAGGCGGCGCCAAGAGCAGCGCGTCACAGGCCTGGCGTGACACGCTGCCCTTGGCACCGCCTACTCCTCCTTTTTCGCGGCCCTGGCCTAAGAAGGGAGGGGGCGTCGAAAAGGAGGAGTAGGCGGTGCCAAGGGGCAGCGCGTCACGCCAGGGCTGTGACATGCTGCCGTTGGCGCCGCCTTCTGCCCTTTTCGGTGCCTCCCGGCCTGGGAAGGGAGGGGGCGCCAAAAGGAGGAGGCGGCGGTAGGGGCGCGTCACGCCAGGCCTGTGACGCGCTGCCGTTGGCATCGCCTTCTGCCCTTTTGGCGGCCCTGGCCTAGGAAGGGGGCGCCAAAAGGAGGAGAGGGCGGTGCCAGGGCAGCGCGTCACACGCCAGGCCTGTGACGCGCGCTGCCGTTGGCGCCGCCTTCTGCCCTTTTGGCGGCTCCTGGCCTAGGAAGGGTGGGGGCGCCGAAAAGGAGGAGTAGGCGGTGCCAAGGGCAGCGCGTCACGCCAGGCTCTGACGCGCTGCTGCGTGGCACCGCCTTCTGCCCTTTTTCGCGGCCCCCTGGCCTAGGAAGGGGGCCGCCGAAAAGGAGGAGTAGGCGGTGCCAAGGGCAGCGCGTCATGCCAGGCCTGTGACGCGCTGCCGTGGCGCCGCCTTCTGCCCTTTTTCGGCGGCTCCCCCGGCCTAGGAAGGGAGGGGGGCGCCGAAAAGGAGGAGTAGGCGGTGCCAAGGGGCAGCGCGTCACGCCAGGCCTGTGACGCGCTGCCGTTGGCGCCGCCTTCTGCCCTTTTTCGGCGGCCCCGGCCCAGGAAGGGAGGGGGGGCGAAAAGGAGGAGTTGGCGGTGCCAAGAGCAGCGCGTCACGCCAGGCCTGTGACGCGCTGCTCTTGGTGCCGCCTACTCCTCCTTTTTCGGTGGCTTTAGGAGGGGGCGGGGCCTGGGCTGGGGCGGGGCCTGGGGGCGGGGCCTGGGGGCGGGGCCGAGCGGCCCCGCAGGTCATCAGTGACCTCTTATCCGGCCCTGGACCCGCCAGAAGTTGGACAGCCCTGGTATATACTTAAGCAAGGTATGTAAGAGATAGAAGGCTCTACCAACATACAATTCATTCAACACAGTTACCATACATCACAAGGAAGCGTTCAGCACAAAATGAGTTCTACACAATAAAATGTAATATATACAAGCGCTCTACACAATGGTTGGAAGTACACATTCCTTTCCAGCACGTTAGGATATAGTCCGGTATATTCAGTATCAAGCTCTAATACTCCGTAGTAACAGGTGTTCTGCACAAAGTTGAAAGCATTCACCAGGCTCTCCAGTGCGTGAGCACAGTCCGATATGGGCGGTTCCCAGGAGGCAAGTCGGGTTGGTGTAATAAACAGAAAAAATGTGAAATAAGACTCCTCAATTGAGGCACTTGTAATCCAACGAGGTTTTTCTGTTTTCACCATGTTTCTCCTGTTTTGTAGCGGAATTCCTATGAAGTGGGTGAGGTGGTAGTCCTTTGTGATATTATAAGTTTTTTCTCAGGAGAAGGCCATGATTTACAGTGTCATAAACTGCTGACAGGTCTATGAAGACAGCTCCTGTAATCTGCTGCCTTTCAAAACCATCTTTTATGTGCCGAGTCAGGTTCGACACTTGTGATTTGCAGCTTTTGCCTTTCCTGAAGCCAGCTTGCTGTGGAATCATACATGGGTCTATTTTTCCCCATAATTCTATGCAAAAGGCAACACAACAAGGGTATTGGTCTATAGCAGGGGTGCTCAGAACGGTGATCGCGATCACCAGGGTGATCTTTGGGCCTCATCCTGGTGATCTTCAGGCCCCTGACCAGGTTTTTTGCTGTTGGTCCTCTTCATGCGCCCCTGCACGCTGCAAAGAAGTCCTCCGTCGTTGCTCCTCCCCGCTCCCTGCTCGCGCGCCGCCTTCAAAAGCTCCAGAGTCCAAGAGGCAGAATGGGCCCCCTCTTTTGGATTCCTCCTCCTCCCTCCGTCCTTCTCCAGCCACTCAGAGTCGTAAGAGACCAAAGGGGGCGGGCCTGGATGACGCGATGCATGGCTGGCCCCTCGCGCATGCGCAGAAGCGCCCAATCTGCCTCTCAGACTTCTCGTGAGCTCTTGGAAGCGGCACGCATGCTGGCGGCGTGGAAATAGGAGCAACGACGGAGGAGGAGGAGAAGGACGCTTTGGGGTCATTTCCTTACCGCATCTCAAAGGTTAGTCTTTTTACTTTGGGGTGGGTGCTTGATTATTCTGTGGCATGTCTCTTTGTTTATTTTTAATGTTTAAAAATGGCCTTTTAGCTCCAAAGCCTCTCTGCTTGCTTTGTTCCTTGAGAAATATATGTTGGGGAATATGGAAATGTGGGAGAAATGGGGTGGTTGGATGTATTTTTGCATGCCCCTTTGTTTACCTTGCTGAGTATTAAATGGCCTTGCAGTTCAACAGCCTCTCTTCTTACTTTCTGGCTGATAATATGTGTGGTAATATGGCAGTGTTGGAGAAATGGGGTGGTTGGATGTATTTTTATGCTCTGTTTTATATTGTTGTTATTAAATTGAAATGTTGATGTTTTATAACTTCATTTTATGTAAACTGCCCCGAGCCTGCTGGAAGGAGCGGTACATAAAAATGAATAATAAATATAAATAAATAAATAAGAAAATAGTTATACGTTTTACATTTCTAGGTAGGTGATCTTTGGGACTTGGTTTTTTAATCAGTAGCTCCCATGCTGAAAAAGTGTGAGCACCCCTGGTCTATAGTTTTTTGGATTGTTACAGTCTTTGCCTGGTTTCAAGATGGCTCTGACTCTTGCTTTCCTCCAGATTTTGGGGATCAACAGGAGCTACTACCACCATCTCCTTTTCCCTATACGCATAATGCATCAGACCCCCTCCATCTTATGGTTGCATGGGAACCTCTACTGATGTCAGTATGGAATACTCACAATGGCCAGTAAGGTGATGGCTCAATAGGGCCAAACAGTTTTTGTTTTGGCTGGACAGTGTAGATCAGGGGTGCCCACACTTTTTCAGCATGTGAGCTACCTTTATAACAACCAAGTTGCAAAGATCTACCTGGTGCACGCGCGCGTGCTCCCACCGCCACGCGCTCTCCCGCCGCCACCTTCCATCTGTGCAGGGTTTCTTCGGTCAATGAGGCTTTAGTGTGCGGGCCCTGGCGCTCGTCTCTTCACACGGTGTGGTGATGTGACCACCCATTGGTTGGGCGCCACCTTCCGCATTGGGAGCAGGATTATGTCTGGATCATCCCCCGATTTGATTTTCAGACGCTTTGTATATGATTGAGAGCCTTGAAAAAGGATCCTGAAATGGTTTACAATGTGGCCGCGATATCAGAGCATCCGCCTGCCATCGGCTCTAATCCCAGCATAACATCTATTTGGAGGAGACGCTCCAATTGCCTCTCCCTTTTTGCGTCCTTGGGAATTTTCCCAGCGGAGCATTCTGCTCAGATACCAGGTTCCAGTGTTTTTGTTTTGGGATCTTACCCCACCCGCTGGAGGACCCTACACCCCCACCTGTGAGCTTTTCTCCCATTTGGATCCATCAGGTTTTGGATTACAATTCGGCGTTTACAACAGAACAACGCCCGCGCTGCTCCACCGCAGCGCACTCGGTACTCTTTCCTGGATACACCTTTATTCTTGATCTCCAGAGTTGCTTTACAGCCTTTATTCCACACGTTTGAGTACCCCATGATAAATTGATGAACTTTGAACTGGGACTTTATTGGGGAACTCTTACGAACTCTCAAGGACTGCTCTCTGGGACTAAAGTGAATTATTGCCATCCTGTTTACATGTCTGTATACTGGGTTATTTTCCATGAGTTGGAATTCAGATGAAATAGATATATTTTGATATCATCTAATCGTATGTATGATCCTAATTATTTACATAATCACTTAGATATTTATCACATGGTTTAATCTACTTTTCCTACACTGTTGATTCTTGGTTTTCTACACCAGCCCGCTTGTAGTTTTAATACTACCTACATGGCCAACTCCACCAATGATAAGATTGGGCCAAGCTTCCCCCATATAACCCATATGCCTTGAAGTGACTCACTGGCGTGCACCTCCCTCCAGCCTCACATGCTCTCCCTTGCCCATATACGTGAACCACGCTGCCATGAGCCAAGCATGTCTGCTTTCCTCTCCCTGCTTGGAGTCTCAGAAACAGGCCTCTTTCAATCACAGGGCTTTTGGGGGAAGGATTCACTATCTGTTTCCAAGAAGAACAAGAAAAACAGGCAGAGAGATCTTCAGTCTTCTCTGCCAAAGGAGTTCCTAAGACCACCAGAAAAATGTGCTTTCTGATGGTCTTTGGTGTTCCCTCTGAAACCCCTCTCATGACCCCGGATCATGACCCCCAGGTTGAAAAAACTGATGTAGATAGACGCCACCCTGCCATCACCATTGTTTGTGGATGAGAGTGTAGCCTTCTCTGAGGCCCGTTCTGACCATTACTGCTTCAGACTTACCATGGATTAAGCTGTCAATGTAGACAGACCTTTTGCAAAAACTATAAATTCTGAAGAATAACAACACTATTTTTATATATATATATAAATCTCACTTGTGCTTTGTTTTCTCCACACTCCCACCTCCGTACTCCATCTCCTTTGTCCTGCAGCACCAACTGCGTAAATCTCTCTGTGGTTTCTCACCCACATGCACTCACTCTTCCAGGCTGTGTGTGCAGCTATTTTCCAAATAGAAACAACTACCTGGGCTTGACTGCGAGGCTGAGAAATTACTGCCGCATAGGTAGGAAGTCAGCCACGTCTAAACTGAAAAGGTCATGGCCCCTCCCTACTAGCTTTACATGAAGAGAGAACTCAAGTTGCAGGGTGACAGGAACTAATAATGTTTCACTAGACAAATTAAAGAGGTTTAATTTAAAATCTAGCTGGGTGACAGCATTCCAATGACAGCTTTCCAGAGATTAGAGCGACTACGTTTAATTTGAGTTGCATTTTCCTTTGCTTTGATTCCACTCTACCTCCTCTTTCCAAGCTTTCTACAATGCTCACTCAACTAAAACATGCCATCCAAATTGTCACAAACAAAAAATTGTGACTTGTGCGGCCAAGTAACATCAGACTGTGATCAATATGTCAAATTTTATTTATTTATTTATTTAGTTCGATTAGTTCGATTTCTTAGTTGCCCTTTCCCGTAGGCCAGGGCTGTCCAACTGCCGGCCCTGCAGGTGTTTTGGCCTTCAAATCCCAGAAATCCTAACAGCTGGTAAACTGGCTAGGATTTCTGGGAGTTGAAGTCCAAAACACCTGCAGGGCCGGCAGTTGGACAGCCCTGCCGTAGGCTCAGGGTGACTCACATTCATGAGAAACTATAAGACACAATAAACAGTTAAAAACACAGTAAGCAAATCCACCTATTAAAATTACAGCATTTAAAATCACAGCATACATATTTCTATATCTATGGACCAAACGCCTGAGCCCGAAGGCGACTCGAGGCGGTGAACAAGTGGTAGCAAGTGCCCACATACAACACATCATAATAAGATAAAAACAATCATATAAAACCATATAAATTAAGAATTAAAACTACAAAATACTAATCTCGGCTCCACAATCTTAAAATCCATTTCTGTTTTGTCGTCATACTAATCCTTTGATCTCGATTGATTAAAGTTCGTCTGCAAATGCTTGCTCGAACAGCCAAGTCTTGACTTTCTTACGAAATGTCAGGAGGGAGGGGGCCGATCTGATGCCACTAGGAAGGGAGTTCCAAAGTCGAGGAGCCACCACTGAGAAGGCCCTGACTCTCGTCCCCGCCAGGTGCGCCTGTAAAGTAGGTAGCTGTACCTACCACGCGTTGCTGTGGCCAACCTTCCCTCCCTCTCTTCTTTTTTTTCTTATGGGGGGGGGGTTTGCATTTCTGCAGTTTGAAGAAACGTAGCCCTGGCCTCCTCGGGATGCTCAAGGGGCATCCTGGCTGAGCCCACGGCGCAGAAAAGGTAAAATTCATGGTTAGAGAAAGTTCACGCCCCTATGAGAATATGCAATCCTCACTTTTGAAATCCGAAGCCTGATGGATTGATGTCCTTGGAACTGAGCACCCGAATGTAGATCTCCCATACCTGGATGCTTGTGAGCTCTTTGTGCTCCCTGGAAGTCTCCACGGAGGCTAAACAGGCAGGCCTGTGAAGTCCGCTGTCAGCCTGCAGCCGCCCTCCATGTCCGGTCCGAACCGCCTACTTGGACTTGAATTCTTGATATATTTTCCGGAGTTCCAGCTTGGTTACCCTGACTGATATCTCCCACTTGTTATTGTTGGTTTACCTTCGTGTGGATTTTACTGCTGCTATTTCCATGTGGATTTTCCCCGTTTCCATATATCCCGGATTATCCAGATTGTATTCTCCCACCGCGTCATTTTGGGAACCGCCCACTTGGGCTCCTTTCCTGCTCTGTATGCTGCCGTTTGCTTGTGGATAATGCTTACCATTGACTCTTGAGTGAACATTGTGTGTTTACTTGCTATCTGGGACTACATTTTGAACTTATATATTGTGGACTATCTACTACAGAGTCTAATACCATCACGGTAAGGGAAGAATTTTCCTTTTTCTCCCATGGAGGATTAATATCATTATGTATTTGGGTGCCAAACTGTACTCTGTGTTTTCAGTTTAACCACATTGATACATTAACTTTATAAAACACTCTAGGATTGTGCATATTGCTGGTTTCCTTATATTTAATATTATTTTGCCTACTTTTGGTCCCCTGTAGAGAGAGTTTTGACACAGTAAAGGAAACAAAGTATTACCATGCAAGGAAAAGTTACAATTTGCAGTTTATTTTTATTGAGGGGATTAGTTACAATGTTATGAAGGGGAAAAGAGAGCAAATCTGAGACAGATAGCCAGCTGTGGCTGCTGCTGTGACCACATTCCGCAATGATGTTGGCCCAACAGGGCATCCAGGAACTGCGGAACTCCCTGCTGCAGGACAAATCAACTTGAATGCAAGTTCAGGATGCTCTTTGATTGTGTGTTAACTATAAATCCCAGAAACTGTAACTCCCAAATGTCAAGGTCTATTTTCCCCAAACTCCATCTGTGTTCACATTTGGGCATATTGAGTATTCATGCCAAGTTTGGTCCTGATCCAACATTGTTTCAGTCCACAGTGCTCTCAGGATATAGGTGAACTACAACTCCAAAACCCAAGGTCAATGCCCACCAAAACTCTTTTAGTATTTTTCTTGGTTATGGGAGTTATGTATGGGAAGTTTGATTCGATTCCATCATTGGTGGAGTTCAGAATGCTCTTTGATTGTGGGTGAAATATAACTCCCAGCATCGAAGCAGGCCCAGGTTTCACACTAAGTGAGTGTATAAATACATTTAAAAACATATTAACTATATGTATTACTGTGTTAGAGTGTCATTTTGTGTCATTTTGGTTGGTGGTGTGCCCCAGGATTTTGTAAATGTAAAAAATGTGCCACAGCTCAAAAAAGGTTGGAAAACACTGCTTTAAACCAAAGGTTCGTCTGCCGGGGCCTAGCAAGCTTGGACAGTGGTAGTGAGGTCCTCAGGTCGTAAGTTTGAGTTTCCTTCTCTAGATGGTTGACCTTACAAGGTCAGACAAGCACCATCTGCCCGGGTTTGAAATTAGAGTTTTCCTTCTCTTAGGATGGTTGCCAAAAGGCTAGAGAGCCCATCCTGCCCGTTGGCGCTCTTTGTCAGACCCTTCGGTTGTGACCTGTCTGGCATGGGAGGCCCTATCGGTGACTATTATGCCACCGCCAGCATAGCTCACAACTTCATTAGGGTACGCAAGCCTCTCCCCCACGACAAGGGGGCACCAATGGAGATGACTTGAGTATATATGGTAATTACAAAGGAAATTTTGGAGCATCTTCCCCTTTGTCATACAAGAAAAACATTTTACTTTGTATAGACATTATACATTTTGGTGTGTCCTTCTCGACATTTTCCTTTCTTCTAAATGCAGAGTTTCAGATCAGCTGCGTTGGTAACTGATCATCTAAAGGAACTCAGAATCCATATTTTACTGTTAGCAAGAAACATCTGAGTCAATTACAGGTAGAAATTGCGCAGAATGAGCCATCCATCATTGCCAGCATTTGAGTGGGAACCCTCAAGCGTTTTGCTTTTTCACAGCAAAGAAAGCCTATAGTACGATTTTAAAAGAGATTTTCCTTTCAGTTATTTCTCTTATTTACTGAAGTTGGCAAGTGTGACATTTGCAAAAGAATGTATAAAAAGACTAGAAGAGGAAAAAATTTCTATCACCCAGAGACTTCAGAAACTCCAGTTAAGGTCGATCCAACTCTACAGGTTCTCTTGATTTTCTGGTGGGAAACCAATAATGGCCCAAGTGAGACAAGAGAAGAGCTTCAGAGAAGTCCTCGTTCTAATTTCCGCTTTGGCTCAAGACTCATCTTTCATGTTTGCTGATGATGCTGTCTTTCTCCTTGTTGGGTCTTTAGCACAGAAATGATTTAGCATGAAATTGATGTAAACATTCAAAAATGCATGTATTTGGTAACAGGTGCTGAGTAATCAGGTCTTATAAAATGCAAGGAAAGTAAATAAATTAGATCTAACTAGCCATCACCTGCCAGGTGTTGCTGTGGACCAGGCTGGTGATCTGGGAAATAAAGTAATGAGAAAGTGTTGGTTTCTAATAGATGTAATGTCTTGATGCTTGTGGGTAAACAGTATTTCTTGCTGTTTCTTTGTCAGTGTTGATGTGGAGATTGTCTGGTTTGCCTACTCTGGAATAGGCAACATATAATTGTCCTTATTTAAGGGTCCCTTTCAAACCTATGATACTATATCTCTGTGTGTGTGTGTATCATATATCTACTATATATCTATCTATCTATCTATTAGGGGTGGATATCTCCAATTTAAATACTTTGAAACCCGTTAATATTTCGTATTTGAAATTATGTTGACCCTATATCGACCCTGGGATCACCATTTTTGTAAAGGGCACGTTATTAGGTCGTTTTTCCCCCTCCTCAGTTCTCAACTCGCGAGAGGAGACTGGAGGGCAGCAGCACCCTCCTTTCTCCTCTCGCCAGCTGAGAGCTGAGGCGGGCGCTTTGGAAGCAGCCCGGCCGAGCTTTCCTCCTGTTCCCAGGCTCTCCCTCACAAGCGGAGGGAGAGCCTGGAGAACAAAAGGAAATTCCTCCGAATCTTGGAGTTAGTTCTCAGCAGGGAAGGAGGACGCAAGGGGATGTCCTCCGCACCTCCTTCCCTGCAAGACCTAAACCTTGTCAAGGCTTGACGCCCTTTAGTTCTTAGCAGGGAAGGAGGTGCGGATGCGCCTCCTTCCCTGCTAAGACCTAAACCGTGTCAAGCCTTGATGCACATTAGTCCTTAGCAGGGAAGGAGGTGCGGACGAGCCTCCTTCCCTGCTAAGACCTAAACCATGTCAAGCCTTGACGCACATTAGCTCTTAGCAGGGAAGGAGGTGCGGACGCGCCTCCTTCCCTGCTAAGACCTAAACCGTGTCAAGCCTTGACGCACATTAGTTCTTAGCAGGGAAGGAAGTGCAGACGCTCCTCCTTCCCTGCTAAGACCTAAACTGTGTCAAGCCTTGACGCACATTAGTTCTTAGCAGGGAAGGAAGTGCAGACAACGGAATTGGAGTTGATGGCCTTAAGTATTTTCTATTGATCATGGGGGTTCTGTGTGGAAAGTTTCCCCCAATTCTGTCATTGGTAGGGTTCAGAATGCTCTTTGACTGTAGGTGAACTATAAATCCCAGTAACTAAACCCCCAAATGTCAAGGTCTATTTCCCCCAAACTCCATCTGTGTTCATATTTGGGCATATGGAATATTCGTCCCAAGTTGAGTCCACAGTGCTCTCTGGATGTAGATGAACTTCAACTCCAAAACTCAAGGTCAATGCCCACCAAACCTGTCTATTGTTTTCTGTGAGTCATGGAAGTAATATGTGCCATGTTTGGTTCAATTCTATCATTGGTGGAGTTCAGAATGCCCAAGCCCCCAAAATCTACCCTCTCAATTTCTGGAGGCTCCCAAAAAACAGATCAGGGCCCCCAACAAAAGTGAAACAGAGCAAGTTTTACCCCAAAAGTACAACCCCAGTGTGATGGAGTCATATTTATTTGTTACAGATTTTAAATGTGTTTAATGTTTATATTTGTATGTATATGGTAAGGGTAAAACTTAGCTAACCTTAACGGGTTAACAGGAATATTAGCTGACAGAACCTCCAGGGAGTTTCCGTTACCATGGAAACAGGAGGCGGAGCCTGCAAGTGGCTTTAGAATCTTCGGATTCAAACCTCTACAGTTGGTTGTTGACAGCGAAAGCCGAAGGGTGTGTGGAGAGTTAGGGAGTCTGTTTAGCCAGCTATCAGCATTTTAAAAAAGACTTTGACCCTACTCTGAAAGAGAGAGTAGAAGTAAAGGCTGACTCTATTCGGGAAGAGAGTAGTAGTAAAGCTGTGGTTGAACTTCCAGGAGAACAGTTGGTTTTAAGGACCAGCAGAATGAAGAAAACTGCTGAGTTATTGTTTTTAGGAGAGCAGTGATATAGTAGCAGACTATATCTCCATCATTAGTATATTGTAACCTTAAGAAAGTGCCTCTGAGTAGATATTGTAACCACCCAAGCTCTTGAACTCTGAAACCTCTATGCTTATACCTTTGTTTGAATAAACATCATAGTTGTTTGATTCAAACATCTCTTCTAGTGGTTCTTTCTCCCACAAGCCTTGAAACAACCCTCTCCTAGTGGGTAGCCAAGCACAGTAAATCACATGGTGGCACCAAGTGAAAATTAAAAGAGTCCTACATATTGTGGTGACATTGGTCAGACATTCTGCCCTGTCACAGCCTTGAGTTTGAATCCTCTCATTCTCTCCACACTTAAAATACAGGTTCGAATTCAGATCCTCACAAAGTTTGAGCCTACACATAATTGAAGATCTTTACATTATTGGCTGTAGTTAGAGCCTTCACAAATTGGTGGCAGTGGTCAGGATAGGCGACCCTGTCACAGTTTTCAGATTGAAATTAATTTCTTCACAAATTGACGCCGGCTGAAATTTGTGTCATCACATCCAGTAATTTATTATGCCTTTGTCAGTCCCCTTCCACACAGCTGTATAAAATCCACATTGAACTGGATTATATGGCAGTCTGGACTCAGATAACCCAGTTCAAAGCAGATATTGTGCATTATCTGTCTTGATATTCTGGGTATATTGCTGTGTGGACCGCCCTCAGTCTACAAGAAGATAAAAAATAAACAAGAAACAGGACCGTATAGTTATTTTTAGAAGATAGGTTTCCATAATTTCTATCCTATTTAATGTCTCAAATTTGTCAAATCTATCTTGGCTAGAGAATGTATAATTGATTTAAACAAAACATAGATTTTTTCCCCCCAACCCATGTTTTCCATTATGTTCTCGAGATATAGTTTCTGATCAAAAGGAGTGCTGTGTGAGCAACCCATTATTTCTAAAAATATTTTACAAAAGAGGTTGTTGTTTTCTTTAGCTTATATAATTGATCTGTGACTCTCTACCAATCGATCCTAGAGTGATGTGGCTTCTGTCCACACAAAAGGCAACACACTGGATCATTGCACTGAAAATCTTCCAAAGCCTTTTGATAACAGTTAAAAAGCTTCAAGTTTTTTTTTTGCTCCAAATGTGAATGAGAGTCATATTGTCTTTTTAAATTTTACCAATGGAAACAAAAATATAATCCAACACTGATGGAGATAGAAAACAATGGGCTTCCCTTAGCACGTATCCCAGTGAGTTTAAATATGAGAGAGTAGATATTGCTCAGTGATAAAGGATATCCTTTGCATGGATGAGATCAAATCTTGGGCCCTCCAAGTGTTTCGGACATCAATTCCCAAAAGTCACAGCCAGCTTGGCCAACTGTCAGGAATTCTAGAAACTGAGGTCCCAAACATCTTGAGGACCAAAGGTTGGGAATCACTGCTCTATGATGGTTAGGACAGACTAGAGCTTCCCAACTTCGGTCCCCAGCTATTTAACAACCTCAACTCCACTTTGAGTATAATAAGCATAATGATAATAACAGGAATATAATAATAGTAATAAAAATAGTGTCAGAACAATAATAATCTCTCTCTCTCTCTCTCTCGGCATTACTTCGCGAACGAAGATTCTTAGGAAGGACTCATCCCATGTGTGAGAACGCTTCAATTCTCCGTAAAGATCACGCTCAGGCAGGGCTCGATCCAACCAGATTTATTGCAGGTATAACACCTATAAAGCCAAAGCAGTGTCCCATCACCCAAACACACCTTATATACCCCGACCCCTCCTTCCCTTCCCTTGCAACATCCTGGGAAGGTTGCATCATGTCCTGCTGACTCAGCAATCCCACTGTCAAGGGATATGACCTCATCCCCCTCTGAGTCAGCATATTCCCATTCAGTGTTCAATGTCCAGAGGAGGTTACATCACTTCCGTTCTGATCCAGCACTTTCCCCAGAGGATTGCATCATCCTGGGGATTCCCCAATGTCCAGTGTCAAAGCAGGTCAAGGCAGACTGGGGCTCTGAGCCTCTTCCAGGCTAAGAGTTCCCAGCTCTGACAGAATGGCCTCCTCCACTCCGTCCTCCTCCTGCAGGAATAAAACAGCATTCAATCCATAGGCGGGAGGGGACCAACGTACCGCTTTAACAAACTACAATGAAAGGTAGGGTGAATCTTGTTCATCCCTTTGGGTAAAACCAGCCTGTATGAAACCTTGTTCACTACCTGGCTTATACGAAATGGGCCAATATATTTCGGGCTTAACTTCCGGGAGGGCAATCCCAACTTAATGTTTTGAGTGGACAACCAGACCAGGTCCCCCTCCTGGTACTCTTCCCCTTCCTGTCTCCGTCTGTCCCCATATTTCTTATAGGAGCCCTGGGCTTTCCTTAAAGCTTCGGTGACTTCTCTCCATTCTTCCTGAGCTCGCCGCGCCCAGTCCTCCCCCCCCTCATCGGTAAGGCCAAACAGCTGGGGCATAGGAGCCACTTCCTGCCCATAGACTATAGCAAAGGGAGATTTCCCGGTTGATGAATGCACCGATCCGTTATATGCCATTTCAGCATATGGCAATAGGTCCACCCAATTGTTCTGCTCCCTATTGCTAAAGATCCGTAGATAACTTCCCAAAGATTTCTGCGTTCTTTCCACGCCCCCATTGCAGCAAGGATGATAAGCTGTCGTAAGCCGTCTCTCCGCCCCCAAACAGTCTAAAAACTTCTCCCAGAATTGTGCAGTGAACTGGACACCATGATCACTAAGGACTTGTTCAGGACAACCATGCAATCTATATACATGATGAACATATAACTCAGCCAACTTCTCGGCTGACGACAACCCCTTCAGCGGAACAAAGTGAGCCTGTTTGGAGAACAGATCTAACACCGTCCAAATATACTTATATCCTTGACTAGACGGCAGTTCCCCCACAAAATCTGTACTCACATGGCTCCATGGTCGAACCGGCGTAGCCACCACTTGTATTAATCCTTGTGGCTTAGCCGTAGGAGCCTTTCCCCTAGCACACGCTTCACAACTACGGACATACTCCCGTACTTCCGCCCGTACGCCAGGCCACCAATAACGCCTCGTCACCGCTAGGAGGGTCTTGGTAAATCCCCAATGACCAGCAGTCTTATGGTCATGGCCCAATTCCAACACCTTCCTCCTTAACCCACGAGGAATATATACCTTGGTTCCCACAAACCACACACCATTCAACCACCGGCATTCTTTCTCATGACTTCCCAACCAATCATCCTCTTTGTAATGCCCTTGCAACTCGGAATACCATTCTTCTACTTCTACCTTTTCCTCCTTCTTAATCTCTTTAACCTGAGACCGGGTCTGCACCCCCAGACCCCACTGATTCTTGGTAAACACACTCTCCAACTCCCCAGGAGGATTAGAGCTTCCTAAGGGATATCGAGACAGGGCATCCGCCACAACATTCTCCTTACCCTTAATATGCTGCAATGAGAAATTAAATCGGGCAAAGTACTGAGCCCACCTCACTAACTTCGGGGACAACTTCTGAGGGGCTTTCAAGTATTGCAAGTTCCGGTGATCCGTCAACACCACAAATGGGTGGACTGCCCCCTCCAAGAAATGTCGCCAGGTCTGTAATGCACACTTAACAGCGAAAGCCTCCTTTTCCCAGACCGGCCATCCTCTCTCATGTTCTCCAAACTTCTTAGAGAAATATGCACAAGGTCTTAATCGTCCCAATTCATCTTTCTGCAGCAGAGCCCCTCCGTATGCCCACGCCGAAGCGTCACACTGTACTACGAATGGCTTGTCAGTGTCCGGATGTACCAACAAAGGGCCCCTAGTGAAAGCTTCTTTCAACCTCTCGAATGCCCCCTGGCATTCTTCCGTCCAAGCCAACTTGGCTCCCGGAGACTTAGCCTTCTTAGTCTCCCCCTTCCCTTTAGTCTTCAAAAGATCTGTCAGAGGAAGTGTGACGCTTGCAAAATTGGCAATGAAGGTACGATAAAAATTAGCTAATCCCAAAAACACCTGCAGCTGCCTCCGCGTCTGCGGAGCCTCCCAACTCAACACATCTTCGACCTTTGCAGGGTCCATGGCAACTCCTTGCTCACTAATGCGATAGCCTAGAAAATCAATCTGATTCTTGCTAAACTCGCATTTACTTAGCTTCGCATACAGCTTCGCTTGCCTCAGCCTCTCCAGCACTTCCCGAACCAAACGATCATGCTCCTCCTTCGTCCGCGTCACCACTACTATATCATCCAGATACACAAATACCCCCTTATACAAAAGGGGGTGCAGCACCTCATTAATTAATTGCATAAATATGCCGGGGGCTCCGGCCAAGCCGAAAGGCATGACGGTCCATTCGTATAATCCGAGAGGACAGGAAAAAGCCGTCTTCCATTTGTCACTCGCCTTCACTCTAACCATATGAAAGGCGTCTATCAGTTCCAGCTTTGTGTAGTACCTACCTCCCCCCAACTGACCCAATAAATCCTTAATCAAAGGCAAAGGATAACAGTTCGTGGTACTCACTGCATTTAATCCCCGGTAATCTATGCATAACCGCAGCTTCCCATCCTTTTTTTCTCTAAACAGCACGGGAGCAGCTACAGGGGACTCGGACCTCTCAATGAATCCTTTACTTAAATATTCATCAATCTGCTCATGCAGAACCTCCTTCTCTTGTACAGACATGGCATAAATCTTGGGTTTTGGCAATGAAGCCCCCTCTTTAATCTCAACCTTACATTGCACATCCCTAAGGGGCGGAAGGCTCTTGGCCCGCACAGGATCAAACACATCAGCATAATCCCGATATTCTTCTGGTACTCCTTGTACCTTAACCTTACTTCCTTCCTCCCTCCTAGGGCTACACTGCAACGTCCCCAACTTCCAATCAACCTTGGGGTTGGCCTGTTCTAACCATGGCATTCCCAACACCACCTCAGGGCCTTTTATAGGGGCTATTACAAAATCAATCTCTCCCTCCCATGGCCCTACCCGGCCCTTTAAACCTTTGGTGCCCAAAGGGAATGGTCCTCCCTCAATAAATGACCCATCCATTTGTGCAAAATGTACAGGGGCAGGCATAATTTCAGTATTACATTCTAGCTTCTCAACCAAACTCGGTGACATAATGTTTTCAGAACACCCACAATCTACCAAGGCTTGATGACTTTCATAATTCCCCTTTTTACACAATTCTAAAGGGCACTGTATACACTGGGGATTCCCACTCACCCCAATGTCCTGCACCTTTTCCTTGGACCCCACAGCAGCTCTAGTGGCAGCCACTCTATTGGGGTTTGGCACATGCTTCTTTTGGCATTGTGCCGCTAAATGTCCCGGTTGTGAACACCCAAAACACAGGCCTTTTCCCAGCACCGGTTTCCGCACAACATTGGGTCTCCCGTCACTGGCACCAACACGCCTAGGCTCTCCTCGGCCTGCACGCCCTTCTCCTGAGTCACGTCCTGGTCCACAAAATCTCCCCGACTGGGACTTCCGTCGCTGCACCTGGGCCAGGATCCCCTCGACGTTACCGGCCAACTGGATCCACCCATCGACATCACCTGGATCACCACGATGAAGGCACCACTCCAAGATCTCTCTCCGCAAGCTGTCCTTAAACAACTCCAGCAACGTTGCAGGGGACCATTCAGCCACCTTCCCTGGCAGGCTCATAAACTCATCTGCATACTCTGTCACCGATTGGGTGCCTTGGGTCAGACTCCGCAATGCCTCTTTGGCCTTCACTCTCTCCAGAGGGTCTCGAAAGCGATTCCTCACTGCCAACAGGAATCCACGCAATGTCCTCAAGCACGGGTCTCTGCGATCGTGACATTGTACATACCACTCAGCCACCTTTCCTTTAAAGACCGCACGAACGGCTCGCACCCGGCTGCCGTCACTCGGGTAGAGGTGACCATAATCCTCCATGTGATCACTCACGGCCGCTACAAAGAAGGCTACTTTATTGGCCTCTCCTTCAAACTCCACGCGAAGAGGCTCCTGCTTGGGTCTCCCCTCAACATCGCGATAACGGGATTCTCTCCACTGTGGGGCTTCCTCGGGCCTCCGAATCCCTCTTCCTAACCCCGCTGGTTGCGGGTGCTCCGAAGATCGGCTCTTCTCTCGAACTGGAGGCCACCCAACCGTCTTTTTTACCTGGTGGCCCCCTTCGGTCCACACTCCCATGGGAGATCTAGGATGCGCTTCCGATCTTCCGCCATCCATCCAGGACTGCCATGTGAAGTCTCCACCTCCAGGTGCCACCCACATGGATTCCTCCTGCTCCCTCCGCGATATCCTTTGGAGGGTATGCTCCATCGCCTCCACCCGGCATCTCATCACATCCATCTCCGTCGGGGACGCCGGTTCAGGGGTCTCGCTCCCACTCGCAGGCCCCTTACTCACACTTCTCACTGGGTCCACCTGAGCTGGCATGCCACTCCATACCGCTTCTCTGGTCCCTCCGGTCTTCTGGAAATCCACCTGAATGGGAGCACGGACGGCCCGTGCCCCCATTTCTCTGGATGCACCTTCAACTCCGCCATAGCCCACCTGAGGAGGAAACATACGCTGTCTTCCTGCTTCTCTGGGCTGCTCGTCCACCTGAGCCAGGGCGCGCCACGACGCCCCCACTTCTCTGGACTTGTCCGGGAACCCCACATGGTCAATAGTGGTCCAATCCCACTCCATCGTTCGCCGGACCTCATTTGGAGCAAGGTTCCAAGTATCCAAATAATCTTCTTCCTCCAACCTCTCCATACTGGGAAAGTTGGAATGGGCTTTGGCTTCTGTGAGAACGCTTCAATTCTCCGTAAAGATCACGCTCAGGCAGGGCTCGATCCAACCAGATTTATTGCAGGTATAACACCTATAAAGCCAAAGCAGTGTCCCATCACCCAAACACACCTTATATACCCCGACCCCCTCCTTCCCTTCCCTTGCAACATCCTGGGAAGGTTGCATCATGTCCTGCTGACTCAGCAATCCCACTGTCCAAGGGATATGACCTCATCCCCCTCTGAGTCAGCATATTCCCATTCAGTGTCCAATGTCCAGAGGAGGTTACATCACTTCCGTTCTGATCCAGCACTTTCCCCAGAGGATTGCATCATCCTGGGGATTCCCCAATGTCCAGTGTCAAAGCAGGTCAAGGCAGACTGGGGCTCTGAGCCTCTTCCAGGCTAAGAGTTCCCAGCTCTGACACCATGCTTTTTACAAGCGTGTTGATGACTAAAAAGGCCAATCTGAAATAGGCAAGTTCGGTTGCAGAAAGCACAGCAGAAAGTCTCCTTGGGTGATGTTGTTTCCAAGTTGCGGTTCTTTCTGCGTTGTCGTTTCTCTTCGAGACCCGTTTGGCATGTCTTCTCGAAAGAGGCCGCAGCATTGTGGAGAGTGCGTCTCCATGCCTCCCGATGTGAGGCCAGGGTGGACCATTGTTGGTGATCAATCTGGCCGAGCCTGAGATGTTGTCTCAGGAAGTCCTTATATCTCTTTTTTGTGGGCGCCTCTCTTGCGCTGACCCATGGCGAGTTCACCATAGGGAAGTATCTTAGGAAGGCGGTGGTCCTATAGCCTAGAGACGTGCCCTGCCCAGCACAGCTGTGTTTTCAATAGCATGGCCTCAATGCTGGTGATCTCTGCTTGATCAAGGACAGCAACATTCATCACACACTAATAATAATAATAATAAGAAGAAGAAGACAACTCTGGCACAAGCCAGTCAAGGTGGTCCCAGTGGTGATCGGCATACTGGATACAGTGCCTCAAGACCTTGGCCTGCACTTAAACACAATCGGCGCTGACAAAATTGCCACCTGCCAGCTGCAGAAGGTCACCTTACTGGGATCTGTGCGCATTATTCGCTGATACATCACACAGTCCTAGACACTTGGAAAGGGTCCGATGTGTGATCCAATACAACGGCCAACAGAGTGACCTTGTTTGCTGTGGACTCATTTGATTGTGTTTCACATAATAATAATAATAATAATAATAATAATAATGCCTTCTGGCAGCTGAAAAAGGCCACCCTACTCGGATCTCCACACATTGTTTGCTGATATATCACACAGTCGGAGATATTTGCGAAGTCTCCGACGTGTGACTGAAAATAAGAACCAGCATAGTGATCTTGTTTGCGGTGTACTAATTGTGTTGTGTATCAAATCCTAATACCCACTTGAAGCTCCATAGATCATTCTAGGCATAGTAGTTCAACCACACTAAAAGACTGAGAATTAATTGACATAAACAATCCTGGGAAAGACCCCAGTGTTTCCATATCTGGTGTTTGCAACGTTGACTCTCAGAAACTAGGGGTGTGCACAATATTGTTTTGAGATACCATTTTTTCAGGGGATTTCTGTAATCCAGCAGCTGGATCCATGGAAACAAGATTGGGGGCAGCCAATGGTTGGCTTTTATGAACCATGTGGTGGCTGATTTTTGGCTGAATCTGGCTGAATTGACTGCCACATGCAAAAGGTAGCCATGCGCTTGGGAGTTTTTCCTTAGCCTTAATTTGTGTAGCTTGCTGTCGACCTTTGCAGCCTGAAAGATACTTGCATCTATCAAGTAGGAAACTTAGGTACCTCGTATGTGGGGAGGCTAATTTAACTAATTTACGACACCATATAAACCTCCAGCAAGCATGTAAAGAATGAGGAAGTACTTCATCAGTGTCACAAATGGATGGTGAAGCAACAGCTCCCCCAGTGGCCAGAATTCAATAAACATACCCTCATGAAGCTGAAAAGTTAAATAGCCTCTGTGTCTCTGTTTATTTATTTGTCATATTTCTATACCGCCGCTCTCAGACTGAAGGCGACTCGGGACGTTTTACACAAGGTAGTCTCTTCCCTTCAATCAAAAACGTGAGTAACAAACCAAACAATGACCATATAACACAGAGCTGTCCAACTTCTACTGGCCCACTGATCACTGGGGGGGGCACTCCGCCACGCCCGCGGCCACGCCCCCAGCCACGCGCCCGGCCACACCCCGCCCCCTCCTCCGGTTTTTCCCGCTTCTGAGGCTGGCGCGATGCTTTGGGAGAGAGGGCGGAGCCACGGGGGGCTCCCCATGGCTCCGCCCTCCCTCCCAAAGCATCACGCCAGCCTCAGAAGCGGGCGAAACTTCAGAAGCGGGCAAAACTGTGCGCATGCGCACTTTTTTGGATTTTTAAATATTTTTTCAGAATTTTTATTTAATTTTTGAAAAAATAATATTTTTGCAGGAGGGTAGGAGGGTCGCATCCAAGGGACTGGCGGGCCGTGTGTGGGCCGCGGGCCGCTTGTTGGGCAGGCCCGGTATAACACAACAATTAGCCATTAAAACATACAATTATAGACTCAGCATCATGTTGAAATCACTTTCTGTCACATTGTCATCATTCCATAGATCTAATTAAACCGTTATATTTCATCAGCAAATGCCTGCTCAAACAGCCAGGTCTTGACTTTCTTGCGAAATGTCAGGAGGGAGGGGGCTGATCTGATGTCTCTGGGAGGGGGGCATTCCAAAGCCGAGGAGCCACTACTGTAAAGGCCCTGTCTCTCGTCCTCGCCAATCACGCCTGCAAAGAAGGCGGGACCGAGAGCAGAGCCTCTCCGGATGATCTTAAACATCTCGATGGTTCACAGGGAGAGATGCGTTCGGACAGGTAAGTTGGACCAGAACCGTTTAGGGCTTTAAAGGCTAAAGCCAGCACTTTGAATTGTGCCCGGTAGCAAATTGGCAGCCAGTGGAGCTGGCACAACAGGGAAGTTGTACGCTCTCTGAATGCCTCTCCTGTTATCAACCTGGCTGCTGTCCGTTGGACTAGTTGCAGCTTCCGAACAGTCTTTAATGGCAACCCCACGAAGTCAGACTTCCCAAGGTATGGGCGCATCTGGTGCACAAGTTTTAACTGTGCAAATGCTCCCCTGGTCACCGCCGAAACCTGGGGTTCCAGGCTCAGTGATGAGTCCAGCATCACACCCAAACTGCGAACCTGCGTCTTCAGGGGGAGTGTAACCCCGTCCAACACAGGCTGTACCCCTATGCCCTGTTCGGCCTTTCGGCTGACCAGGAGTGCCTCTGTCTTGTCTGGATTCAATTTCAATTTGTTCGCACTCATCCAGTCCGACACAGTGGCCAAGGACTGTTCAGGACCTGAACAGCCTCCTTAGTAGTAGGTGGAAAAGAGTGACAGAGTTGGACGTCATCTGCATACAGATGACACCGCACTCCGAAACTCCGGATGGCCTCCCCCAGCGGCTTCATGTAGATGTGAAACAACATGGGAGATAGTATTGAACCCTGAGGAGCCCCACAAGACAATGGTTGAGGGGTTGAACAGGTGTCTCCCAATAACACCTTCTGAGATCGGCTCTCCAGAAAGGACCGGACCTATTGCAAGACAGTGCCTCCAAGCCCCATCTCTGTGAGGCATCCCAGAAGGATACCGTAGTCAACGGTATTGAAGGCTGCTGAGAGGTCCAGCAGAACCAACAGGGACACACTCCCCCTGTCAAGCTGTGTGTCTATGGCATTGTTGTGTGTCTATGGGATTGAATGTTTGCCATGTATATGTGCATTGCGATCCGCCCTAAGTCCCCTGCGGGGGACTGTAAATAAATACTGTAAATAAATAAACAATAAATAAATAGCAAGTACAATTCCCAAAAGACAAAATCCCCCCCCCCCCTCAACCCCGCCAGTTTCAAATTTGGTCGTATCAGGTATTTGTGCCAAATTTGGTCCAGTGAATGAAAATACATACTGTATATCAGCAGGGGCGGTCCGAGCTCTCCCGGGGGGTAAGCGAACATTATTTTGGTGCCCCCCCGGCGCTCCCAATGTGCGCTCCATTGTGAGGCGCCGCGGCGTCGCCCGCCCTGCTGCTGCGCTGCGCTCCCCGGTTTCGCGCATGCGCAGTGCCTATGGACCTCTCTTCAGGTCCGTAGGCACTGCGCATCGCCGCGAACCACGGAGCATTGCCTACGGACCTCTTTTGAGGTCTGTAGGCACTGCGCGTCTTGGCGCGAAACCGCGGAGCGCAGCGCAGCAGCACGGCGGGCGACGTTGCGGCGCCTCACAATGGCGCCCCACCCCGGAGCGTCCAAGATGGCGCTCTACGCGGCCGCGTAGGCCGCGTAATGGCAAAGACTGTATATCAGATATTTTACATTACGATGCATAACCGTAGCAAAATTACAGCTATGAAGTAGCAACAGAAATAATGTTATGTTTGGGGGTCAGCACAACATGTATTAAGGGGTCACGCCATTAAGGAAGGTTGAGAAACACTGTCCTAGAAGCTCCAGAAAACATGATCAGTGATGGAAAAGTCTGGGAGTAGTAGTTCAACCTCATTAGCGGACTATAATATTCGGAATCAGTATTATAAAATAATTTCACATGATGGTATGAACAATTATATTGTCCTGAAATGTCCACCCAGCAGCGTGGACACTCATTAATCCTATCGCTTTTCTAATCAGCAGTTTCATGGTGTCAGGCTATTATTATCACAGCGAGAGATATCCTCTGTATCTCCGATGATGCCCCCAGGGGGTAATGAAAGGTAGGTACCCCGATTTGTTTCAATGTATTCAATTGTAAGTGAGCAATTGAAATTGCCTGCTAGCATTTCTTTACATCTCCATAAGTAAGAGAGCAAGATTTATATTTTTAATGAATGTTAAAAACACAGGCAGGGGTCCTGGGCCATTTCAAGCTGGGAGGGCGGCTTCCCTGCAGCGACAGTCTTGCCTTCATAGAAGGAGGTTTTCAACTGCAATGTACCATACTCAACTGCCTTTGTTCCCCCTAAAAGCATAACAAAGCAGAACATAATAAACTAGCAGTAGTAGTTAAATATCTGCTATATCATCAGTTAGAAAAAGCTATGCATTCAAAGCAAGCAAGTATGAATGTCATTCATCTACTTGCTCGCATTAATAAATGTAAAGAGCTGATCCAAAGGAAAGGCAATTACGTACTGGCAGGGGGAGAGAAGCTGATAAGTACACAATTCAACCACTTTTTTTTACTGGTTGGAACCATTTCTATAAAATGCAAAAGGAAAAATTGCAGCTCATCTAAGAAAATCAGTAAATAACTTTTTTAAATCCCTCTTGCTATTTATGTATTTATTTACATCATTTATATTTCGTCCTTTTCACCCCACAGGGGACTCTGGGTGGATCACAATGCACATATAAAGGCAAACATTCAATGCCATTGACATACAACATATCATCATCATCATCACCAGTTTCTCACTTGTTAATCGCCCTCCATTAAAATGCTCCAGGCAATTTACATAAAACAATTGTCAGAATGTAAAGATATAAAACAAATGTTTGAGTTGTGAGTATCTGTTATGTTTAGTTTATGTAGAGAGTAAAGCTTTTATTATAATGTTTGAATAGTTGCAGCTGAGTTTTACCTGACTCCAGGAGGTGTGGTGCAGCTGTATGTATAAATCTCCAATGTAACAGACTGGGTTAGGATTGATTGATTGGAAAAAAAGTCGGAATGGTGTGAACAGGCTGGTGTGAACAGGCTGGTGTGTGCTGGCTGTTGTGCTAGCTGGCTGACTCAAGGAATGTTAATGGAAGAGTCGGAGAAGCTGAAAGGAAGCCTCAAGATAAGCTTGGAGAAATGCATTTATAGCTGGAAAAATACATTCATAAGCTTGGAGAAATGCATTCATAAACTGCTCAAATGCTGGAATGGTGACAGGAATGCTGGGAGCTGCAATACTGCGTGAGTTAACACAGAAGCCTGTTGCTGAAGAATGTGTGGGAGTATACTGAAGAAGAACTACTTTATATGTTTTGTTTTTCTATCTCCACACGGACTGTTTATCTAAAGCAGTGTTTTTCAACCTTTTTTGAGCTGCGGCACATTTTTTACATTTACAAAATCCTGGGGCACACCACCAACCAAAATGACACAAAATGACACTCTAACACAGTAATACATATAGTTACAATGTTTTTAAATGTATTTATACACTCAGTGTGAAACCTGGGCCTGTTTCGATGAACACAACATAGATATCCTGGCAGGAATGGCAGAAAGACACACACGAAGGTCTTTCTCAACAGCTGGGAATTATAGTTCACCCGCAATCAAAGAGCATTCTGAACTCCACCAATGATGGAATGGAATCAAACTTCCCACACAGGACTACCATAACCAAGAGAAAATACTAAAAGAGTTTGGTGGGCATTGACTTTGAATTTTGGAGTTGTAGTTCACCTATATCCAGAGAGCACTGTGGAGGGGAGGGAGGAAGACGTGGGGCAAGTCTGCACAGTAGTGTCCGCACGGGTCACGTCTTCCTACCTCCCCCCTCCCGCAGAAGCGGCAGCGTGAGCAAAGCGAGGCAAAGCGAGCTGAGCGAGGCTGGGAAGAAGGGAGACCGAGTGGAGAAGAAAAAGTGTTCGGCAGGAGGGGGAAGAAAGGGTATTGGAGGTTCCAATTTCCCACGGCACACCTGATGATCGCTCACAGCACACTAGTGTGCCACGGCACACTGGTTGGGAAACACTGATCTAAAGAGCATGTTGCTGCTTTTTGTTTTGTTTGAAACTATTTTTATAAATTGAAGTTTGTGTCTGTTTTTTACAAGAAGCCAAGCTTTGTTCTTTTTGTTGCTGTTTGCTCACATAACCATCAACCACCTTCTGCTAATTCTCTGCAACTGTGGATATTGAGGATTACATATCCCATTATCCCATCATCCAACCGACAACAATAGCATTAAAAATGCACAATACCAAATAGACTGCATTAAACATTAAAAGCTCTGCTAAAAAGCCAGGTCTTGAGTGCCTGAGCAAAGGGTCACAAGTCACGCAAAAATTGTCCAATCCGTCTTTTTAACACCTTTTCCATTGTTCTGCTTTAACAAAAAAAAGTTAATTTGTCCATATTCTTTATTTCCATTATTTTATCAATCCATTGTATACTTGAAGGAATTAATTCAAGTTTCCAAAATTTAGCAAAAACAATTCTAGCTGCAGTTGTGGGAAAAAAAGGAAAAAGTTTGTCCAAGTTGGGATCTTTAAATATTTCTGAATTAAACATCCCTAATAGATAAAAATTATGGTTTAATTGGAAAGTCAATTCTCAATATATATTTTTACACTCTTGATGCACCATTTCCCAATAATCTAATGTTCTTTCACAGGTCCACCACATATGATAATATGAACCCTCATGTATTTTACACTTCCAACATTTGTTATCCACAGTATTATAGAGAAATATGTGTTTTCTGATGGTCTTTGGTGACCTCTCTGAAATCTCCCTTGGGGACACCCCCCCCCCAGGTTGAGAAACACTGACCTATAGCATCCGAATCAGTTCCAAAGAGAATGCACAAAAAAGTATAGACTTGCTACAAAAGAGAAAAACTTCAATTTCTGAGCATACTAAAGCTATCAAATATTAGAAGAATTAGGGATGGAAACCTATACAGTTGTGGCCTAGCTTACTTGTCCGAACGTATCCCCGCTTATGTCCCACCTCGAAATTTGCGATCTTCCAGGGAGGCCCTGCTCTCGATCTCACCTTCGTCGCAAATACGTTTGTTGGGGACGAGGGACAGGGCCTTCTCGACGGTGGCCCCTCGCCTGTGGAACTTGCTCCCCAGTGAAATTAGGTCAACCTCTTTCCTTCTTCCCTTTAGGAAAAAGTTGAAGATGTGGCTATGGGACCAGGCATTTGGTTAGATATTGGGTAGCAGGCGGACAATAAAAATGATGGCAGTATTATGAAAATGGACTATGAACTGGTTTTGGACAAATGTGTGATCACAGAACTCGGACTATGTGTATTTTTAACTATTAACTATTGTATTTTAATAGGTTTTAAAAATCTATTTATTGTATTTTATGATGGATACCAAGGGAATCAGTAGCTACTGAAATGGACATCCAAGTGCCACCTCTGTGTTGATGGAGGCAGGCAGGATTTCCCCGGGTACTGGTTGTGGGGGGTCGGGAGCAGGTGAGGGTTTTGCCCTCCTTTCTGCTAGAGATCCCTGTGTACAACTAGTGGGCCACTGTGTGACACAGAATGCTGGACTAGATGGGCTGAGGCCCGATTCAGCATGGCTCTTCTTATGTTCTTATGTTCTTATGTTCTTATGATGTAATTGATGTTTTTATAGACTGTACATGTGGGGCATCGAATCGTTGCCTGCTGTTAGCCGCCCTGAGTCCCCCTTCAGGGGTAGAGAAGGGCAGGGTATAAATAATTGAAATAATTGAAATAAATAACCTAACTGATCCAAATCAGTTTGACTCCTCCTAGTTCAGTTCAGGATTTGGACAAGTGGCTATACTAACTAACTAACTATCTTTGTTTCTTATGATTCGTCCTCCACCAAAGGTGCTCTGGGCGACTTACACAATTAAAATCAACAGGTTACATAGTCATCGCTTGTTACTAACAATCATAGGCTCTTCTGAAAAGCCATGTCTTAAGTGCCCCTAAAAAGTATGTAGATCGGGAGTGGCTCTTTGGTCTGGCGGTAGGGAGTTCCCCAAGATTGGGGCTACAATGGAGAAGGATCTCTGTCTTGTGGACTCAAAGGAACCTCTCTAGGGCCAGGGACATAGAGGAGATTCTCATGAGCTGACCATGGCAGTCTCTGGTGGTGGAGTGGTATTAAACGGTCTCTTAGATATGAAGGACCCTGACCTCGAAAGGCCTTGAATGCTAGGACCAGGGTCTTATAGAGGACTCTGTGTTCAACTGGCAGCCAATGCAAGTGCTGCAGAGATGGCGTTATATGGCACCTCATTGATGTTTTTGTGAGGAGTCTAGCGGCTGCATTTTGCACAATTTAGATCTTGTGAATTGCTGCTCGAGGTAAGCCCACATACAAAGCATTGCAGTAATCCAGCCTGGACGTAACCGCGCATGGGTTACTGTAGCCAGTGCCTCTGTTGGTAAAATAAGGCACCAACTGCCTCACTTGGCATAGATGAAAGAAGGCCCTTTGACTAGAGGAGGCAACCTGGGCTTCCATCGTCATTTTGGAATCCAAGATAACACCGAGACTCTTCACAGTGGGGGATGGAACTAACGGTTCCCCTTCAAAAGATGGTAATGGACCAACCAATTCTGATGGGTGGCCAGGCCATAAGATTTCAGTTTTTGCTGGATTTACTTTCAATTTATGGGCACGTAGCCATCTTGTCACCGCTCCAAGACACCGGGTGAAGTTATCCGGTACTGAAGTTGTTCCAGGTTCTAGTTTTAGGAGAAGCTGGGTGTCATCAGCGTATTGGAAACATTCTAATCCAAATCTCCTGACTAGCTTGGCGAGAGGTCGAACATATATGTTAAACAGCATTGGCGATAGAATAGTGCCTTGGGGTACTCCACAGTCGAGAGGGGATTTCTCAGATACTTGGCCCAGCCACTCCACTCGTTGGCTACGCCCTCGCAAGAATGAGTTGAACCACGTTATTGCTGATCCTTGAATTCCAATAGCAGCTAATTGTTGGATCAGTAGATCATGGTCTACTTATTTATTTATTTATTATCTATTTATTTTCTATTTTTATATGCTGCCCTTCTCAACCCCGAAGGGGACTCACAGCGGCTTACAGCAAACAACAATACTGCCAGAGTGGCTTACAATGCACATATAACAATATTGCCGGTGTGGCTTACAGCAAACTGAAAAAACAACAATTAACATTACTGTCATAGCACAACATTAGCACTACACATCATATTGCACTACAACGTATCGCAATATTGTTAGCAATATTGCATGTAATACAAATATACAAATTATAATATCACGATATAGTTATTATATCACATTATCCTTGGCAGTATTATACTGTGTTACATTACAACACCACCAATACCAAATGCATATTCCACACACCATACCGTAATCATACTATTATTATTACATTACAATTATTATACTAGAACATAATACAATATATTGACATTATAATATATTATATTATATTAAATTATAATGTAGTGTAACATTATATTATATCAAATCAAATCAAAAAACTTTATTACGGTCACAGACCAGCACAAAGTGGGCACAAGCGCCCTAAGAGGAGAAGGACAACTCCCCAGTAAATAGTTATTTAAAATCAGACTAGAAATCAGTATAAAAATATGTTTTAAAAGACAGGATATTGTTGCCTTACGATGTCAATCATCACCCGTCTGATATTAAGAGCAGCAGCACAGAACTTAGCAACACTGTAAGTCATTGCAGTGTTAGAGTCCGAAAGCAGCAGGGTGGAATAACATCTTTCACTGCGCCCCGGGTACTTTAAAAGCCATGGTCCAATGAGATTGGATCTAAGATCTCTGTAGAACATGCATTGAAGAAGCACGTGCTCAGTTGTTTCCTCACGACCAGACCCACAGGGTCTCTGCTTGAAGGGGGTCTTCTGATACCTCCCCTCCAATACAGCTGATGGGAGGGCATGGCATCTTGCCAGGGTAAAAGCCCTTCGGTGTTTGGGCACCTCCAGGTCTGTTAGGTATGCCATGGGGGCAGTGAGGTATCTAGTGGCTTCCCTAACAATGAAGGCTGGGTAACAGGCTAGGTCAGATTGGCGCTCTATGTCCAGGATCCGTTGCTTAATGAGATCCTTGGCTTGGTCCCATCTCATGCTTAGCAATTGTCCTTGGGAGAAACCTAGCGTTGCGATCTTTGCTGCTACTGTTTTAATCCATGTGGACTGGAAGTCGTCTCTCATGATTAGGGGGGCAAGACCACATGGGGAGAAGCATAGGTGTAGCCAGTAATTGAAAATAGCTGTCCATATTCTCGCTTCCACTTTCACGAAGCCTGTCTCCAATCGCAGGGTGGAGTTAGGGACACATCTGGGAGCCTGTAGAGCCGCTCTTAGGAGTTTCGATTGGACACGCTCTAGTGGGGCATAATTTGAGAAGGGTCCAAGCTGGGCTCCATACAGCATTTGTGCGACTGATTTTGCTTCAAAAAGTTTAAGTGCCGCCGGTATAAAGTGACCTCCTCCCGTCCTGAGATATCTTAAGATAGCGGATGAACTCTTTTGTGCTGTCTCTGCTGCACACTCTGCATGGGGTATTATATCATATATTATTATATTTTATTATTTATAAAATAATAAATAACATTATTTATTTAAACAAAATAAAATTACTTATTTAAATAAATAATTTTATAGAATTATTTTAATCACAGCAAGAGGGGCTCTGAGCTGATGGTAAAGTCAGGAGGCAAGTTGGAACTGCCTTTCCGTCCCCTTCTGTCTTCACTCTGGCCCAGAGCAGCAGTTGTATCAAAAGCTGCGGTGAGGTCAAGCAACACCAGCAGTACCAATCCTCCTTTGTCTAGCTGTGAGCACTGAATACCACTGAACAAATAATTTATGCCCATAATGATTAATTTTTTTTAAAAAAATGACAAAAAGGTTATATAAGAAACTCTAAAATTATATGACTCCTGGAACATTGCAATTTTCTCTTTAATGCCGCATTTGTCATCTGTTATCTTGAAATTACACTTGGATTCAAGATAAAAATATATAATCAACTATACTACATCCACAGAAGTCCCTATTTTCTTTAGTGTGGGTGTTTTGGAATTATGATAGCAAAAAAAATTCCCTTGATATTTGCATTTTTCATGTTTTATCATGATGCACGCAGCAGAGGAGTAGCATATTTGTACATAATTGCAAAAAGGAGTGATAGTCAAACAGATGGGGGTGGGAGAGGAAACTGAGACCTTTCAGAAGGAAGTAATAGCAGCGCCGAAGGAGTGGTGTCCAGGTCCAGCAATCTGTTTTGTGGAGGCTGGTGGAACGGTGGCACATAATCCCTATTGATTTAAACTCACGCAGCCTGTCAATATAAAGATGCGTCTGCAAACGATATCTCCCCCACAACCAACCCAAAATCACAGTCTGGGAGTTTTGACAACTGAAATGAGTCAGTTCTTCCAGTGGATTTTCATTGTAGCCCATCCTACTTACTTGGAATGAAGACATTCTATTTTCTTTACCATCTGGCAGTCCACTTCATCGCATTGTGCTCGGCATGCTGTGGTTGGAGTGCCACACCATCGTAACTCCATCCAATATAGTAGGATTTTTTAAAAGCCAAAGACACATGAGATGTGGAGGAAATAAGGTATTCACAGAATATTTCACTGGAAGCCAGGAATATTGTTAACCATCACTCATGACCTGAAAAAGATGCAATCACTATTGTGGTGGACCATCAAAATTTCAACTAATGAGAACTCACAACTTTTTGCCAATAATAATGTAGTCTGTGCACATTCGGAAGAAGACCTACTAGCCACTCTAAACACCTTCGGAGAATTATTTATTTAAAACTTTTATACCCCGGCCTTCTCACCTCCGAAGAGGGACTCAGACCGGCAAACAGCAAGTATTCAATGCTAACGTTTAAAATCTAAAAACATCAAAAATTTACAATAAAATACAATACAATAAATCCATTTAAAAAGCCTTTGGCCAAAGTAAAATCAAGTCCAACTTAATCCATATGTTCGGTCCATATCAAGTGGTTAGCGACTTTAGTCGCTTCGTGATCTCCTCCTTCATTCTGCGAAGGCCTCATTACACAGCCATGTTTTCACCTGCTTCCTAAAAGTCAGGAGGGAGGGAGCGGATCTAATTTAATTAGGGAGGGAATTCGACAGCTGGGGGGCCACCACAGAAAAGGCCCTGTCCCTCGTCCCCACCAGATGCGCCTGCGAAGGTGGTGGGACCGAGAGCAGGGCCTCTCCAGACGATCTTAGCACTCTTGACGGTATATAGGGAAGAATACGTTTAGACAGGTAAACTGGGCCGGAACCGTATAGGGTTTTGTAGGTCAACACCAGCACTTTGAATTGTGCCCGGAAGCTAATTGGCAGCCAGTGGAGCTGGCGTAAAAAGGGAGTTGTGCGCTCCCTGTACCCCGCTCCCGTTAGTAGTCTGGCTGCTGCACGTTGGACTAATTGCAGCTTCCAGGCAGTCTTCATAGGTAACCCCACGTAGAGAGCGTTGCAGTAGTCTATACGGGATGTAACGAGAGCGTGAACCACCGTGGCCAAGTCAGACTTCCTAAGGTACGGGCGCAGCTGGCGCACAAGCCCGAGCTGTGCAAAAGCTCCCCTGGCCACCGTCGAGACCTGGGGTTCCAGGCTCAGTGATGAGTCCAGGATCACTCCCAGACTGCAAACCTGTGTCTTCAGGGGGAGTGTAACCCCATCCAACACAGGCTGTAACCCTATGCCCTGTTCGGGCTTACGACTGACCAGGAGTACCCCTGTCTTGTCTGGATTTAATTTGAATTTGTTAGCCCTCATCCAGTCCATTACAGCGGCCAAGCAACGGTGTATAGGTGAGGAAAAAGTAGGTGTGTAGGTGAGGAAGAAGATTCTGAATTCTACATTGATTTAAAAAGGTGCATTATTTAGGCAAAAATCAATTTACCTCTGCATAACTCAATAACAGAAAACAGCCATGTTGTTATCATTGCTGTTTTAATTTATTTGCTTACACATATTGAAGTAAGAACTTATTAAAAACTCCCCACTAAAAGCGATCACTTTGACTGTGCAGAGTGAGCAAAGAAAACATAAATTAATTTGGTTTCAATTACAAAAAAAAACTAATTAAAGTTTGTTGGATCTGAGTCAGAGCTTGTGTTACATTTAAGAATTAGAAAAATGCCATATTTCATTTACAAATAAGCTTGTTTCAATTTCCAGTAGCATCGCTACTTTCAGCTCCTTGCACAAATGTCCATCAGCCCTCCTAACAGAATGAAGTGAATTAGCCAAAGGTAATTGCATAGGTTTCCCATGAGGAGTCAGACACACCAATTTTGGGACTAATGGAAAAGAATCGTCAGAATTTAATCTAAACAAAAGCAGTCAGAATGCTATATTAAGCATATTACTCACATAATAAATTGTAATTTGGTGATGCAGCAGCGCTCTTTGGCAGATAAATCTAACGACTTCTTTAAACTACAATTCCCAAGATTTTATACTGAGCCATGACGTAGTTTTGGTCTGAAGTGCCATCAGTACGCTGATGACACCCAGCTGGTGCTGAGGATGGAAGGCCGGCTGGACTCCGTACCCGATTATTTCCACCGATGCCTTGAAGTAGTGACTGGGTGGCTACAGGCCAGCAGGTTGAAGGTGAACCCGTAGAAGACAGATATCCTATGGCTGGGTCGTCCGGGGGGGGGGGGGGGGAGCTCCGACTGCCTTTTATGGATGGCGAGGCAATTTGCCCGTCGTCCCTTGTAAAAAGCCTGGGGGTCCAATTGGACCCTCTGCTCACAATGGAGGCTCAGGTCTCCACGGTGAGCAGAGCAGCATTTTTCCATCTGCGCCAGGCGAGGCGGTTGGCGCCCTACCTCTCTGGGAACGACCTAGCCACGGTGATCCAGGCCATGGTCATCTCGAGGTTAGACTACTGTAATGCCCTCTACATTGGCCTTTCTTTGTCGGTGATCCGAAAACTCAAGCTAGTGCAGAATGCTGCTGCTCGACTGCTGGCTGGAGTGGAATCGACGTGTCACATCACACCAGTCCTTCAGCATCTGCACTGGCTTCCCATCAAGTACCGGATTGCCTTCAAGGTGTTGGTGTTAATCTTTAAGGCCTTACACGGCCTGGGGCCAGCATACTTGAAGGACTGCCTTTCCCCGGTACATTCCCCAGAGATCACTACGGTCTGAAGACCAAAATCTCCTGGAAATCCCATCTATCCGAATTTGTCGGCTATCATCCACCAGGCAGCGCACCTTCTTGGTGGCAGTGCCCAATCTATGGAACGCCTTACCGGAGGAGATTTGAGCTATAACAGACCTGGCCTCCTTCCGAATGGCTTGTAAGACCAACCTCTTCCGGCAGGCGTTCAGCCTGTAATCGGCCCGGCCTACTCACCTCCTTTCTGCATTAGTTTAAATTGTTTTACTGTGTTTTAAACTGTTATTTTATGATTGTTTCTGTTTGTATTGTGAACCACCATGAGCCATTGGGAATGGTGGTATACCAATTTGAAATAATAAATATATAATAAAGTGGGGTCAAACTGCATCAATTCACCATTGTAAATACATCCTTGGTAGTCTTGTGCATCTGTATGGAATTGGCATCCATTTTTTGGTTTTGGGCACTGCTTCTGGAAATGGGCACCTATACAAATGGGCATTTTCAGAAAAAGTTCAAAAAAACAATTATTTTCCTGGCTGTCTAAGCTGCAGGTCCTGGGATGCACGGGCGCTTCACTCTCCCCCTTAACTGTGTAAAGCAAAGGGGGGAAAACCTGACTGTAGCTCCATTGGTGTGTGTGGACACAGCGCATATTTGGCACTCGGCACTCCACTTCAGAGCCTGCTCGCCAGACACATTCTCTTTGGAAAAAGAGTGCATCTGGCAAGCAGGCCCTGAAGTGGGGCACTGAATGCCAAGCGTATTTTACTCGGCACTCCACTTTGGGCCCTGAAGATACGTTTGGCATTCAGCGCTCTGTGAGCAGGTCCTGAAGCGGAGTCCCAAGCACTGAAGATGTGCTGTGTCCACACATGCCGATGGAGTTACAGTAAGGAGTTTCTCTCTCTCTCCTTTGCTTTACACAGTTAAAGGAGGAGAAAAGAGAAGTGCAGCCCTGGCAGACACAAAAATCAGATGACAAACAGTTACCATTCCTAGTTTCCATACCAGAGGGGGGTGTACCATTTTGTGCATTCTGAATGAACAAAATGGTACAAAAACACGAATGAAATAGATGAAACAGTAACCGAGCCCATGTCTAATCCTTGGTTGCTTTCCCCTGAAAATGTCACAGATTGTGAATATCCTGCTTGAACCATGGTGGCCAGGACTGGACACAGATGAGAATACAATGGCACCATTGCTTCCTTTGACCTACTACTGCTATTTTACTTCTGGTACAATTGTTACCGAACAATTTAGGATAGCCTGGCCCATAGGGGGCAGAGGCCCAGAAGTACCCCTAAAGCAAGGATTTCAGCAAAAACCTCAGGTGAGTTTTAAAAAGCAACCTAAAAATCTCTTTCCCAAATGATCTCAACAAAGAAATCTGGAAGAAGATGCCACTGAAGCTTTTATTCTTGTCAGCTGAGAAGGATGACCACTGCAGTTTCCTTGTTGCAAAGCAGTCATAAAGTTACATTGAAAACATATGCCATTTTGATGCATTTTACAGAACTGTCAAATTCAAACCTTCCCGCCCGCCCCTGCATGCTGTAGGCTTCTTGATGATTGGTTGGAACCTTGGAAGCCGGCTGTAGCGGGAACCAATTGTGAAACAGCGCCGCTTTTGCCCTGGCGAATGGGAAGCGGGGGACAGGAATGTGTTCAAAATAAAGAGCAGCTGGAGTTTTCTTGATTAGATCATGTCCCTATGTTAATGAAGATCTGAGGCTTTGACCTTTCGGGCCAAAGCAAGTTCTTTGTTCTTGGTGAAAAACAGGAATTTGTCCTTAACGACCCCTCCTTGTTGACAAAGGGTCATGTGCAGATTCTATCCATGAGGAGTTTCAGCCTTCTGGATAGTAAATAAATGAAATAACTGTAGCCGTGTGCTGGTTTCCGAGGCCAGTAGTGACAGCCGATTGTGAAATATGAAATATAGTTATGCCATATGTTTTATAAACGTGAGACAAGACTAAACACAGAGGGTCCAGCATTTATGGAACAAAAAGGAGTCTTTCAAAAATGGGGAGAAAGAAAAGAAGAACTTCTCCAAAACCAGAAAGAGTCCTCTGTCATGCAAATTGTTCCAATGATTGGATTAAGGGTGCAGCCAGGAATGTGGTCACCCTGATCTTGAAAAACAACAGCTGAGTCACGTAGCTTTCCTCATATTATTTTACATGTGGGGAGGGGGTTTACATGGGAGGGTTTCAGGGAAATACCACTACCAATATCTCATAATTATTTCTTGTGCAAGAAGTAGAAAGAAAGTCCATATGATCTTGAAAAGCATTAAATTCATATGTTTTGGGGAAGTCCATACTAGAAGAGTCCATATAAAAGAAAGTCCATCAGTGTCCTTGGAAAACTATGTCTCCCAACATCCTCGGGAAGCCCTTATGCAGACCCATCTGCATGCAGCCCTTGTGCACAAAGGGCCCATGGCTTCAGGTCTCCGTTTAAGACTGCTCGTTGATGGCTGGAAAAAAGCTTTTCAAAACCGGTGAGTTTGGCAATCAGCTGAGAGTCCATGGAAGAAATATTCTTTAAAGTTTAAAGAGTTGCATAGAGGCAAAGGGATTCAGAGGAAGAAAACCAAGATAGCAGAAAGTATAAGAATAAATCAGAGAAAAATATGAAATTGAAATGGAGCAAAAAATGGGACACTTTTATTTATTTATTTTTATTTATTCGGGTTTCTATGCCGCCGACTCCCGAAGGCTCGCGGCGGCTTACAAGAGCCGAAGGCACAATAAAATACAGAAGGTTAAGAACAATTAAAAACAAGCAACACAGTAAAAACAACAACACAGTTGAGGTAGTGGCACAACCAAGACGCACGGACCTACCCATCGAAGGCCTGCCTAAACAAATAGGTTTTACAAGCCCGCCTGAACGGGAGCAGGTCCTTCATTGCCCGGGTGTCGGCCGGGAGGGCGTTCCACAGCGTGGGAGCTATGACAGAAAATGCCCTCCGGCGGGTGGATGTCAGCCGTGCCAGCTTCGCCGAAGGTACCTCCAAGAAGTTAGCATCCTCGGACCGCAGTGATCTCATAGGGCAATATGGAGTGAGACGGTCCCTCAGATACGCTAGCCCCAGGCCGTGCAAGGCCTTAAAGGTGAGAACCAACACTTTGAAGGCGATCCGGTGCTCAATTGGCAGCCAGTGCAGGTCCTGCAAAACAGGTGTTATATGGCAACCTGCTGGAGAGCCAGACAGGAGCCGGGCGGCAGTGTTCTGCACCAGCTTGAGCTTCCGGATCGCCGACAAAGGAAGGCCAACGTAGAGCGCGTTGCAGTAATCTAGTCTTGAGATGACCGTGGCTTGGATCACCGTGGATCACTTTGTATCTTTGCGGAAAGGAAAAATGTTGCGATGTGGAGTGTTCTGAATCTAAGCTGCACTACAAAGTTTCAGGTCAAGCGAGGCATGAAAACAGAGGGATAGAAATGGCTGGAGGTCTTTGGATGCGAAGTCCCAGCCTTTTGTCCTTAAAGATGCCAGACCACATGTGCAGGAACATTGGAACTCCCTGCTGCAGGTAAAACCAATTAAGATACAGATGGTCTCTCTCTCTCTGGGGCTCGCCTTCACAATTGCATAAGTTTCTTTGGCTGTTGCATCTTGCTGTTGACTCAGCATGTTTTCACCATGTTGCGTGCACATTGATGGTTTCAGATTTGGAGAGTTACTGAGCAATCAATGTGCTTTCATAAGAACCCAAAGGAACACCTGTACCCATATGCCAAAGGTCCATAATATTATGTGCCAATCCCCTTATATCACATGGACTGTGCAAAATAATCCTGTTTGTTACTGGGGCAGTGCTTATTGTAACCCATGGATCATTACTCATAGAAATTATGGCCTCTATGTACAACACATAAGGAAAGCGACAGATACAAATGTGTCAGTCCTCATTGCAAATGATTGTTTTAATGGAAACGCTAGGCTACAGCGAGATTAGTCTGGTTGCACGGCAGATGGGAGCAATGTACTGTCACTTTTTCTAACTCTGTGATGGATAAGATTTATTATTCAGCAAACAGTAGGTCCATCCTACCGATAATTAGATTGCCGCCCTTGTAAATGAATGAATACGGTGACCTCACGTAGCCCAAATAACATTTGTGTCACATCCATGAGATCAATGCTAACATAATCAGATAGCACTGGAGCTATATTACGGAATGTGTGGTTGGACAAAGGAGTTCCTAAAGAATGTGCAGCCTTATCAAAATATTGAATATTTCGGAGTCAAGCAAACAGTCCTTCAGGGCTCTAAACTGATTGATTTCTGAGATCTACCTGAATGATAGATCATTACAGAATATGACATTTGAGGATTACAAATAGCTACAACAATATGGATAACTGAGATTTCCTAGCTAACAGGACTATGGGGGAGAGAGTCCCCATTGAACTCAATGAAATGTATTTGTGTCAGCATATATCGAAACTCCAATATTCAAGGGAAGGTCATTGAGCACTGAGGTGACATTGAACAATCAGAAATATCATTTGCTGTGGTTATTCTGAACATGACTGTCTTGTAGCTCAACCTATAATACTTTGGCCTAGAACAGTACTTCTCAACCTACGGTTCAGGACCCGGGGGTGTCATGAGGGGGATTTCAGAAGGGTCACCAAATACCATCAGAAAACACATACTTCTAATGGTGAGGTGGAGGCCCTGGAGCGCTTCCTGCCTGCCCTCCTCGTCAGCCGCCGCCTACCAGCACGGCGTGTCTCTACTCCTTAATGTAAGTGAAATATACATCACAGCAACTCCAACTCCCAAATGTCTATTTTCCCCAAATTTTCCCAGTGTTCACATTTGGGTATATTGAGGATTCGTGCCAAGTTTGGTCCAGATCCATCATTATTTGAGTCCACAGTGCTCTCTGGATGTAGGTGAACTACAACTTCCAAACTCAAGGTCAATGCCCAGCAAACCCTTTCAGTACTTTCTGTTGGTCTCATGAGAGTTCAGTGTGCCAAATTTGGTTGAATTCCATTGTTGCTGGATTTCAGGATGCTCTTTGATTGTGGGTTAACTATAAATTCCAGCACCTACAATTCCCAATTGTCAATGAGTAACAATGATACAAATGTTCACATTTTGTTAACCATTGTTTTGTAAAATTTTAGTGAATAAATGTCATTTTTCCTATGACAACCTCTCTTTTTTGTTGCTCATAACATATACAAGAATCTTATTGATTTATCAAAAACGCAATTTACTGTATTTTTTATTATTATTAAAGAAATTCAATTAATATTATGTAGAATGTAGTTCAGCCTTTAGGTGTGGCCCTCCATAATATTTTTTGGTTCTCGTGTGGCCCCTTGGAAACAATAATTGCCCACCCCTGATTTAGAACCATGATTGCCCATGTCTAACCATTACATACTACCGAAGGTACTGAAGGAAAACAGATCCACACACCACTAAAATCTATCCAGCAGCATTGTCAATGGCCATGTGAGATTCTGGGTATTGTCACTAAAAATAACTTTTCCAATAACCGAGTCAGTGTGGAAGAGTCGGCTTAACCATGTTAAAGAAAGGAGAATTCAAACTAGTGATAGAATTTAAATCTTTCATAAAATACATACCCAAAGCTTATCCCATTCATTTGTAAATGATAGGAATGTCTTCAAATTTGTTTACCTGCCTTGGAGTACCAATCAGTTTTCTTTCTCCTCGCTTCCGTTTTAAATGGCACAGAAAAGACAACAAACCACGTTAAACAACTTTCTATAAATTTATAATAAGCTTGTCATATAGGGACAAGGCATGGAGGATTTAGCCAAATGTGCGTTCAGTTTAATTGGATTTCAACCGAGGTGGTGAGAGGACCATATTTCTTCCACATATGCAATGCATGAAAGTCAAATAAAGAAGGTTGATAGCTTTATAAAATCAAAAATCAATGTGCTTGTCTTTGTTGATCCAGGAAAGGTTCATACTGTGAACAGAAAACATCATGGCCATGATAAAAACATTATTTAAAAACTTTTGAATAAGCGACTTTTCCTTTATTTGTATTTTAGTTCATTTCCTTGAGAGAGAAAAATAAAGCTAAATTAAGATGGACAGCTACCTAAAACCATTGATTAGATATAAATTAAGTACAGATTATTTATTTATCGATTTATTTTAAATATTTATATTCCGCCCTTCACACTCCTAAGGGAACTCAGGGCGGAGCACAGCATATATACAGCAAACATTCAATGCCGGGACAAGAATTCATTATATGCATACATAAACATTAAAGACATTTATCTCAATATTAAAATACACTGTTTAAAACTGTCTATATAGCCATCCATTAACCTTTTCCTTGCCCTTCCATGTATCACTCTATTATTTTCTGAACTACGAAGATTGAATTAATGGCATGAACCAATCTAACATATAGTTCCTGGGCAAGGTGATTGAGAGGGCAGTAGCGGGGCACTGCAGGAGTTCCTTGAGGACACAGCCGGCTTAGATCCCTTCCAGTCTGGCTTCCGCTTGGGGCACGGGACGGAGACTGTGTTGGTCGCCATTTCAGATCAGCTTCGATGCCAACTGGACAAGGACGGTTCAGTGCTGCTTGTGTTATTGGACCTCACAGCAGCTTTTGATACGGTCGATTACAATCTTTTGGCCCACCTCCTTAATAGTTAAGCTAGGCTCCTAAATTGAAGGTAAACTAAGAGGATTTCTGAGGCAGGATGTCTTCTCCCAGACTGGGAATATGGGAAGGCTGGAAATGGCACACTCTGATGTAATGAGGCACATTGAAAGCTTTCTTGTAAAGTTAACAAATAGAACGTTTATTAACTTAACAGGCTGATCTTAAAAGCACAGAAACATAACGGTTATGCAGAACAGTACTAGAGCGTATTGGTTACTTAAGATTGGTTTCTTAACTTCGTTACCAAAACTAGACAATTTCAAACTTGCCTATCTAAACCTCCTCACTCTAATATTAAAACTAGATGTGAGTAGTCTTCAACTAACTAACCTAGGTAGGTCCCTGAGCTAACACTCAGTCTTCCAGAAGCACCCTAGCTACTAACTTTTTCCTAGAGTTATTCTATAGCTGGCTTCCCCAGAGACATGAGCTAATCTCTAAGCCCTAGAGATTCCAAAAGTCTGTGACTGACTATCTGTCAGCTCCACACAGAACTTTTCCTGTCAGTTTACAAGACAACTGTCTACTCTGACTGCTCACTCTCAGCTCTGTCAAGAGACTCCTCTCTTAGACTCTGTCAAAGCCTAGTCCCAAACTGACTGAAAAAGCTACACTTTTTCCCTCTCAAGCAGCTCGGCTCATCCCCTCAGCTCCTCACTCCCAGGCAGCTCTCTCTCTCTCTCCCTGAGAAGGATCCAAGCCACTCCCCCTTTCCTGGCTATTCTGTTTTACTATGGATGTCAAACTGCCATGCTGGTCTCGGCCTAGCATAAAATGGGTGAAACCTCACACACAGCCACGTTTTCACCCGTTTCCTAAAAGTCAGGAGGGAGGGGGCGGATCTAATTTCATTTGGGAGGGAATTCCACAGCTGGGGGGCCACCACAGAAAAGGCCCTGTCCCTCATCCCCACCAGACGTGCCTGTGAAGGTGGTGGGACCGAGAGCAGGGCCTCTCCAGATGATCTTAGCACTCTTGACAGTTCATAAGGGAGAATACGTTCGGACAGGTAAACTGGGCCAGAATTGTATAGGCTTTTGTACGTCAACACCAGCACTTTGAATTGTGCTTGGAAGCTAATTGGCAGCCAGTGGAGCTGGCGCAACAGGGAATTTGTGTGCTCCCTGTACCCCGCTCCCGTTAGTAGTCTAGCTAATTGCAGCTTCCGGGCAGTCTTCATAGGCAATCCCACGTAGAGAGCATTGCAGTAGTATATATGGGATGTAACCAGAGCGTGGACCACCGTGGCCAAGTCTGACTTCCCAAGATACGGGCGCAGCTGGCGCACAAGCCTGAGCTGTGCAAAAGCTCCCCTGGCCACTGCCGAGACCTGGGGTTCCAGGCTCAGCGATGAGTCCAGGATCACTCCCAGACTGCGAACCTGCACCTTCAGGGGGAGTGTAACCCCGTCAAGCACAGGCTGTAACCCTATGCCCTGTTCGGCCTTACGACTGACCAGGAGTACCTCTGTCTTGTCTGGATTTAGTTTCAATCTGTTCGCCCTCATCCAGTCCGTTACAGCGGCCAAGCACCGGTTCAGGACTTGAACAGCCTCCTTAGTAGCAGGTGGGAAGGAGTGACAGCATTGGACGTCATCTGCGTACAGATGACACCGCACCCCGAAACTCCAGTTGATCTCCCCCAACGGCTTCATGTATATGTTGAACAACATAGGGGGCAGTACTGAACCCTGCGGGACCCCACAGTACAATGGCCGTGGGGCTGAGCAGGAGTCCCCTAGCAACACCTTCTGGGACTGTTTAGTTATGCATTTAGTTATGCATTTGTCCAATACTGTTTGTCTAGTGATAATTGGTTACTTGAAAGCCATCACTTTAATTAGACATCCCTGAAAGTGTCCTTCACCTTGTTAGCATCTTAAGGGAACTAGCAAATGTATCATATCAGAGCTTTCACCCTTAGCAATAAATAAACACACCAGCATCTCCACATCTTTGGTGTACATTGATTTCCCACCTCTTGGGGTCAAAGATACAATGGCTTCATTAAATTAGGGATGCTGTGAAGTAGGAGACACGTTTAATTAGTAACGACCATCTTGCTTATAGTTGGTGAAAGCTACTTGAATGGCCTCCAAGTTAATGAGTCTAAAAGCTATGATTCCATTGCATTAAGTGATACCGCCGAGAAACGCAAAACCTGTTGACCCCCTTCCAATTAATTGGTGTTCCATTGCTAATAGACACTGTCGTGGCAGTCAACACAACTATCCAATAGAAATGTCACTTCATCGTGTTGCAGAAAGCATGGCAAATATCTCATGGGATCAACTGCATAGGTCATGCCTTTGCTTCTCACCAATATGTAAGAGACCTTGAATAATATTGTGTTTTTAACGTTAAGTGCTAATTTGTATATGATGGAATTGTGTTGATAATTGTTGATATGTTTGTCTTGGGCAGTTCTTGCCATTTGTACACCGCCTCGAGTTGCCTTCGGGCTGAGAGAGGCAGTCTAGAAGCAAAGTAAATAAATAAATAAATAACACTACTATGAACTGTATTGCATCCCCTGGGTAACATCCTTGCAGACAATCAATTCTTTCACACCAGAAGCAACTTGCAGTTTCTCAAGTCACTCCTGACACACACAAAAAACCCTAGCCTAATTGACTTGGGTGTATTTTTTCAATAATCATCAATAGGTTGTCAAGAGACATAGCAGGCAAGACATTTTTCTTGTGGGTAAGCTTGCAATCATTGTGATCCCAATCATCATTCATGTTTCAGTTCCACACCACATTTTGCACACTTCCCAGTTATTACATAGAAACTGCGGGAAGTTGACTTTGTCTGGAATGCTTTTTTTAATATACATAACCATCATAATCATGACTACCACTGAAGATATAATATAGTGTGTGAAATATCATATATGAATAAATACACTCTGAACTAACATGAGATGCTATACAGATGCAAAGTAGCTGGCACAGATGCTATCCCAACCAGATATATATATCTCTCTCGGCATTACTTCACGAATGAAGATTCAGGAAGGACTCATCCCATGCTTTTTACAAGTGCGTTGATGACTAAAAAGGCCAATCTGAGATAGGCAAGTTTGGTTGCAGAAAGCACAGCAGAAAGTCTCCTTGAGTGATGTTGTATCCAAGTTGCGGTTCTTTCTGCGTTGTCATTTCACTTCGAGACCCGTTCGGCGTGTCTTCTCGAAAGAGGTCACAGCATTGTGGATAGTGCCTCTCCATGCTTCCCGATGTGAGGCCAGGGTGGACCATTTTTGGTGATCAATCTGGCCGAGCCTGAGATGTTGTTTCAGGTAGACCTGATATTTCTTTTTGGGGGCGCCTCTCTTGCGCTGACCCATGGCGAGTTCACCGTAGAGTAGTATCTTTGGGAGGCGGTGGTCCTCCATCCTAGAGATGTGCCCTGCCCAGCGCAGCTATGTTCTCAATAGCATGACCTCAATGCTGGTGATCCCTGCTTGCTCAAGGGCAGCAACATTAGTCACATAGTCGGTCCAGTGTATATTTAGGATTGTGCGAAGACAGTGCTGAAGAAAGCGTTCGAGAAGTCGTAGGTGTGGCCATAGGTGACCCATGTTTCAGACCCATAGAGGAGAATAGACAGTACGATAGCTCTGTACACACTGATTTTTGTGCTTTGCCTCAGGTGCTTGTTGCTCCAGACTCTTTTGTGAAGCCTTCCGAATGCACTATATGCTTTTGCTGATCTGTGATCTATCTCTTTATCAATCTTGGCGTTTGAAGAGATGATGATTCCCAGGGAGGTGAATTGCTGAATGGACTTAAGCATATATTTTCCTATTCTGATGTGGGTATGATGGTGTTCTTCCTGTGGTGCGGGCTGGTAGAGAACTTCCGTTTTCTTCAGGCTGACTTCCAGCCGAAACAACTCTGCAGCCGTTGCAAAGCAGGATGTTAGGCGCTGCAGGGCTGCTTCTGTGTGGTCGACAAGGGCAGCATCATCCAAGTGTATAACCAGATATACACTTGAATCAAAAACAGAGTGACAAACAAATGTGCATATAATTAAGATAAACAATTGCAAAACACTTCCTCCGTTGACCGCAGTGCATGGGATTGTCTGTATGTGATTAGACAAATAGCCTAAATGCAAACCATTTAGGGCTTTATAGGTAACAACCAGCACTTTATATTTAGCCCAGAAGTGGACCAGCAGCCAGTGGAACTGCCACAACATGGAAGTCGCCCTCTCACAATAGGGCGCTCCAGTTAGCAATCTAGCTGCCTATCTCTGCACAAACTGCAGCTTCCAAACTATCATCAAAAGCACTTTTCTTGTGCTTCTGTAAAATGATTTGCACTCATTGAAGTAGTACCTTGGGAAATTCTCTTTCCAGCCATATTACTCTTATGTTGTGTATAATTATGTTGTATTGTTTTTAATTGATGTTTTTAAATGTCTTCTGTGTTTTAAATTGTCTTTTGGGCTTGTCCCTTGTAAGCCGGCCTGAGTCTCCACGGGGAGATGGTTGGTGGGGTATAAAAATGTAGCACAGCAGTTCTCGTTTGTGCCAGGGGGCCCGGGATCAGGACCGGGGGTTCCATTAGCATTAGGGCCTGCACCAGCAGAGATAGATTCGGAAGAGGATTTGGAAGGGTTAGCTGAAGGAGAGTTTCCCATCACTGGGCCTCTATCTCCCACGGAAAGTTTGGCATGGGATGAAGGTTGGCCAGAACCCTATGAAGACATAGATAACCAGGTGCAAATGGAAAGTTCTGATAGCGAAAGTTATGAACGGCCGGAGGGGGAGAGGCTCGCAGGATCCTGTGAGTGAAAACATGGAAGAGAGCGGCTGGGAAGATTCTAGGGAGGAGAGCTCTCATGGAGATATAGACCCAGGTGCTGGGAGACAAGGTCGAACCTTTGATAGGAGACAAAGCATCGAGTCCAGCAGAAGGGTTTGGTATCACAGCCTAGACAGGCCGAGGTCCGACAATAGAGATTGGAGACGGCGAAGCCTAGATCGTCGGGGACCTCGGCCGAAAGATTAAGTATAGGGTCCGTGGGAACCAATCCCCAGTGCTTCGGCCACGTCTCTTCTGAGTAGACGTGTAGCGAAGTGGGTTCTCGGAACCAAGCCTTGCCTAGTACCTTGTACCTTGTTTTGTTCCTGAATCCGCATTGCTTGCGGAGCCTTGCCACTTGCCAAGCCTTTGGATTACTTTACCAAGTTGCTTTTGAACTCTTCATTGCTACAGTTTTTGGATTGCTTTTGCTATTCTTATGGACAATACTTCCTTTGAACTGTTTTTATATATCTAATAAAGTAGTTAGCCTTCAGTCCGTCTCTGTGTGTGTGATTAAGGGGCCGGTCAAGTCCGTGCATCGTGACAAAAAATGAAGTTGTTGTTATTATTATTATTATTATTCTCAAAGGCAGTCCCATAAGGAGAAGACATAATAGGAAAATTAGGGCAACATTTAGTGGCTCAGTTGAAAATTCTCTCTTAACAGTAGGCTCGTTTGATTAAAATAAATGGTTCAAAACTCATTTCGGATGTAGGGGGCACTGGTGGTGCGGATCTAAAGTCAATTCCAATTTTCACAGAAAAAAAAGTTCAAAACTTTTCAAAACTTCAGAGACTTACAAATCCTTCGTTAATGGTTTCAAAGTGTTATTTCCTGTTTCATTAGGTGGTCTTTACTTTGAAAGTAGTCATTTTACTCCAGAAAGAAGGGGAAGCAAAGGGAGGAAATTAATCCACTGGGTTTTAAACCACTTCCCAGACTCACGGGGGGAGACGAGAGGGATAAAAGCTATCCACTGGGTTTAAATTGCTTCCTAGGCTTGAGCTGAGGCCAGGGACCAGAAGTAGGGAAAAGTCAATTCATTTCCAACTCACTCACTGCTTCATAACAGAAATGGCGAAAAAAGCTTCGGAAGGGCAAATGGACTTTGGTTTCCTTAAAAACTTTGAAATTGCTTCAAAAAGCAAATCTTTCCGAATTTATTCAGAACAACCGTGTTTCCCCAAAAATAAGACACCCCGATTGTAAGCCGTATCGGGGTGTCAGAGGGGTCGGCTTATATAAGCCGTACTCGAATGTGCCGTACCTCGGGCAGCAGGCATGGCGTGGCTTCCTGGCTGGGCGAAGAGGCTCCCAGAGGGGCTCAAAAGGGGCCCGGAATCCTCCTCCTCTTCGTCCTCTTCCTCCCAGCGGCGCCTTCCATCCTCCTCCTCTTCCTCCCAGCAGCGCCCCCTCCCTGATGAGAAGGGAGGAGGGGCGGAGCCGCCGCCGGCGAGAGGGAAGAAAGCGCTGGCGGAAGTCCTGCCGGCACGGCGGCTCAGGCGTCTTTCCCCCCCGCCGCCCGGCTTGCCCGCGCTCCAAACGGGAGCCGGGCGGCGGAGAAAGCGCCTGAGCCGCCCTGGGGCGGACTTCCGCCGCGCCTTCTCCTCTCTCGCCGCCGGCGGCTCCGCCCCCTTCCCTTCAGTGAAGGGAGGGGCGGAACCGGCGAGAGGGAGAAGGGAAGACAGACAGGCGCAGAGAGGGCTGCCCTGTTGCCTGCCTGCCTTCCCTTCTCCAAAGAGCCGGCTGCAAGGAAACCGCGAGATCTCCTGCAGCCGGCTCTTTGGAGAAGGGAAGGCAGCCAGGCGCAAAGGGCAGCCCTGCCTTCCCTTCTCTGAAGACCCCGCTGCAAGGGAAACCGTGAAGAGGCTCCCAGAGGGGCTCAAGGGCCCGGAATCCTCCTCCTCTTCCTCCTCTTCCTACCAGCGGCGCCTTCCATCCTCCTCCTCTTCCTCCCAGCAGCGCCTCCCTTATGTGAAGGGAAGAGGGCGGAGCCGTCGGCGGCGAGAGGGAGAAGGCGCCGGGCGAAGTCCCGCCCCAGGCCAGCTCAGGCGCTTTTCTCCGCCGCCCGGCTCCCGCTTGGAGCCCGGGCAAGCCGGGCGGCGGGGGAAAGACGCCTTAGCCGCCGTGCCGGCAGGACTTCCGCCAGCGCTTTCTTCCCTCTCGCCGGCGGCGGCTCCGCCCCTCCTCCCTTCTCATCAGGGAGGGGGCGCTGCTGGGAGGAAGAGGAGGAGGATGGAAGGCGCCGCTGGGAGGAAGAGGACGAAGAGGAGGAGGATTCCGGGGCCCTTTTGAGCCCCTCTGGGAGCCTCTTCGCCCAGCCAGGAAGCCACGCCATGCCTGCCGCCCGAGGTGAAGTCTTTGTCTTACTTTCGGGTACCGTCGGCTAATGTAAGCCATACCCCGAAAGTAAGCCGAGTGGGATTTTGGGGGAGTCAAAAGAAAGTAAGACGCTGTCTTACTTTCGGGAAACACGGTAGCTTGGGGACCTGGCCCTGACCGGTTATTTGAGAAAGACATTGTGTGCCAAGGGTGGTCCTTATGAGATGTTTACGTGGCTTGCAGTGGTCTCAGGAAGTTAGTGAAGGTACTTCAAGTCCCATCATCCATGGTCCATCCTCCTTCAAATGGCACCAGGGTGTAGAGTGGGTCATGAGGGCTCTGTGTGTCAGGTTTGGTCTTGATCAGTCATTGGATTAGGTTTGCAGCAGTTTTGGGAAGTGAGTGAAGGTACTTCAAGGCCCATCATCCAAGGTCTGCCCTCCTCCAAGCTGCACCAGGATGTAAAGTGGGTCATGGAGGCTTGGTGTGCCTAGTTTGTTCTTTTTTGGTAATTGGATGAGGGTCGCAGTGGTCTCAGAAAGTGAGTGAAGGTACTTCAAATCCTATCATCCATGGTCCGTCCCACTCAAAACTGCAGCAGGATGTAGAGTGGGTCATGGGTACTCTGTGTGCCAAGTTTGGGCCTGGTCTGTGATTTGTAGGGGCTTCAATGTTCTGTGGGAAATGAATCGGGTGAAGGTACTGCAAATCCCATCATTTGTGGCCCATGCTGCCCTACACTGCACCAGGTTGTAAAGTGGGCCAGTGGGCATCTGTGTGCCAAGTCCTGATCCTTCTATGGTGTGGGCCACGGTGCTCTAAGCAAGTGAGTTAAAGTACTGCAAGTCCCGTCATCCATGGTCCATCCTCCTTCAAACTGCACCAGGATGTAGAGTGGGTCTTGGGCGTTCTGTGTGCCAAGTTTGGTCTTGTTCTCTCATTGTTTGGGGTCACAAAGGGGTCACAAAGTGTTTTGGCCTGAAACTCCCACTATGCCTGACTGCCTCAGGCCTTTTCCTTACCCCCTCTGCCACTTTAGAACATCGGAATGTTCGTGTTGGCGACTGCCTCAGGCCTTTGCCTTATCCTCCTCTGGCAGTTTAGAGGGTTGGAATGTTCGTGTTGGCTGGCCAATAGAGGTGTTATGCAAATACTCCCTCACTGGCAATCAATCATGTTGTAGAATGTAGAGGCCGGGAGCCAATCAGAACGCTGCCACATACATACAAATATACAAACATACAAACAAACATTTCACTTTATTATATATAGAGATAGAGATTACGAAGATTCCGAACGACCCTAACCATGCCTTCTTAACAATCTTGGGTGGGGAGTGCTTATTTTAAAGTTACAATCCGTCCTTCATTATATGTTGTATGTGCAATAGGAAACTAATTTGAACATATTCCGTGGGAGAGGAGAACGAGGATTTCATTTGTTTATGGCTGCCTATAGCCTGAGGCACTTAAAGTTAGAAAAAGTAAAGAAGTAGCCTTGTTTTCCACACTTGAAACCACTCAATTGCATCAAAGAGATGTTTACATCTCCAAGAATGTGCTTACAAGAGTAAACCTTCAATTTTGCCTGTGCATGTACAAAAGGATTCTGTTTAACAAGCTAGGTCAATAGCCAGCCATTCTCTCTCAAGACAGTAAGGTGAGGAAAAAGAACGGTAAGAGAAAGAGAAATCCCAATGTCTGCAAAACAGGAAGATTGTGTTCCAACCAAAAGACAAGTTCTCCTTACTTGGGGGGAAATAACTTGGGGATTGTCTCTATAAGTGTGTCAATATTTTTGTTTTCCAAACATGAGTTGAATTACCTCCTCCACTGTCAAAACCCACTATGAGAAATTGAGAAGGGTGGAGGATATTTCATTGACTGAATGAGGTACGGTAGAATGAAGAATGATGTTCAACAGGTTTAAGATACAATCTTATCTTTTTCTTTATAATCCTTTAAAACAGTATGTTGCACTCTAGCCTTGAGGTCACCCTTTTTCATCCAGAACCACACCAGAGTCCAGTAGTATCTAACTACAGCAGTTTTAGAAAAACACATACAAAGAGGGAAAGGGGAAATTCTCCAAAAAGCAGCAGGAAAAGATGCTATAAAATGGCAGTATTCCATATATACAAAGTTCAGTAGTCCATAAAGGCAAGGTTCATGGAATGCAGGAAATCAAGACCATAGGCGTGAATCCATAAGCATTAAACAGTGGTTTCCAAGGCAAAACTCTTACAGGAACATAGGCAAACACATGAGACATGATTGATATACATCAGGGCTGTCCAACTGGCGGCCCAGGGGCCGTATACGGCCCCCAGCCCATTCTCTATGCCCCCCTAAGCTTTTTAATAAAAAAATAAAAATTGAAAAATAAAATAAATAATAAAAATTAAAAAAATACCTACTTCCGGGTTCGGAGCAAGTATCACGAGAATACGCAATCTACACGGGATTTTGCTGTCAACGTGAGATCACGCCGGCGTTGACAGCGAAATCCCGTGTGGATTGCGTATTCTCGCGATACTCTTCAGCTACTCTACTACTGGATCGCTGAGGCTCACAGACGCGATTAGGACCTTCTTCGACTCAGTCAGTCATCGCCTCTCTCGTCGTCCGGGTACTCCTGGATCCTGCGCGTTTGTAAAAGGAAGGCCAAAGCAGGGGGCTCCTCAGGGGGCTCCTCATTCCCTCCCCCCATCTCCCCTCATGTATTAAATATAAAATTAAATATATTTAAAGATGAAATAAGGGGAGATGGGATACATTAAAATAAGGGGAGAGGGAAGGATGGAATTAAATATATTTAATATTAAATAAAAATAAGGGGAGAGGGGAGGATGGAATTAAATATATTTAATATTAAATAAAAATAAGGGGAGAGGGGGAGGATGGAATTAAATATATTTAATATTAAATAAAAATAAGGGGAGAGGGGAGGATGGAATTAAATATATTTAATATTAAATAAAAATAAGGGAGTGGGGAGGATGGAATTAAATATATTTAATATTAAATAAAAATAAGGGGAGAGGGGAGGATGGAATTAAATATATTTAATATTAAATAAAAATAAGGGAGAGGGGAGGATGGAATTAAATATATTTAATATTAAATAAAAATAAGGGAGAGGAGGATGGAATTAAACATATTTAATATTAAATAAAAATAAGGGGAGAGGGGAGGATGGAATTAAATATATTTAATATTAAATAAAAATAAGGGGAGAGGGGAGGATGGAATTAAATATATTTAATATTAAATAAAAATAAGGGGAGAGGGGAGGATGGAATTAAATATATTTAATATTAAATAAAAATAAGGGGAGAGGGGAGGATGGAATTAAATATATTTAATATTAAATAAAAATATGGGGAGAGGGAGGATGGAATTAAATATATTTAATATTAAATAAACATAAGGGGGAGGGGAGGATGGAATTAAATATATTTAATATTAAATAAAAATAAGGGGAGAGGGGAGGATGGAATTAAATATATTTAATATTAAATAAAAATAAGGGGGAGGGGAGGATGGAATTAAATATATTTAATATTAAATAAAAATAAGGGGAGAGGGAGGATGGAATTAATAATATTTAATATTAAATAAAAATATGGGGAGAGGGGGGATGGAATTAAATATATTTAATATTAAATAAAACATAAGGGGAGAGGGGAGGATGGAATTAAATATATTTAATATTAAATAAACATAAGAGGAGAGGGGAGGATGGAATTAAATATATTTAATATTAAATAAAAATAAGGGGAGTGGGCGAGCCGGGGCGGGGGCAGACCCTACGGCCCCCCAGGTCATCAGTGACCGGAATTCAGGCCCCTGGACCGGTAGAAGTTGGACAGCCCTGATATACATGAAAGCTGATGATCCAGGAACTTGATTCTATGTCAATGCTGTCTGTTCTGAAGACTTTAAGGGGGAAAAAATCACTTAATTTAAGCTCATGCCCTACTAAGAAGCCATGAGGTCATATCTTTGACACCTGAGTCTTTCTGACCATCTAATTCAGCATTTCTCAACCTGGGGGGGGGGATGGTGGTGGTAAGGACCCCTGGGGGTGTCAAAAAGAGTGTCAAAGGGGTCAATGAAGACCATCAGAAAGCAAAATATTTTCTGTTGCTCATGGGAGTTCTGTGTGGGAGGTTTGGTCCAATTCTATCGTTGGTGGGGTTCAGAATGCTCTTTGATTGTAGGTGAACTAGAATTCCCAGCAACTGCAACTCCCAAATGTCAAGGTCTATTTTCCCCAAACTCCACCAGTATTCACATTTGGGCATGTTGAGTATCCATGACAGGTTTGGTCCTGATCCATCGCTGTTTGAGCACACAGTGCTCTCTGGATGTAGGTGAACTACAACTCCAAAACTCAAGGTCATTGCCCTACCAAACCCTTCCAGTATTTTCTATTGGTCATGGGAGTTCTCTATGCCAGGATGGGTTCAACTCAATTGTTGATGGAGTTCAGAATGCTCTTTGATTGTATGTTAACTATAAATCCCAGCAGTTTCAACTCCCAAATGACAAAATCAATTCGAACCCCACCAGAATTCAAATTTTAGTATATTTATTTATTTATTTGCCATGCTTCTATACCGCCTCTCTCAGCCCGAAGGCGACTCGAGGCGGTGAACAAGCGGCAACAAGTGCCCATGCACAATACATCACAAGATAAAAACAGTCATATAAAATCATATAAAATTAACAGTTAAAAACTACAAAATACAAATCTCACACAATCGGTTTCCGTTTCGTCGTCATAGTAATCCTTGATCTCGATTAAAGTTTGTCTGCGAATGCTTCTCGAAAAGCCAAGTCTTGACTTTCTTACGAAATGTCAGGAAGGAGGGGGCCGATCTGATGTCACTAGGAAGAGAGTTCCAAAGCCGAGGAGCCACCACTGAGAAGGCCCTGTCTCTCGTCCCCGCCAGGCGCGCCAGCAAAGCAGGCGGGACCGAGAGCAGGGCTTCTCCAGATGATCTTAAGCTTCTTGATGGTTCATAGGGAGAGGTGCATTTGGACAGGTAAGTTGGACCAGAACCGTTTAGAGCTTTAAAGGCCAAAACCAGCACTTTGAATTGTGCCTGGTAGCAAACTGGTAGCCAGTGGAGCTGGCACAGGGGAGTTGTACGCTCCTGTTATCAACCTGGCTGCTGTCCGTTGGACCAATTGAAGCTTCCGAGCAGTCTTCAAAGGCAGCCCCACGTAGAGAGCGTTGCAGTAATCTATACGGGATGTAATCTATACGGGATGTAACCAGAGCATGTATTGGGTATTTGTGCCAAATTTGGTCCAGTGAATGGAAATACATCCTGCATATCAGATATTTCCATACGATTCATAATATTAGCAAGATTATAGTTATGAAGTAGCAACAAAAATAGTTTCATGGTTGGGGGTCACCACAACATGAAGAACTGGATTAAGGGGGATGCGGCATTAGGAAGGTTGAGAAACACTGGTCTAATGAATCTCTCGTTCACTCCTTCCACACAGAGGTCCAATCTGATATTGCAGGTAAACTCCTCATCTATTGAAGGCTGATTCCCCTGAGAAATAGAATCCCAGGCATCCTCTGTAACTGCCGGCCCTTCTCTCTGATCTCTCTGATCTAATGCCTGCAATTCACCCTGTGTTGCAGCTTGGTCACGCACAGACTTAGTGGGGAAAAAATCATCCTCCTCCATCCTTTGAGGAGGATTCCCCAGCATCCTTTTGCTGAGCCCCAATATAGTTTGCCATTTCTATGTCAAGAGGTCAGTAAATAAATACCTTCCATGTTCTAGCTCAGAGCTGCCTAGGAAGTCGATTGCAATCGACCAGTTGATCCCGGGACTGAAGGAGGTTGATCCCAGCCGGATGGGGTGCTTCTCAGAGGGGGCGGAGCCAGGCTGTGCCATGCCCTGCCCCCTCCCCGGCTTCGGCACTCCCAGCAGCTGCTCCAGGTTTGTGGAGGGCAGGGCCAAGCCAACCTCGTGCTAGCTATGGAGAAGCTGCTGGGAGCTCCAAAGCCGGAGGGGAGGGGGCGGGGCTTGGCGCGGCCTGGCTCTGCCCCCCTGTGGCTTACGCTCTAACAGCAGCTTCTCCAGGCTTGAGGATGGCAATGCCAAGCCAGCCTTGTACTAGCTATGTCACCACTGGCTTGGCCTCAAGCCTGGAGAAGCTGCTGGGAGCTCCAAAGCCAGAGGGCAGGGGGAGGGGCTTGGTGCAGCCTTGCTCCTCCCCCCTCTGGCCAAGCCCCGCCCCTCCCTTCCCCTCTCCAGCCTTGAGGAGGTAGGTAGATCTTTCTGACTTGGTTTTAATATAAGTAGCTCGCATGCTGAAAAAGTTCTAACGTAAGCACCAGGTATGGTTTAGAACCCAAAAATAGGGAATCAAAAATCTAATGGGGGGGGGGGGATTTTTTTTATTAGTAATAAAAAGCCTTAAAAAAAAATTCCAAAAATTTCTAAAATGTAACGTAATTACTAACGAAATTGTCCAGTAGTTCTAAAGTAGGCAAAGCAGGGAAACAGGACTGACACTGTTTTAAGCACAGGTTAAAGGACAGGGTTTCTTTGCAGGGACATATAATGCATTAATATATTATTATTAATATTATTAAATAAAATAGTTGCCAATGCCCACCTCTGGTGCAGGCCTTGCTAATCTGTAGAGTTCTCCTCACTCCAGCTTTTTCCCATTCAGTTTTGCCATAGCAGTCTAGGACCTCTGTTTGAACTCTATGGCTTTTCTTGATTCTGAACTCTTCCTTCTCCTCTCCATGCTCTTTTCACTCCTGCTGCCCTTCTCTCAGCAGTTCTTATGTCCTTCTACTCTGGCCGTCTATCTAACCCCCGTTCGTGGGTGTGTAATTGGCTTTTTTTGGCAGTCCACCAGCCCCTCTAGGAGTCCCGATCTGGATCTCTCTATCGTTTCCAGCTCCTTTTTCACTTCCTGGAGGAGGCCTTTCACTCTAATTAGGCTCCAAGCATGGAAAGGCCCTGATTTGACTGTGAGTTATGTCTGCAAAGCTATTTTGGAGGGGAAAATTTTCCTGTTGGGTGGGCATCCGAAATAGTTACTAATCTAACGAAAATTTGGGCCCAGGGGGTGCGGAAAAGAAAGTCCACTTCCGGGATTGACCCTGCGATGCGTATAAACTCGAAAGTCCCATACATACGAATCCCTTCCGATTTCTTTTCATTTTCATAACTTTTTTCTCATGCCTAGTAAGCACCAAGGGAGCTATCCAAGGTGCTGTATCTATAGCAGGTATAGGCAAACCCAGCCCCAAGGGCCAGATGTGACTCCTTGGTCCAGGGGGTCCTCAAACTTTTTAAACAGAGGGCCAGGTCACAATTCCTCAAACTCTTGGAGGGACGGATTATAATTTGGAGGGAAAAAAACCATGAATGAATTCCTATGCACACTGCACATATCTTATTTGAAGTGCAAAAAAACCCTTAAAACAATACAATAATTACAATAAAGAACAATTTTTACAAATATAAACTTATTAGTATTTCAATACGAAGTGTGGGCCTGCTTTTGACTGCTGTGATAGGATTGTTGTTGTTGTTGTTGTTGTGCACTTTCAAATAATTTCAGACTTAGGTTCACCCTGAGTGAGGGCCAGATAAATGACCTTAGAGGGCCATATTCGGGCCCTCGGGCCTTAGTTTGGGGACCCCTGCCTTGGGCTCTTTTCTCAGGCCAGGCTCTCTTGGCATCCTATCCTTTCTTCTTGTTTTCTTTCCTCCTTCCCTACCTCCTTCCCTCTATTCCCTTCCACCCTTGCTTCTTTCCACCCAACCTTCACTTTCTCTCCTCCTTTCTCTTTTTCCTTCCTCCTTTCCTCCTGGGAGAAGTTTTGCTGGGAGAAGAGAAGGTTGAGTGGGAACATGAGAACTATGTTTCAAGATTTCAAAGGGTGTCCAACTGCGAGGGAGGAGGAAAACTGACTCTCCGATGCTTTAGAGACCAGGACACAAGGGAGCAATGGTTTCAAATGGCAGGGAAAGAGATTCAACTGAAAAGATTAAGAACTTCCTGAGAGTACATGCTGTTGGTTAAAGTTTAAATGTATTTTAGTGCTTTTTACATTTTGACATATGTGCATATCTGGGCATCACTTCGCGAACGAAGATTCTTCAGAAGAACTCATCCCACGCTTTTTACAAGTGCGTTAATGACTAAAAAGGCCAATTTGAGATAGGCAAGTGCGGTTGCAGAAAGCACAGCAGAAAGTCTCCTTGGGTGATGTTGTTTCCAAGTTGCGGTTCTTTCTGCGTTGTCATTTCTCTTCGAGACCCATTCGGCGTGTCTTCTCGAAAGAGGCTGCAGCATTGTGGATAGTGCGTTTCCATGCCTCCCGATGTGAGGCCAGGGTGGACCATTGTTGGTGATCAATCTGGGCGAGCCTGAGATGTTGTTTCAGGGAGTCCTTATATCTCTTTTTGGGGGCGCCACTCTTGCGCTGACCCGTGGTGAGTTCACCATAGAGTAGTATCTTTGGGAGGCGGTGGTCCTCCATCCTAGAGACGTGCCCTGCCCAGCGCAGCTGTGTTCTCAATAGCATGGCCTCAACGCCGGCAGGCATGTAGCCAGGGGAGAGGGGCTAAGAGGGCTTTAGCCCCCCCCCCCCCGAAATTCTCAGGGTGGTCCGCGAAAAGGCCTTACTGGTACATTATTTAAACTGTTATGTTTATTCATATCATGATCTGATCACTATGCTCATTATATCCCACATTAATGGGGTTATTGGGATAACAATACAAAAGGTTTGCTAGGGTAGACCCTCTTCCACCCAGTCTCAGCCCCCACCCCCGAACCTAACTCAGCCCCCCATCAAAATCCTGAACGCTGGTGATCCCTGCTTGCTCAAGCAACATTAGTCAAACAGTCGGTCCAGTGTATATTTAGGATTGTGCGAAAACCGAGCTGATGAAAGCATTCGAGGAGTCGTAGGTGTTGGCGATAGGTGACCCATGTTTCAGACCCATAGAGGAGAACAGACATATACTTTTCTATGTGCATATAAACAATTAATATGGCCTTCCCAGTGGTGGGTCCTCGGCTTTGGAACTCCCTTCCTAGTGACATCAGATCGGCCCCCTCCCTCCTGACATTTCGTAAGAAAGTCAAGACTTGGCTGTTCGAGCAAGCATTCGCAGACGAACTTTAATTAATCAAGATCAAAGGATTAATATGACGATAAAACAGAAACTGATTTTAAGATTGTGGAACTGAGATTGTATTTTGTAGTTTTAATTGTTAATTTATGTGGTTTTATATGATTGTTTTTATCTTGTTATGATGTGTTGTATGTGGGCACTCGCTGCCGCTTGTTCACCACCTCGAGTCGCCTTCGGGCTGAGAGAGGAAGTATAGAAGCATAGCAAATAAATAAATAATATCACCAACAGGATTCCAGCTAATTTCTTGTTGAAAATGAGAGAAATTACAAATATGATCTCCCCAGTATTGAGCCAGGGGGATTTTCCCAGCACAACTCCATGTTGGTGTTGGACGTCTCTCCGGTTGAGTTCTGTTCAATGGAGCAACCCAGTCTTGCTACGCATATTGGTTCCTCGGGACACATTCCTGAAAATAACATATTTTCCTACCCAGTGAAGGTTTCTGCCAAATGCTCCCTCGTTTGGATAGTTTCTTCTAAAGCAACAGATTCAATGCCTTTGAGCAGATTGCTGAAATATATATTCGCTCTATGGAACATTCATGCTATTTCTCGGCTCTTCATTTTAGCTTTTATTCCCCTGCCTACAACTGTGGATTCTCAGAAAATACTTCTTTCCCTCTCCGTTCACAGTCGTGCTTCTCTGTACTGCTATTCATGGGAGCCTGTGAGATTAGAGTGAATAAGAAGACTCCTAGGCCAGGGGTGCTCATTAGGTTGATTGCGAGCTACTAGTTGATCCTCGGCCGTCATCCAGTCGATCTTCGGGCCTCACCAGCTGGATGGGGCGGTCCTGCCATGTGCACGCACACCCTGCATGCACGCACGCTCCTGCCGCTGGCCTCCACTCCCGCGGCGCTTCTTCCACCCACGGGGCATTGCAGGAAGGAGGAAGCACGAGGCAGGCCCTGCGAAGGCTCCGCCTCGCGCTCCCCCGTTCCCGCAATGCACCGTGGGAGGAGCCGGCAGTGGGAATGAGGACGCGTGAGGCGGAGCCTTCGAAGGCTCTGCCTCATGCTCCCTCGCCCTCTGCAATGCCCCAGGAGCTGGCAGTGAGAACGAGGAAGCGCGAGGTGGAGCTTTCGAAGGCTCTGCCTCACGCTCCCTCGCCCTCTGCAATGCCCCACGGGAGGAGCCGGCAGCAGGAATGAGGAAGCGCGAGGCGGAGCCTTCAAAGGCATTTCAGGAAGGAGGAAGCATGAGGCGGGCCCTGCGAAGGCTCCACCTCATGCTCCCCCATTCCCACAATGCACCACACGAGGAGCCAGCAGTGGGAATGAGGAAGCATGAGGTGGAGCCTTCGAAGGCTCTGCCTCGCGCTCCCTTGCCCTCTGCAATGCCCCGCAGGAGGAGCCGGCAGCGGGAACGAGGAAGCGCGAGGCGGAGCCTTCGAAGGCTCCGTCTCATGCTCCCCGTTCCGCTGCTGGCTCCTCCTGTGGGCATTGCAAAGGGCGAGGGAGTGTGAGGCAGAGCCCTCGAAGCCTCCGCCTCGCGGTCCCTTGCCCTCTGCAATGCCCCGCGGTAGGAGCGGCGGGCGGGAGGAGTGGCAGCGCGCAGGAGGAGCGGCAGCGCGTAAGGTAGATCTTCTTCACTTTTTTTAAAAAAAAGTAGCTCACATGCTTAAAAAGTGTGGGCACCCCTGTCCTAGGCTATGTCCACTGCCTCCCCCATTTCCCCATGCTACCCACAATGACTATTGCGCAATATGGTTTTGGACCCTTTATTTTTCAATTTAGGCTTGCTATGGCATGTCTTTGGAAGCTGTTCTGTGCAAATCCTGATTTGGGATAACCTGATTCTCTCTGGAGTAAGGCTTATCTGGAAGCATAGTTAAACTTCCAATTTCACTGTTCTTCAGCTTTTGCAACAACCTTACTGCCTTAAAATAAATACATTATCACAGCCTAAAATCCTATGTGCTTTGTTTTACGGAAAAACAGACAGAGGGGATCTAAAGCATCTTCAAAACGTGGTTGAAAAATAAGTTTCACTACATTTCTCTAGGGAAGAAGTAAGGAAGTTTAATATTTTTCTCCTGCTGCTAACATACCAACATATGAAAGATTGTAGCAGATCCCTCAAGTAGAGTATCTACAAGGGGCATTCATTAAAGATTTCCCCTGACCCACTTCTATTTATCACAGGATGCTGAAACTGCACGTGTGTAATGATATAAATCTCTATTGGTTATTTGCCAATTTACAACTCAGAACTGATAACGGTCTTGATTTTACTGGTGCTGTAATGGTGTGAGATTTGAGAATGGACCCAGTGGAATACAGAGCAGGCATCAAGGTCCTTGACTTGAAAGGCCGAACATCAAAGGAGACGTTTGATGAGATGAAAGATGTTTATGGTGAAGATTCCCCTATCATACGATGGAGTCAAGAACTGGCATTGTCAATTCCAATGTGGTTGGACTTCGGTGGAAACAGCTCCAATTCCAGGGTGAACCAACTCTGCTATTGATGAACACACCATCCAGCAAGTGGAGGTTGACATTTTGGAAAATCACCACGTAACCATTTGCCACCGAGCCCAAAATGTCAAGATGAGTGTGGGGTCAGTGGAAAAAAATCACCCAGGATCATCTTCCCATGAATAAGGTATCCGCTCGCTGGGACTCCCGGCTACTAGGGGTGGTTGATCCATCAAAAAAATTATTCTAAACTCATGTGGGGGGGGGGGGGGTGTCTCCGTTGCTGGATCATTATAGAAATTAATCGAAATGTAATTAATAATGAAAATTCGTTATTATTTCCTGTTAGTTCTCAGCAGGGAAGGAAGTGTGGAGGCTAGTCTGCACCTCCTTCCGTGCTTGGAACTAAAGCGCCAAAACACAGGGTGAGCTATGGAAAGCAACAGCACAAAAGACAAAGCTCTAGTCAAAAGCAAAAAATAGCTAACACATGAAGACAGCATCAATCACAGCTGTGCATATAAAGAGATTATATTGTATCGCATCCACAAAAAGTTGCTGGTATAATCTCCAAAGGACGCTGTGGTGTGTAAGCTGGCGGGACTACAGGTCCTAGAAGCCCTTGCTACAAACATTGTATATAAATAAATATGTCATATCTATACACTAGGTGTGGGCTTCTAAATAGATACCCAAGATAAAGTGTACATGTCAACAGTGAAAATTCAAAAAAGGGTAAAGCCAATACATATATAGTAATATCACACAATCATCAAACAACACAGTAAAAAAAACCTCACAAACCGTACAAAGTTTAAGCCATAAAGGGTCCAGGACAGTTGTTATAAGTCTTGAGTAGTAAGTAAAAAATCCTTGAGAGTTACCCGTGATTTCTTCGACGCTACAGGAAGCTGGAAATTCACGGCTCCCGCATTGCATCCTGGGACCTGTAGTCACAAGACGGCGACTTCATTGAATGCTGGAATTTGGGCTATTCTATAATTCAACTTACTACACTAACGTCCTATAGGATTATATACCATTATTTACCATTATCTACATTCATTTTGGCACATTTTGTGAACCTTGTCGCTGGTTTGTTGTTCATCGCGGCAGCAGCACTCCATTTCCTGATTGAAAGACAACATCCGCCCCATCGCAAGGGCGTCTGGGACCTGTAGTCCCACCAGCTTATACACCACAGCATCCTTTGGAGATTATTACCATAGCATCAACCTTCTTGATTTTTGACTCAAGACTTATAACAACTGTCCTGGATCCTTTATGGCTTCAACTTTGTAAGGTTTGTGAGTTTATTTACTGTGTTGTTTGATGCCTCCGCACTTCCTTCCCTGCTTGGAAATAAAGCGCAACGCCTCAAAGCGCCCGCCTCAGCTCTCAGCTGGTGAGAGGAGAAAGGCGGGTGCTGCTGCCCTCCAGTCTCCTCTCGCGAGCTGAGAACTGAGGAGGGGAAAAACAAACGAATAATGTGACCTTTACAAAAAATTGTGATCCCGGGTTCGGTTTTGAAACTTCACTTCCGGGTTGGACCCCAAGGGTCAATATAGGGTCAAAATAATTTCAAATACAAATTATTAACGGATTTCAAAGTATTTAAATTGGAGATATCCACCCCTACCGGCTACTCATACCTATTCAGAAGCAGGAATGAGTTGAATTATCTCAGGCTCTATTGACAATAATGTGCCATGGAAACCAGGAGGAATTTTTCAACAGACTGATTACACATGGTGAAATCTGGGTCCATCACTCTCATTCTGGGTCCATCAATGCAATGGAAGGATCATGACTTGCACATGCCCAACTCTCGGCAGGCAAGGTCATGCTCACAGTATTTTGGGACCATCACAGAGTAGCATGGATGTATTTCCCAGCAATGGATGCTGTGATGACTTGGTCACTGGTTCTGGAGATTATTAATTAAAATAAAACTCCTGGTAGTACTGCCACCAACCTAATTATTATAAATCAGGATTTTAAAGTAAATAAGATGTTTAAATTGTAGATATGTTGACCGAGCCACCCAAAACCAACCACACTGTGAGGAACTAAAAGATGGAGAGATAGAGACTTCTAAATGTTAAAAATAAAACAGATTTTATTAATTAACAAACGACTAGCAAAGAGGCACTGATCACAACGGTTCTACAGAGAGGCAACAATATCGTATGGTTACTGATGGTACTAATAAGCTGAAGCGTGCGGTTACAGATAATAAACTGCTAAGCGTGTGGTTACAGATAATACTTCAAAATGCTTAGATCTTATCAATACTTTAGTCAGTACTGAGTCTTGACTAAAATATTAGCCTGTCACCCTATTGTCTGAAAATAGGAGTGAACAGCTGGTTCCTGACAGGATCTTCTAAACACCAGAAGTCCCTCTGAGTCTTCCCTGCCTAAGTCAGCTTGCTGCTGACTCTCCAGCCACAGAACCCACCTTTCCCTCTTTACACTGAGGAGACAAGGTGTTTAGTCTGACTCTGCAAAGTCAGCCCTAATGGCTCTAACCTAACTATCAGTGTCACCCCACACCCTGGTTGTGTCACTATAGTATCTGACTGGGCAGTTCCTATGGCTGAGGCTTGGAGGATATTGTCACTCCAACCTCAAACCACATCAGCAAGAGCTAAGATCTGTCTCAATCAAAGCTCTGCCCAAGACTGAGAATCTTTCTGCCAAGATCCCTCCTTTAGTCAGCTCTGCTCCACCCCTCTGGCACTCAGCCAATCACCGGGCACTCCTATCTCTGAGCAGGATTCACTTTAAGGCCACGCCCCCTCTCTGGCTATGACCTCCCCCTTCTGACTGTTAGCTGCAAATCCCTTTGCCAAAATGGATGCCAGCTTTCTTCCAGCAGAAAAGGAAAAACCTCCAAGCAGGCTTTCCACCCACTTAGGACAGGTGAGTCCTTACAGATGCCATGATCCCCGGGATGTACTATGCTTCACTGCTGCGGAAATGGCGGGAGGCCATCAAAAACAAGAGACAATGTGGCATGCTCACCAATGTTGTCCACCTTCTGCGAGACAATGCACCAGTTCACAACTCACCTGTTGCCCAAATAGAAGTATGTTCCTCTGGCTTGGAAATTTTACTGCATCCCCTGATTCACCCAACCTCGAACCATCAGACTTCCACCTCTTTTCCACCATCAGACTTCCACCTCTTTTCAACAATGAAGTTATTTTTGAAGTTAAGCATTTTTCTGATAATGAAACTTTGAATTCTAAAGTCACTATGTGGCTTTTTGGAGCAACCTGTCGACTTCTACAAGTGAGATGTTTACAATTGCTTAAAAAGAAGGGAGATGTGTGTATCTCTAGGTGGCACCGATGGAGAGAAGGACTCATAATGGTGCCAAGTTCCATTGCTCTCAGTCCACAGGAAGTGGGTCAGGGGAAATCTTTAATGAACACCTCTCATACCAACATACAAAATATTGTAGCAGATCCCTCAAGTAGCGTATCTTACTAATGCGCTGTGCAGACATCAAACAGCCCACCTCACCCCACACAGAAAGTCTAGCAGAGAAAGAAACCAAACTTAACGTTTTTGAATGTCATCTATCTTTTTAAAAATGTTTGACTCACAACTACTTGTGTATGAGCTACATAAGTTCAGCTTCTTGAAGAAGAGTAAGAAAAGAAAGAGTACTATAACATATTACTGCAGTTGGAGTATCACACCAAGAGAGGCTCTCATCAGACATGCTTCTTGGAGGACAGGGAGGGGGAAAGAAAGTTTTGAAAGCAGAGAAGACCTTAGGGGAAAAAGTAAGGTTATGTGATATGGGAAACAAACAGGGAATTGCCATAAAATAACAGAATCGTGCATTTATCAAGTTGGAGAGGAATGTGAGAGGAAGTCATAGGGGGAGGGAGCAAGCTTGTTTTCCGCTGTCCTGGAGACTAGGGTGCAGAACAATGGCTTCAAGCTACAAGAAAGGAGATTCCATCTGAACATTAGGAAGAACTTCCTGACTGTGAGAGCTGTTCAACAGTGGAACTCTCTGCCCCAGAGTGTGGTGGAGGCTCCTTCCTTGGAGTCTTTTAAACAGAGGCTGGAGGGCCATCTGTCAGGGGTGGTTTGAATGACATTTTTCTGCTTCTTGGCAGGGGGTTGGACTGGATGACCCACGAGGTCTCTTCCAACTCTATGATTCTATTATTCTCCATGAGTCATCCAGTCCAACCCTCTGCCATGCAGGAAAAGCACAGTCAAGATACCTCAAAAATGCTGCACCTCAACTCTTAGGGACTGATGTACAATCCAAATACCGATGAGTATTGACAGGGAAGGAAACTCCAACATAAATAGTGCAGCCCATACACATAGCCATTTTCACATAGCGGAAGAGTGAGGGAATGGGTGTCTCTATATCAGGGGTGGGCAATTATTTTTTCCAAGGGGCCACACGAGAGCCAAAAAATATTATGGAGGGCCGCACCTGAAGACGGAACTACATTCTAATCTACATAATTTATTTATTATTTATTTATTTACTATATATTACACATAATTAATATTAACATATTAATATATCAAGAAATATTCATATATTATTATTAATATCATAATTATTATATTATAGTATATATAGAGAGAGAGACATTATAATATATTGAAATTATAATATAATATAACATTATATTATATTATTTATTATATTATTATATTATTATTATAAAATGATTATAAAATAATTATAAAAACCACTAAAATTAAATTAAATTCAAGAAGATAAGGTGGGAACCAAGGTGAAGGCTGACATCCTCAAGAGAGGAAGGATCCCATGATGGAATGGCCCAATGGACCCAGCCCAGAGGATGGCAAAGCGGACCCAGCCGCCGCCACAGCAGAGGAGAGCAGAGCAGCAGGCGTTCGGAGGCTGCAGGCCTCCGTCCGCTCTTGCCCCCAGCCGTTCCCCAGCTGATCCACCTGCGGGGCCAAGAGGAAGGAATGCTGCTGCCGCCATCCCATCGCGAGCTCTGTGCAGCCTGTGTCGGCAGACAGGCTGGAAGAATGGCGGCTTTGGAGTGCCTGCCATCTCTGGAGGCAATCCTGGCCTGCAACGGAGCACTGATCGTCTTGATCGTCTTCCGGGTCGCCACAGCGATCAGCCACCTCAGATTGCCAAGTGCTCCCCCTGCAGGCCAGGATCACCTCCAGAGATGGCAGGCACTTCAAAGCCGCTGCTCCTCTGGCCTGTCTGCCGACACAGGCCGCACAGAGCCCGCGATGGGATGGCGGTAGCGGCACCCCTTCCTCTTGGCCCCGCCCCCGATGCCCTTCTCCCAGGCTGAACAGAATTGGCTGCTGGGCCAGATTCGGACTGCGGGCCATAGGTTGCCCACCCCTGCTCTATATCGTACAATAATGAGTGAAGCACCAGCACTCATTTGGCAGAGAAACCTAAACATATTTATCACTTATCCAACCTTTGCTCATCCAACAGTCTGAATTATCCAACATAGGCTGCCTTCCACCCAGATCCACAGCTTATTCAATACATGGCAATGTTTGGGTGCTAGATTTGTAAATACAGTAATTACTACATAACGTTACCATATATATTGAACTGCTTTTTTCTGTTGATTTGTTGCTAAACATGATGTTTTGATGCTTACTTTGTAAAATCATAACATAGTTTGAGGTTTAATAGGCTTTTCCTTAATCTTTCCTTATTATCCCACATTTTCCCTCATCCAACATTCTGCCAGCCTGCTTATATTGGATAAGCGAGACACTACTGTACTTTCAAATATTCACATGGCTATCACCTCTTCCCAAAACTTCTCCAAGTTAAAAATATCCGGCTCCCTTTCCCACTCCTCCTAAGACTTGGCTTCCAGACCTTTGGTCATCCTTCTCTGGACATGTTCCATCTTACCCATATCCTTCTTCCAGAGCTTGACACAGGATTTCAGATGGTCTGGCCAAATCATTCAGTAGAAAGGTGCTGGCCATAGCCTATAAAGCCCTAAACCAGGGGTGCTCATTACGGTGATCGGGAGCACCTAGGTGATCTTCGGCCCTTTTCCAGGTGATCTTCGGACCTCAGCAGCCGGATGGTGCGCTCCTGCCATGCGTGTGCACGTGTGCTCCCGCTGCCACCTTCGCGGGGCTTCTTTTCCAAAATGAGGCTTTAGTGCCTCTCTCTCTCTCCCGTGGGCATGGACTGCCCCCAGTGGGAGGGGTCCTCCTTCCTACCAGCCATCCACTTGGGCGTCCTTTCTGAGTGACACCCTCGAAAGGAAGGAAGGCCCCCCCCCCCCGGCTGCATCTGTCACTTTGGGGAAGCCCCACTTCCACTCTTCCTTCTCCTGCCCAGGTAAGGAAGCCTCGAGGGAGGAGGGAGGGGGGAGGCTGCCGTGGAGGCTCCAGTCTCACGTGGGTCCCTCTCGGTTGAGTTTCCTGGCCCAGGCAGCAGCCAGGCGGCCCCTCTTCCCAGCCCTGCGCCTTCCGAGCTGCCACCCAAGCCATATCTGGCCGGAGCGCTGGCGGGTGCGCCTATAAATACCCTCCTCCTGCGTGCGTTGGAGGAGCCTGCTGTGCACGCAAGAAGCAGGACGGGATGGGGACTTCCTGCTTCGCGAAAGCACGCAACAGGAAGGAGGAAGGCAACGAAGACATTAAGAGAGAGCGTGCACGCAGGTAAGGAGGATCCCCTTTCCGGGTGCGCGCGGCGGCGAGTTCGTGGGCAGGCAAGAAAGAAGCCCCACGCGGACGGAAGGCTGCAGTAGGAGCGTGCGCGCGCACGCTCACATGCACAACAGGTGATCTTTTCAACTTGATTGTTCATATAGTAGCTCGCAGGATGAAAACGTGTGGGCACCCCTGCCCTAAACGGTTTGGGCCCAGTCTACTTGAGGGACTGTATCTCCTCCTACCAGCCCACTCATGCCCTGAGATCATCAAGAGAGGCCCTTCTCTCGTCCTACCACTGTCATAAGCACTTTTGATTGGAACGAGACAGAGGACCTTCTCAGTGGCCCAATACAGAATATTGATTTAGGATTTAAACCCCTGCTCAGACATGAAAACTCTTTGGTTGACCTTGGCTAAGTCACATTCTCTCAGTCTGAAAGGAAAGCAATGGCAAACTTCCTCTGAATTAATCTTACCCAGAAAAAGCCCTCTAAGATTGGGTGACTATAAGTAGGAGTCAACTTGAAGGTACCAAACAATAACATCATAGAATAGCTATGTTGGTGAACCAGCAGAGTAGGTTGCCCTGTATGTCACTGATTGTTCATTTGGGTAAACAAAGGGTTCTCTTGTTGCTTCTGAGGATTCATCACATTTAAGTGTAGTATAATCAAACCTGAAGTACACAGATGAGCACTCAGCTTTAAATTCAGATGCCTTTTTGCACTATCCTGTGAATGTAAATGGAGAACAATTTCTGCCATTATCATATTGATGTTACTCAAGCAAGTCAATAAGGTAGTTGTAAATAGATATATATCTTTTAGTTAAGAGTTTAATTTTTTGGTTGTTTTAAAGTGTGTGTGTGTGTGTGTGTGTGTGTGTGTGTATAAGGCTTGGTTATCTCCTATTTAAATTTATTTGAAATTCGTTTTTTTTCTTATTTAAAATTATTTCCTTACTTTACCGACCCTCAGGCCCTAACCCGGAAGTATAATTTCTTTACCGAATCTGGGATGGCAATTTTTCTTTAATTTTTGTAATAGATCGTATTTTCCCCTTCTCCTCTCGCCAGCTCAGAGATTCTTCTAACAGGAATATTTATCTCCTCCAAAATTGCTTTTCAGGGTCACTTACAGACATCAGAGCCCTGTTCCTGCCTTCTGCCAGCTCCCAGGAAAAAGGAAAAGCGCGCAAAAGCTTTGCCAAAAACATCAGACCTGAGCAATCGATTGCCAGAGAGAATAGATCGGATCCATTGCTCTGGCAATCCATTGCTCGGGTCTGCGGTTTTCGGCAAAGCTTTCGCACGCTTTTCTTCTCTCCTGGGAGAAGGCAGAAGGCAGGGACAAGACTCTGATGTCTGTAAGTGACCCTAAAAAGCAATATTGGAGGAGATAAATATTCCTGTTAGAAGAAGCTCATACTTTATCTGTGCATTTCATTTGCATTAATTGATTATTTGTTGATATAGCTTGCTTCTATGATGTTATTAGTGATGTTTAGGACTGATCCAGGCTTGCTCTCCATTCTTCCCTCCCAGCTGAGGTCACAAATAATAACGCATATTTGTTATTAATAACGTTTTAATCATGAACGTTTTGGAATTTTTTTGGTAAGTATTTCAATTAATTATTTTTTTAAAATCCCCCTTAATAGCAGTTTAGAACCAATTTTTTATGGATCAACCACCATATATATATATATATATATATATATATATATATACATATATATGGTGGTTGACACATAAAAATATGTATACTGTATATATATATATATATATATATATATATGTCTGTATATATGTCCTGAGTCTGTGAGCTGGAAGAGCCCTTGGGGAAGGACGGCATACAAAACTGAATACATAAATAAAATATTTCACCACAAAGAGAGAGCACACGTCTGTTTCATTCTGCATCAGACCATCCAGAGTGTTGTCTGCTTGGGGCCTCTCTCCAGTCATCTCTCTGATACATTGGTTCGGTCTTAGTTAATGCTTAGATCGTGCCAAGAGGAAGGCGTGTCAAGCCAAACCCAACTGAGACCACCTTCCACCTGGAAACCAATGCCCTAACTGCGGGAAAAGATGCAAAAGATCAAGAGGGCTCCACAGCCACCTACAGACCCACCAGAACACTGGACTTGGAAGACTATCCTACTCGATCAATGAGGGATCGCGTAAGTAAGTAAGTAAGTAAGTAAGTAAGTAATGCTTAGATGGGACTCTACTAATGATTGATTGTAGGTGAAATATAAATCCCAGCAACTACAACTCGTAAATATCAAGATATATTTTCCCCAAACTCCACCAGTGTTCACATTTGGGTATGTTGAGTATCCGTGACAGGTTTAGTCCTGATCCATTGTTGTTTGAGTCCACAGTGCTCTCTGGATGTACGTGAACTACAACGCCAAAACTCAAGGTCAATGTCCACCAAACCCTTCCAGTATTTTCTGTTGGTCATGGGAGTTCTGTGTGTCAGGATTGGTTCGATTCCATTGTCGGTGGAGTTCAGAGTGCTCTTTGATTGTAGGTTAACTGTAAATCTGAGCAACTACAATTTCCAAATGTCAAGCTCGATTTTCCCCAAACTCCACCAGTATTCAAAATTGGGCATATCGGGTGTTTGTGCCAAATTTTGTCCAGTGAATGAAAATACATCCTGCATATCAGATATTTGCATTACATGTGATAACAGGAGCAAAATTACAGTTATGCAATAGCAACAAAAATAATTTTATGGTTGGGGGTCACCACCACACTATGAACTGCATTAAGGTGTTGCACAGTATTATGAAGGTTGAGAACCACTGTCATAGCTGATACAAGATAGCAAAGAGTCGTATTGGAACATCCCATTAAAGAGAGAAGAAAGTCAGGGCCCATAATAAATCCATTCTACTTGTTACACAGGAAGGATGTATGAGAACTGTTAAAAATGTATCCTGCTGAAAACAAATTGGTACATGAAAATATTTTTTTAAAAAATAAAATAGCAAATTATTTTAAGCAGGTAATGAGGTTAACATCTCATTAAATGAGAAAGAATTACTGTTTACATGTTATCAGTAGCTTGCATGGCTTTTAATTGAGATGAGCTCATTAGCATTATTTCCTGTTTCCAGCAATTGACAGATTCACAAGCTGCTCTGAATTTTCTCTAAAGTTCTCATAAAGAAAATATTGATATTTCCCAAGATTCACAAGATACTAGTGCTGAGTTTGAGTCCTGGTAGCACACTACTATTGGGCAAGAGATCTACTGTTCTTTAGTCCAACATATTAACAGAGATATTTATGATGTTATATTTATTTATCGTTATATTTATTTATCGTTATATTTATGATGTTATATTTATTTATTTAAGCCGTCTGAGGACTCGCACTAAGACTCTAAACTATCTAGTCCGTGAGCTGCTTTTTGCCGACGATGCTGCCCTTGTCGCTCATTCAGAAGCAGCCCTGCAGCGCCTCACGTCCTGCAGACAGGGCCGTAGACAGGGCCGTAGCCAGGATTTTGTTTCGGAGGGGGCTGAGTTTGGTTCGGGGCTGAGACTGGGTGGAAGAGGGTCTACCCTAGCAAATCTTTTGTATTGTTATCCCAATAACCCCATTAATGTGGGATATAATGAGCATGGTGATCAGATCATGATATGAATAAACATAACAGTTTAAATAATGTACCAGTAAGGCCTTTTCGCGGACCACCCTGAGAATTTGGGGGGCTGAAGCCCCTTTTTGGCTACAGCTGCAGAGCTATTTGGGCTGGAAGTCAGCCTTAAGAAAATGGAAGTTCTCTACCAGCCCGCACCACAGGAAGAACACTATCATCCCCACGTCAGCATAGGCAAACCTGTGCTTAGGTCCGTTCAGCAGTTCACCTACCTGGGAAGCATCATTTCTTCAGACACCAAGATTGACCAAGAGATAGATCACAGGTTAGCAAAGGCATATAGTGCATTCGGAAGGCTTCACAAAAGAGTCTGGAACAACAAGCACCTGAGGCAAAGGACCAAAATCAGTGTGTACAGAGCTATCATACTGTCTATTCTCCTCTATGGGTCTGAAACATGGATCACCTATCGCCAACACCTACAACTCCTCGAACGCTTTCATCAGCGCTGTCTTCGCACAATCCTAAATATACATTGGACTGACTATGTGACGAATGTTGCTGTCCTTGAGCAAGCAGGGATCACCAGCGTTGAGGCCATGCTATTGATAACGCAGCTGCACTGGGCAGGGCACATCTCTAGTATGGAGGACCACCGCCTCCCAAAGATACTACTCTATGGTGAACTCACCATGGGTCAGCGCAAGAGAGGCGCCCCCAAAAAGAGATATAAGGACTCCCTGAAACAACATCTCAGGCTCAGCCAGATTGATCACCAACAATGGTCCACCCTGGCCTCACATCGGGGGGCATGGAGATGCACTATCCACAATGCTGCGGCCTCTTTCGAGAAGACACGCCGAATGGGTCTCAAAGAGAAATGACATCGCAGAAAGAACCAGAACTTGGAAACAACATCACCCAAGGAGACTTTCTGTTGTGCTTTCTGCCACCAAACTTGCCTATCTCAGATTGGCCTTTTTAGTCATCAACGCGCTTGTAAAAAGTGAGGGATGAGTCCTTCATAAGACTCTTGGTTCGCAAAGTAATGCCGAGAGAGAGATTTATTTATCGTATAAGAAGTGAACCAAAGGTACAGTTGTATTGTATTTCAACCGCAAAGAAAGTTTTTAAAAACTTGACATTATACTAAACGTCCTTTGACCAGAAGCTAGTCAATTGGAGTGCCTCTGGGGTTGGTATAAAGATGTCTTCCACTGTGCATGTGGCAGGGCTCACATTGCATTATAATAAGTGGTCTGTGGTTTGCTCTTCTCCATACTCGCATGTCGCGGACTCTACTTTGTGACCCCATTTCTTAAGGTTGACTCTGCATCTCAATCTCTGGCTCATACCAAGTGAGAGACTCCTTCTTGGGCACACAGAAGACTGGCCCACTTGGAAGGCACTAAACAGTAGGCATGGGCAATCCATGGTTCTAAAGTACTTACAAAACTAAAGTTCTGGTAATGAAAACTAAGGGGCGCTTGTGCTTTTCTTCTACAGTGTTGCTAAATTTCTGGTGGGGAAAATTTCAGAACTCTAAAACTTTCAAAATGTCATTATTATTTCATTATTGGTGATATTTATGACAGAAGCAATTAGGAACTCCCTGATGTTCCTGTATTTAAGAACCCCCCACTTGTAGCATACAAGAGGACTAGGAACTTGAAAGACCATTTGGTCCATTCAACTTTAACAATTGCACGCCACCCAGGAAAAGTATCCCCAGGATGCAGACCATGTGGTGGTTGCTCCTCATGTTCACAGGTGTGTCTGGACAAGGAGGTAAAGAGCCTCAGATCCAAAAAACTTACAAAAATCCAGGACTACACCAATTGCAATTCGGAAGGCTATGTATACCTCATCATTTGTGGGTGTGGCCTACTTTACGTAGGCCAATCATCACGCCCCTTACGCATGAGAATTTCTGAACATCGTTCTCGAATTCAGACCAAATTGGACAATACCATCCTATACAAACACTTTCTTGCAGCCAAACATACTCTGGAGTCTTTTAAATTTGCTGGATTGGAAAAAGTGAGGATCCCCACACATAGCGATTCCCATGATGCTTTTATAAGAAGAGAAACATGGTGGATTGTCAATCTCCAGACAGAGGCCCCTACAGGGTTAAATGAACCCCTCCCCCTCAACGCTCTTCTCACCTGAAGGTTTTTTCAGTTAACTCAGTTACACCTATAATTACTCCCATAGATGGGGCTTTAGATCACCCTCGGGTCCGCAGGAAATACGGTGTGGGAATGCTGCCCTCATCATGGTAGGTTATTTTACCTTCTGGGTCTAACTTTTGCAGAGAATGGACTATTGTCATGCCCCAGCCTGACTCCATAGCCAAGACAGATAGAAGCCATGTTAAATCCCAGTCACCAGCCAAGTCTGAGAGAAAACCTTTGCAGAGGCCTCCACGTCAGCCAGCAGTCAAGGCCAGACGCAGCCTTCTTTCTTCCCAAACTGATAAGGAACTCTGGAAAGGCAAAGCCTCGCTTCCCCCCTTTTCTCCAGGTGCAGTCGCTAACGAGCTGACATATTTGCCTTCCTCGGGAGGCTTGGGAAAGTCAGGCCCACAAACTGTTCCTGAGAAAGAGTTGCGCCGAAGTCAACGCCTCCGAGGCCAAAACAGTGGGGGACCTATTTAAGTTGGTTCTCGTTGGTGCTCGGGATCTCGCGCCAACGTTAAGCTTTCCTTGCCAAGCTCCACGGAACTCAAGTTCAGGACCAGGCCACAGAGCCTCCACATCATGGACTCAAGTATTCAGCCAAGCCATCGTTTGCCAAGGACTTATCCTGGATCTTAGCCCATTGGGGTTCAAGACTATTGTTTCAGTTAGTGGATCTTTGAACTCTTTTAGAACTATTGCCTTGCAATACTCGGATGCTGGGAGCATCAGTGGACTATATTTTTATCTCTTTCCTTTTTTCTACCTATTCTAAATAAAGCATTTAATCACGGCTGCTTCGTCGTGGTTTACTGAGGGATCCTCCAGGTCTAGGTTGCAACAACTATATAATTATTGCTGTTATGATTTATATTGCAGTATTGATTTCCTGTGACGCTCTGCATGTCGCTGTAAATATCGCCGCTTGAGAAAGCCCATAGGGCGAAATGGATCGGGCCCTGCAGTTCAACCATTGCAGCCCTCCCAGCGTCTGCTGCAGTTAATGTTATGGTTTCTTACAACCACGCTGACCATTTGGATTACAATACAGACATCAGGGAACTATTGAGACTCTGGATGCTTCAATCCTACTGATGCCAATCACATAAACTTGGATACAATCTGCTTTGGAACTCTTTTGGCATCCAGGAACTCTTAAAGGAACACCGCATGATTTGTGGATTGCTCTTCCCGTCACTCCTTCCCTGAATCCCGGTCTGTATGTATATATCCCTGCATATCTTCTCCTCTTTCCAGTTGATTGTTAATTATTGTGTGGGTTGCAAGGGTACTTATGTATAGCAAATGTTTGATATGAAAGCAAAATATGGTATTATGGATTGATGAAACATACATTAACTAAAGATATTGGACAATTGAATATTACAAGTGATGATTGTTTTATGTATTGATTAGTCCTTACCTAGTGTGTTTGTATTGATTTTCTCTGCTATTATTGGTTGTGTACTACTATTTCCTAGTGGATGTCAGGTAGTGCAATACCAGCTAAACAATATAATTTCTTCAGTGGCGTGGAGAGTAGACAACCTGTGATAATGTGGCATGCCTCATCAAGAGCCACATCCATTGTTTTAGCATGGAGAGATGTGTTCCACACTGGGCATACATACTTAGTAGCAGAGTAGCAAAGGGCAAGGGCAGATGTCTTCATTGTATCTGGTTGTGACCCCTAGGTTGTGCCAGTCAGCTTTCATATGATATTGTTTCTAGCACCCACTTTTTGCTTGATATTCAAGCACTACTTCTTGTAGGTCAGCTGCTGAAACTATGTTTAAGCTACTCAAGATTTCAGCCAGACTAATTCAACCAGAGAAGTCAGGCATAGCAGAGCACTTGGTGAACCAACCTGGACACAGCATATTATTTGAGAACACAATTTTCACAGTGATTGATTGATCTGCCCGGATTCCCTTCAGGGAGATAGAGTAGAATATAAATAAAGTTATTATTATTATTATTATTATTATTAAATGCTGGACCACTCTCACAACTTCCATGTCAGATGACACAGAGAAGCCACTGAAATCCAAAAGCTTGTGGACAATTTCAACAGAAAGGAGGAAACCGTCGAAATGAACAAAATCTGGCTACAGGTATTTAAAAAACTCTAGAATCAGGACAGTAAATAAAGAGGAACACTCAAATAGCAGAGGAATTCCTGACACTAAAGAATCAGGGCCAACTAACGCCACCCAACAGGCATGTAGCCGGGGGGGCTAAGGGGCTTCAGCCCCCTGAAATTCTCAGGGTGGTCTGCGAAAAGGCCTTATTGGTACATTATTTAAACTGTTATGTTTATTCATATCATGATCTGATCACCATGCTCATTATATCCCACATTAATGGGGTTATTGGGATAACAATACAAAAGGTTTGCTAGGGTAGACCCTCTTCCACCCAGTCTTAGCCCCCCCCCCCCGAACCAAACTCAGCCCCCCCCAAACAAAATCCTGGCTATGGCCCTGCCACCCAACAAAGGATTCTCCTAGGCAGGAGGCAGCCAAACTTTGAAGTTGCAAGGCCATTCGATGCTAAGCAAAGTGACCAATTGTAACATTCACACTTGCCTCAAACAGACAAGAGTTCTTTCTACCACCCTGGACATTATTCTACAGATATATAAACCCCACTTGTCTCATTTCCAACGGACCTCACAACCTCTGAGAATGCCTGCCATAGATGTTGGAAGCAGCCAGGCTTTGAAGTTGCAAGGCCATTCAATGCTAAGCAAGGTGACCAATTGCAACATCCACACTTGTCACAAGCAGGCAAGAGTTCTTTCTCCCATCATGGACATTATTCCACAGATATATAAATCCCACTTTCCTGATTTCCAACCTCTGGGGATGCCTGCCATAGATGTGGGTGAAACGTCAGGAGGAAATGCTCCTGGTACATGACCATACAGCCAAGCCCGGATTAAGTCAATGTGCAGAAGCGCCTAAACATTGTCCTTTAAAAAGGGGGGGGGTCTGGATCTGGCGTTCCCCCCCCCCCATGGTTACGCCCCTAGGCCGTGGCCTAGGGTGGCCTAATGGATGATCCGGGCCTGCATACAGCCTGGAAAACTCACAGCAACCCACTGTTGTACATTGTTGTTCTGTAGAATGCGACCATAATGTTTCGAAAGCATCCTCTTATTATTGCTATGATAGCTACTTGCCTTCAGCTCAAGTAGTCATATCTTCTCTGGATCTGACCTGAGGAGAAACACAATTTCCTTGCATTTGAGACAGTAACCTTAAATGTCATTTAAGTAAAAGTCAAAGCAATCATGCCTGGAACGCAGCAGCTGATCTGGCCATTTGATATTTAGAAATAAAAAGTCTTATCTCCCCTGCTTTTAGGCTAAGTGCATTGGATAATCAATACTCATCCGAAAACATATTGCTTCAAGTTCTTGCACTGTTTATGACACAGATATTGCTTTTCTACAACCTAGTGGCATTAGCTTTGCTGGTAACAAGATGGGATTGGGGAAATAATGTGCTTGTAAATCTCGTCCATGGCCCATGAAAACTTGTTATGGAAAGACAACTAATACAAACGATCACGGTGCATCATATTAATGTTGCCAATGGAGGTGTGTGTTGGAAATTGATAGTTTTAACTACTTTTTGCTGCAACGGATCAACTGGAAATCTCATAGAGAACCATGCTAGCATAATTTGTGGTCTTGCATACCGTTCTGGGGATACTGTTCATGAGTGTGTTTCTTCATTTTGTTTGTTGACTTATGGTGATCCCATGAATTTGATAGGGTTTACTTAGACAAGGAATACTCAGATGTAGTTTTCTCGAGTCCTTATACTTTTTATCACCCCCTTATGTAGATATTTCTCCACAATTTGCACAGTGGCTGATCGATGACACCAGGGCCCAGATCCCTCACCCAACCTGAACAGTAACATTTTGGATATTGAATATGCCCTGTGTTGTGTAGTTGAGCCTGTGATTGTGTCTGATGTCAATGAGGAGGGAGGGTTTTCATGGCCGGTGTCTGATGTCATTAGTAATCTATCTATCTATCTATCTATCTATCTATCTATCTATCTATCATCTATCTATCTATCTAGCTCCTAGCTCCTAGCTCTAGCTATCTCTCCTAGCCCTAGCCCCTATCTATAAACCCTAGCCCCTATCATCTCTAATGAAAGAGAATGTTTGTATGTTTGTATGTATGTGGCAGCTTTCTGATTGGTTGCCATTGTGGGATTATTTGCATAAAGGACTCTGATTGGCCGGCCTCAGAACTCCAACATTCTAAGGCAGCAGACAGAGGAGATTGGGTGCCACTGAGGGAGTATTTGCATAAAGGACTCTGATTGGCCAGCATCCAAGAATACAAGCCTCAACATTCCAACAACATGATTTATTTATATTTATTGATTGATTGATTGTTTCGATTTACTAAACCACCCTTCCCGAGGCTCAGGGCTGTTTCCAAACATATAAAAACACATAAAAATTTAAGATTGGTTGCCACTATGGGAGAATTTGCATAAGTTACTGATTGGCCATCTATATTCCAACATAAGGTGACGCAGAGGGAAAGGAAAGGCCACAGGCAGTCACTCACTGCGGCCCACAGCAATGACGGATCAGGACCACACTTGGCACACAGAGTCCCAATGGCCCACTTAAGAACCTGGTGCAGTTTAAGGCAGGATGGGCCACAAAGGATGGGATTTGTAGTACCTTCACCCGATTCACTTCCCAGAGAACATTGTAGCCCCTACAAATCACAGACCAGCCCCAAACTTGACACACAGAATACTCATGACCCACTCTACATCCTGATACTGTTCTAAGGGGGATGGTCCATGGATGATGTGATCTGCAGTACATACACTCACTTACTGAAACCACTGCAAACCTCATCCAATGACCAATGCAGACGAAACTTGGCACACAGAGCCCCCATGACCCACTCTCCATCCTACTGCAGTTTAGAGGAGGGCAGACCATGGATGATGGGACTTGAAGTACCCCTACTCATTCCCCAAGACCACTGAGGCCCTCAACAAAGACCGATAAAGACCATACTTGGCACACAGAGCCCCCATGACCCACTCTACATTCTACTGCAGTTGGAGGAGGGTGGACCATGGATGATGGGGCCTGAAGTACCAAAGACCAACTTTGGCACACAATGCCTTTCACAAATAACCCGAAGACCACACTTGGCACACAGAGCCCCCATGACCTACTCTACATCCTGGTGCAGTTTGAGGCTGGGCATGGATGATGGGACTTGAAGTACCTCCACTCACTTCATGACAGCACTGCCAACCTCATCCAATGACTGCCCAAGACCAAACTTGGCACACAGAGACCCCATGACCCACTCTACATCCTGGTGCAGTTTGGAGAAGGATGGACCATGGACGATGGGACTCGCAGTACCCTCACTAATTTCCAGAGACCACTGCAAGCCACATAAACAACTGATAAAGACCAACCTTGCCACACAATGCCTTTCTCAATTAACCCGGGTACCGCCGGGTCCCCAAGCTAGTATATAATATAAGCCAAATCGCCAATAAAATCATGTTCAACTCAGCCCGCATATGTGGTCACTCACTTTGGTCTATAACCAGTCTCAGCCGTTATTCTGGGAATGCTTCATTCCATAGCCAGGTTTTCACTAGCCTCCTGAAGGCCAAGAGGGAGGGGGCAGATCTGATCTCACTTGGGAGAGAGTTCCATAGCTGAGGGGCCACCACAGAGAAGGCCCTGTTTCTCGTTCCCATGAGACGCGCTTGCGAATGTGGTAGGACCGAGAGCAGGGCCTCTCCAGAAGAACTTAGCATCCTTGATGGTTCATAGGGGAGAATACGTTCGGACAGGTAAACTGGGCCAGAACCGTATAGCAGTGTTTCCCAACCAGTGTGCCATGGCACATTAGTGTGCCATGAGCGATCATCAGGTGTGCCGTGGGAAATTGGAGCCTCCAATACCCTTTCTTCCCCCTCCTGCCGAGCACTTTTTCTTCTCCACTCGAGCTCCTTTCTTCCCAGCCTCACTCTGCTCGCTTTGCCTCGCTTTGCTCTGGGGCAAGTCTGCGCAGTAGCGCCCACACGGGTCACATCTTCCCCCCTCCCCTCCTGAACACGTTCACCTTGCCCCCTTGGATCAAAATGGCAGCAGAAGCAGCAGTGTAGAAGAAAAAGTAAGTGTTCAGCAGGAGGGGGAAGAAAGGGCGCGAAGGGGGAGGAAGAGGTCTCTGTTGAAAGCTGGCATGGGCAAACTTGGACCTTCCAGGTATTTTGGACTCCAACTCCCACCATTCCTAGCAGCCTCAGGCTCTTTTTTCCCCTCAGCCATTTAAGCAGGAAAAGGCCTCAGGCTGTTAGGAATGGTGGGAGTTGAAGTCCAAAGCACACAGAGGGCTGAATTTTTCCCATGCCTGATTTGGGGACCTTAAAGTGGTGAGCCTCCTTACAACATTGTGATTCTGGATAGAAAACAAAAAACAACATAACATTGTTTGAGTCCACAGTGCTCTCTGGGTGTAGTTGAACTACAACTTCCAAACTGAAGGTCAATTCCCAAGCAAACCCTTTCAGTACTTTCTGTTGGTAATGAGAGTTCAATATGCCAAGTTTGGTTCAATTCCATTGTTGCAAGAGTTCAGGATGCTCTTTGATTGTGTGTTAACTATAAATCCCAGAAACTGTAACTCCCAAATGTCAAGGTCTATTTTCCCCAAACTCTGTGTTCACATTTGGACATATTGGGTATTTATGCCAAGTTTGCTCCTGATCCAACATTGTTTCAGTCCACAGTGCTCTCAGGATATAGGTGAACTAAAACTCCAAAACTCAAGGTCAGTGCCCACTAAACTCTTATAGTATTTTCTCTTGGTTATGGGAGTTCTGTGTGGGAAGTTTGTGTCTTTCTGCCATTCCTGCCAGGATATCTATGTTGTGTTCGTTGAAACAGGCCCAGGTTTCACCCTGAGTGTATAAATACATTTTAAAACATATTAACAATATGTATTACTGTGTTAGAGTGTCATTTTGAGTCATTTTGGTTGGTGGTGTGCCCCAGGATTTTGTAAATGTAAAAAATGTGTCGCGGCTCAAAAAAGGTTGAAAAACACTGCCGTATAGGGATTTATAGGTGAGCCATACCTGCAGCTGACCCATTTTTTTGAAGCTCACCGAAAATTTGGCAATATTTTGACAAGTTCCTCTGATTGTAGTAAATCTTCCCAGAATGTTGCAAAGATGCACAGGCTAATTCAAAAGGAATACAGAAAAGAATCAGGATTCAAAATACAATTGTGCAGTGTTGCAGGAAAAAAATAAAAGACAGCCTGTATGGAATAATAATTTTTTTTCGGGGGGGGGGGGAGAGAGGAAACCAAAATATCCCACTTAAATTTGTAAGCTCCTGCTAGAAGAAAATGGAACTCAAATTACAGAACGATTCTTAAAATGAAGTGGAAAAGGCATACAAAGAGCCAGACTCGAGACATAATTATTTCCAAGAATGGTAATTAATTAAAATAGAGAAGTGTTCATTATATGCTAGTTAGCCGAAGGAACCTTTTTAGCAGATATTAATTCTGAAGGTAAATAGAAAGAGATTACATTCTGGTTTTCATGTGGCAAAAGGGGTTCCCCCCCTCCTGTCCATTGGTTTCAACATTAAGTTCTTAAGGAGGAACAATAAAACCTTTAGAAGAATGTTATTCTCGATTTTGTTGGAATAATTCTAACTATTAGTCTTGTGCATTTGTATAGAATCATTATCCATTTCAATTTGCTTCATTCGTATGGCCCCATTTTTGTTTTTGAGTGCTGCTTCCGAAAATGGGGCCTTTCCGAACAAGCTGTTTCATTCTTTTTTCCAGATGAACAAATTTTTTTGGACCATTGCCCATCATGGGCGGCCTTCCTAGGGCCCCCCCTCCCCTCAGTTTTACAACTAGAGGGGTGAAAATCACCACACATGAATGGCACATTGACCGCTCTTAGTCCACCAAGTTTTATAACATTTGGGTCATCCCCCAGTTTTAGGGAGATTTTTTTTCTATCTATAAATCTCTCGGCATTACTTTGCGAATGAAGATTCTTAGGAAGGACTCATCCCATGCTTTTTTACAAGCGCGTTGATGACTAAAAAGGCCAATCTGAGATAGGTAAGTTCGGTTGCAGAAAGCACAGCAGAGAGTCTCCTTGGGTGATGTTGTTTCCAAGTTGCGATTACCTTCCAACCCCCGAAATAACGAGACAGACAACAGTAATTGGATTAAATTAGGGCAACTTTTATTTATTTTAAAGTTACCGATTTAAGTTTAACCTCACTAACTCAGGTGTCAAGGGAACAAGGTGTGGCTAAGCCGAGGTATCGTCCGCGAGCGAACGACCCCTCGGCAACACTGGGAAACTCTCCTGAGTCCCCAGCAACACAAAAACTGGGCAACCTTTCAAGGAAAACACAAGAAAAACTTCTCTGGAAATACTTATCCAGCTCTCACAATTTCTGGACCAATGACATCCCCCAGCCTGAACAGACGTCCACCTGAGTGTATTTGTGCACTGGCCCAAACAACCTTGAAGAGTGCGTGAGTGAATATGGGTCTATGGATTACCCTAAACTATTTACGCTGTCCTATTTATAGAACCGCCATCCCATAAAAGGCCCAGTCACAGTACAGGGTAGGCAACCCCCCCCCCCTAGTATTTTTATTTTTCTTTACTTTTTAACGTGGAAGGGGAAAAAAATTCCTACCCGACCCCTAAGGCGACCACTATATTGTAACCGGGCGGGAGTGGTGGGTCAACACCTTGAACAGGAATGGAGCAGGAGGCTGCCCACACACATAGGCAGCCTCCGCCCACTCCCAGGAGATTCCCAAGGAACCAATCGTCTCCCTTCGTGGGAGGAGGCAACATCCTTTCCCCGTCCACTGCGTAGGCAGGGAAAGGGCATTCTGTCTGCATTGTCGTTTATCTTCGAGACCCATTCGGCGTGTCTTCTCGAAAGAGGCCACAGCATTGTGGATAGTGCGTCTCCATGCCTCCCGATGTGAGGCCTGGGTGGACCATTGGTGGTGATCAATCTGGCCGAGCCTGAGATGTTGTTTCATGCCCCCTCATTGGAATCCTTCAGGAAAAAACTGAAAATCTGGTTCTTCCAGCTGGCCTTCGGAGATTAAGCTCCCCAAATGCCCCCGTTTCTGTGAGACCTTTCCCCCTATGTGACCCTTTGTGTACGACACTACTCCAGTTCTCCCCCGAGTTTTAAAATATCCTATAGGTCCATGCGGCCCGCCCTGATGGTTTTGTTTTTAGATTCACCTGTATTGTTGTGTTTTCACAGATGTATTTTATTGTGTTTATTGTTTTTATTATGTTTATTGTTCCTCTATGTTGTTATATTTTATGATGTGTTGTTTGGGCACGGCCCCATGTAAGCCGCTCCGAGTCCCCTCCGGGGAGATGGATGCGGGTTAGAAATAAAGTTTTATTATAATATTATTATTATATTTCAGGGAGTCCTTATATCTCTTTTTGGGGGCGCCTCTCTTGCGCTGACCCATGGCGAGTTCACCATAGAGTAGTATCTTTGGGAGGTGGTGGTCCTTCATCCTAGAAACATGCCCTGCCCAGCGCAGCTGTGTTCTCAATAGCATGGCCTCAATGCTGGTGATCCCTGCTTGCTCAAGGACAGCAACATTCGTCACATAGTCGGTCCAGTGTATATTTAGGATTGTGCGAAAACAGCGCTGAAGAAAGCGTTCAAGGAGTTGTAGGTGTTGGCAATAGGTGACCCATGTTTCAGACCTATAGAGGAGAATAGACAGTACGATGGCTCTGTACACACTGATTTTGGTGCTTTGCCTCAGGTGCTTGTTGCTCCAGACTCTTTTGTGAATGCACTATAGGCCTTTGCTAATCTGTGATCTATCTATCTATAATTAAAATCTCCTTAAAAACATCCCCTCTTTCCTTTTCTCTTGGTCTGCAGAGGAGCCCTGAGGTTAAAGGCAGGGCTTAAGATCCCACTGTTCCCGAGAGGTTTTCCTCCTGATCTGCAGAGGAGACCCAAGGTAAAAGGCAGTGTTTAAGATACCACTGATTCTTAGATGTTTTCCTCTGCCTGGTGATGTCACTGTTTTTTGGGGCTCTGATTGGCCCAAAGACCTCCTCTGACGCATGCAGAAAACCTCCCTGGGCCACGTGAGCAAAGCCACACAGCCCGAAAACCAAACAAAGAAATGGAAACCATGCAACTTTCTCTTTTGTTTCGCCTTTTGATTCATCCTAAAATGGCTCTTTTGTTTCATGCCATCCGAATGGACAGTATGAAATGAATACCCAAATGGAACAAATACTGTGCCAACCAGAGTATTAGTTTTGGAGTAGTGGTGAGCCCTTAGTCCATTTCTGGTGGGACATCTGATGCCTTCTGGTTTCTCAGACCTTGTAAAGAATGTTTATTTATTATCATTTATTAAAAACTTTTATACCCCGGCCTTCTCACCTCCGAAGAGGGACTCAGACTGGCAAACAACAAGTATTGAATGCTAACATTTAAAATCTAAAATCATAAATTTACAATAAAATGTACAATCTGATCCATTCTCTCTGGCAATCGATTGCTCAGGTCTGCGGTTTTTGGCAAAGCTTTTGCGCACTTTTCCTTTTTCCTGGGAGCTGGCAGAAGGCATGAACAGGACTCTGATGACTGTAAGTGACCCTGAAAAGCAATTTTGGAGGAGATAAATATTCCTGTTAGAAGAATCTCTGAGCTGGCAAGAGGAGAAGGGGAAAATACAATCTATTACAAAAATTAAAGAAAAATTGCCATCCCAGGTTCGGTAAAGAAATTATACTTCCGGGTTAGGGCATGAGGGTTGGTAAAGTAAGGAAATAATTTTAAATAAGAAAAAAATGAATTTCAAATAAATTTAAATAGAAGATAACCAACCCTAGTAGATAGTACTACTGGACTCTGGTGTGTTGCTGGATTAAAAAGGTGTCTCAAAGGCTGGAGTGCAACACCACCTTTATCTAAGCAAAGCAATACAGAGAGGTACTTCATATTGGTTGTGCTATCATTAAATATGGGGAAAAATAAGGCCAGACAATATAAATCAAAAGAGCAATTTGATTTATACAACACATACTTTAGGGAGGTATAAAGAAAGTATCTTAACACAATCTATGTCATCAGAATATTTTCTGGCATTATCTTAGGTATAGTGTTTCAAGCAATAGAAACAACAGGTTTGAGAGAAATAGGAGTATTCCATATTCACTGAGAAAACTGTATGTGTATGAGAAAGAGCTTTTGGTGATCTTCAAGCAATTCACATACTATGTTTACTATGCTTAAGGAACACATTGATCATGTCAAATCCTTACTACAAATGCCATTTGATAATATCTAGGGTCAAATTAGCAGATGTTCATGCCCAAAATAGCAATAGCATTGGAATTCAAAGAGAACACTGAATGAAATGCACACTTGCAATGGGAACTATACAGACTTAAATTCAATCAAGCGGTTGAGAAAACCATGAGTAATCATAGTTCAATCATCTATCAAAAAGCTATCATTTATACTAGAAAAGTATAGTTACCTTTGGATTGTAAATGGGAAGCAGAGCCGAAGCTGAAAAATTTCCCTGAGTCCTTTCATAAATTAATGGCTGAGATTAATTGTCAATGGCTTCTTCCTTCAGAGCTCAGTTTTTTCAACTACTATGTCTTAGTGACCATATTGAAATTACTTTTGACTTGCTTCCCTCACACATAAAGTAGGTTTGGATCCCAAAAGAACATTTGCTTCTGTTTGCTTATACATATGGCATGCTCCATATGTTGGTATGGTACACACCAGAAGGACTGAGGATAATCTCTATATCCCCCCCCCCCTCAGATTTGTCTAAAGATGCATGTTGGGTGTGTGTGTGTGTGTGTGTGTGTGGGTGGTGGGTGGGATGTGGTTTGTTGATGTTTACTGGGCTATAGCAATTGGATTATTTATTTATTTATTATTTCAATTTACATACCATCCTTCCCGAGAAGGCTCAGGGTGGTTTACAACAACAACCAACACAATCACCGTAAAATATTAAAACATAAAAACAGCTTTAGACCAGAGTGGACTATGCAGCATTAAAGATTAAAGGCCTGTCGAAAAAGGTAGGTCTTACATGCCCTCCTGAAGGCCTTCAGATCAGTTATTGATCGGGTCTCCTCAGGAAGGGCGTTCCAGAGAACAGGCGCTACTGAAGAAAAAGCGCGCTGCCGCGTCGATGATAAGAGGCAGACCTTGAGAGATGGAACCTCCAATAGATTTCGATCCATGGACCGTAGTGGCCTCTGGGGAATGTGTGGGGGAAAGACGGTCCTTCAGGTACACTGGCCCCAGACCATGCAAGGCCTTAAAGGTTAGCACCATCGCTTTGAAGGCAATCTGGCATTCAATCAGGAGCCAGTACAAACGCTGCAAGACTGGCATGATGTGGCATGATAGTGTCACTCCAGCCAGAAGTCGAGCGTTTTGCACCAGCTTAAGTTTCCGGATTACCGACAAAGGAAGGCCAATGTAAAGGGCGTTACAGTAGTCCAGTCTTGAGATGACCGTGGCCTGGATTACTGTAGCCGGGTCATCACTGGAAAGGTAGGGCTCCAGCCACCTTGCCTGGCGCAGATGGAAAAACGCTGCTCTGCTCATGGCGGAGACCTGAGCCTTCATCTTCAGCAGAGGGTCCAGTTGGACCCCTAGGCTTTTAACCAAGGGTGACAGGGTAACCACCCTGCTGTCCATGATTGGCAACCGGAGCTCGCCCCCCCACCCAGGACGACCCAGCCACAGGACTTCCGTCTTTGACGGGTTCACCCTCAACCTGCTGGCCTGTAGACACCCAGTCACGGCTTCAAGGCACTGATGGAAATAATCGGGTACAGAATCTGGCCAGCCATCCATCCTCAGCACCAGCTGGGTGTCATCGGCGTACTGATGACACGGCAGATCAAAACTAGGCACCAGTTGGGCAAGTGGACACATATAGATGTTAAATAATAGAGGAGCGAGGATAGCCCCTTGGGGGACCCCACAATTAAGGGGGACCCTTTCTGAGACCATCCCTCCCCTCTCCACCTGTTGTCCCCGATCTTGGAGATAGGAGGCCACCCATTTAAGAGCGGAACCCCTAAATCCCGTCATGGCTAAACAGTGGATCAATAGCGAATGGTCGTCTGTGTCAAATGCTGCCGTGAGGTCCAATAACACGAGCAGCGCTGACCTAACTTGGTCCAACTGGCAGCGCAGCTGGTCTGTGATGGAGACCACCTCTATGTCCATTAATTTCATTCTTTGCGAAGGATGTTTGTAGCAATGTACTGAATCTACGCCAGGGTTCTTCTTGGAGATAGTTTGCTGAGATAGTTCTGTGATTTGGAGGATACATTTCCTTCTCTTTAATTAAAAAAAGAATTTGAGCTTGTTTTTAAAAATCAATTACATTGTGGAAGGACTGAGAGATTTGTGCCACCAGACTCAGAGATTTGAACTCTTACTGCGTACAAGATTACATTTGGGATGTTTGTATTCAATCGATTTAGTGCTTCTCTTGTCTTGGTCTCAAACACATATTTCATGATCATTTGCATTCTAGAATCGGTATGTATTGCAGAAGAATAGGGAGAAGAATTGGGCTTCCCCTTCCAGCCATGCTGGATGGGGATGTCTATTTGCCCAAACTGATGAAGGAGACTAAGTTATAGAGGCAGAGTGCAACTTATAGGCACTCACCCATCTCTACTCCTGGTATTGGAGCAGGAAACGTCAGCCCACCCTACAGTAGTGTACCAAGGGGTCGCTTCAGGGCTGGATAGGAACACCTCCCGCCACACACACACACACACATACACACACTTAACAGGTTGTTTTTTGCCTACGCCAGTGTTTTTCAACCTTTTTTGAGCCGCGGCACATTTTTTACATTTACAAAATCCTTGGGCACGCCACCAACCAAAATGACATAAATTGACACTCTAACACAGTAATACATATAGTTAATATGTTTAATGTATTTATACATTCAGTGTGAAACCTGAGCCTGTTTCGATGAACACAACATATATATGACTTCCTCTAACATATTTATTAGGCATGAGAAAAAAGTTATGAAAATGAAATGATTCGGAAGAAATTCGTAAGAAATGGGACTTTACAGTTTTTACGCAACTCACTGGCAAACCAGGAAGTAGCCTTTCTTTTTCGACACTGGGCGGCGCCATTTTTGCATCTGGTGCGTAAGTGTCGTGGGACGTGGATGGCTTCTTTGCCCTTAGTCAACGCGGTTTCTGATTGGTTAATGGAGACCAGATGGTACCATAAAAGCACCTTCTTTCATTTAGCCAATCAGCGAGAGAGAGCTTCCTTCTCCTCTCTCGCCTATGGCAGGGCGGCGAGAGAGGAGGAGGATGCCCCCCACGCCCCTCGCTGCCTCTCTCTAGCCCCGATCCATGGATCCATGGATCGGGCAAAAAGAGAGCGGGGGGCGAGCGAGGGCCTCCTCCTCCTCCCGCCTATGGCAGGGGCGAGAGAGGAGGAGGATGCCTCGCCTCGCTGCCTCTCTCTAGCCCTGATCCATGGATCCATGGATCGAGGCTAGAGAGAGGCAGCGAGGGGCGCAGGGGCATCTTCCTCCTCTCGCTGCCCTCCCTCCTTTCCCTGCCAATAAACCAAGTATTGGCAAAGAAAGGAGGGAAAGAGGAAGCGAATCGCCTCCTCCTTCCCCTCCTTTCCTTGCCAATACTCGGTTTGGCAAGGAAAGGAGGGGAAGGAATGCCCTCCTTTCCTTGCCAATAAATCTAAGTATTGGCAAAGAAAGGAGGGAAAGAGGAAGCGAATCGCCTCCTCCTTCCTCCTTTCCTTGCCAATACTCCGGTTTATTGGCAAGGAAGGGGGGGATGAATTCCCTCCTTTCCTTGCCAATAAATCAAAGTATTGGCAAAGAAAGGAGGGAAAGAGGAAGCGAATCACCTCCTCCTTCCCCTCCTTTCCTTGCCAATACTCCGGTTTATTGGCAAGGAAAGGAGGGGGAAGTGAATGCCCCTCCTTTCCCTTGCCAATAAATCAAAGTATTGGCAAAGAAAGGGAAAGAGGAAGCGAATCCTCCTCCTTCCTCCTTTCCTTGCCAATACTCCGGTTTATTGGCAAGGAAAGAAAATGGGGGAATCCCCCTCCTTTCCTTGCCAATAAATCAAGTATTGGCAAAGAAAGGAGGGAAAGAAGCGAATCGCCTCCTCCTTCCCTCCTTTCCTTGCCAATACTCCGGTTTATTGGCAAGGAAAGGAGGGGAAGTGAATGTCCCCCCCTCCTTTCCTTGCCAATAAATCGAAGTATTGGCAAAGAAAGGAGGGAAAAGGAAACGAATCGCCTCCTCCTTCCCTCCTTTCCTGCCAATACTTCGGTTTATTGGCAAGGAAAGGAGGGGAAGTGATCCCTCCTTTCCTTGCCCAATAAACCGAGTATTGGCAAAGAAAGGAGGGAAAGAAAGCGAATCACCTCCTCCTTCCTCCTTTCCTTGCCAATACTCCGGTTTATTGGCAAGGAAAGGAGGGGGAAGTGAATGCCCCCCCCCTCCTTTCCTTGCCAATAAATCAAAGTATTGGCAAAGAAAGGAGGGAAAGAGGAAGCGAATCACCTCCTCCTTCCCCTCCTTTCCTTGCCAATACTCCGGTTTATTGGCAAGGAAAGGAGGGAAGTGACCCCCTCCTTTCCTTGCCAATAAATCAAAGTATTGGCAAAGAAAGGAGGGAAAGAGGAAGCGAATCACCTCCTCCTTCTCCTCCTTTCCTTGCAATACTCGGTTTATTGGCAAGGAAAGGAGGGGAAGTAATCTACCTCCTTTCCTTGCCAATAAATCAAAGTATTGGCAAAGAAAGGAGGGAAAGAGGAAGATCAATCTCCTCCTTCCCCTCCTTTCCTTGCCAATACTCCGGTTTATTGGCAAGGAAAGGAGGGGGAATAAATGCCCCCTCCTTTCCTTGCCAATAAATCAAAGTATTGGCAAAAGAAAGGAGGAAAGAGGAAGCGAATCGCTCCTCCTTCCCCTCCTTTCCTTGCCAATACTCCGGTTTATTGGCAAGGAAAGGAGGGGAAGTGAATGCCCCCTCCTTTCCTTGCCAATAAATCAAGTATTGGCAAGAAAGAGGAAAGAGGGAAGAACGAATCGCCTCCTCCTTCCCCTCCTTTCCTGCCAATACTCAGGTTTATTGGCAAGGAAAGGAGGGAAAGTGGTCCCCTCCTTTCCTTGCCAATAAACCGAAGTATTGGCAAAGAAAGGAGGGAAAGAGGAAGCGAATCACCTCCTCCTTCCCTCCTTTCCTTGCCAATACTCCGGTTTATTGGCAAGGAAAGGAGGGGAAGTGAATTCCCTCCTTTCCTTGCCAATAAATCAAAGTATTGGCAAAGAAAGGAGGGAAAGAGGAAGCGACGCCTCCTCCTTCCCCTCCTTTCCTTGCCAATACTCCGGTTTATTGGCAAGGAAAGGAGGGGAAGTGATGTCCCCTCCTTTCCTTGCCAATAAATCGAAGTATTGGCAAAGAAAGGAGGAAAAACGAATCGCCTCCTCCTTCCCCTCCTTTCCTTGCCAATACTTCGGTTTATTGGCAAGGAAAGGAGGGGAAGGAGGCTATTCGCTCCTCCCCGTCACATGGATGGCTGATAGTGAGACCTTTGTTTTCTGATGGCTCAATGTACACAAACCTCCTTTTCTTGCTCATCCGCTTTTTACAAGCACGTTGATGTCTCTAAAGGCCAATCTGAGATAGGCACGTTCGGTTGCAGAAAGCACAGCAGAATGTCTCCTTGGGTGATGTTGTTTCCAAGTCGCAGTTCTTTCTGCGTTGTCGTTTCTCTTCGATACTCATTCGGCGTGTCTTCTCGAAAGAGGCCGCAGCGTTGTGGATAATGCGTCTCCATGCCTCCCGATGTGAGGCCAGGGTGGAACATTGTTGGTGATCAATCTGGCTGAACTTGAGATGTTGTTTCAGGGAGTCCTTATATGTCTTTTTTGGGGCGCCTCTCTTGTGCTGACCAGTGGCAAGTTCACCATAGAGTAGTATCTTTGGGAGGCGGTGGTCCTCCATCCTAGAGACGTGCCCTGCCCATCGCAGCTGTGTTCTCAATAGCATGGCCTCAATGCTGGTGATCCCTGCTTGCTCAAGGACAGCAACATTCGTCATAGTCGGTCCAGTGTATGTTTAGGATTGTGCGAAGACAGCGCTGATGTAAGCGTTCGAGGAGTCGAGGTGTTGGCGATAGGGTGACCCATGTTTCAGACCCATAAAGGAGAACAGACAGTATGATAGCTCTGTACACACTGATTTTGGTACTTTGCCTCAGGTTCTTGTTGCTCCAGACTCTTTTGTGACTTCGGTTTATTGGCAAGGAAAGGAAGGGGAGGGATAAAATATTAAATACACACATAGAATACAGTTAGGGGAGAACTGACAGGAAGGAAAGGTGGAAGGAAGGAGAGAAGAAGGCAAGGACAGAAAGAGATAGCGTAGCGAAGGAAGGAAGGAAGGAAGGAAGGAAGGAGAAAGGGAAATAAAAAGTGAACAAAGGAAGGAAGGAGACAAAGGAAAAAGTAGAGAAAGGGGGAGGGAAGGAAAGAGAAAAGAAGGGATGTGGAACCAAAGAGCAAAGGAAGGAATGAAAGAAGAGGGTAGAGAAGGTCACAATTGTACTGAGAGCTAGTAACTAGCTCTTATATTTATGTTATACATCTACAGATCCAGTGAATTGCACTGCAGAGGTGAAGAGGAATGTTCCCCCCTTGATTTTAACTGTTTCCCTGCTTTTCCTACTTTAGAACTAATTAAGAATTTCGTTAATAATTACGTTACATTTTAGAACTTTTTGGATTTTTTTTTGTAAGTCTTTCTTTTACTAATCAAAAAAATCCCCCCCCCCCATTAGATTTTAGAATCACGATTTTTGGGTTCTAAACCATCCCTATATACATGGCTAAAATGTCTTCTCTCAGCCTTCTCTTCTTCAGGCTAAACATGCCCTGCTCTTCATGCTGCTCCTCATAGAGCTTGTTCTCCAGACCTTTGTGAAATTTCACCCTGAGTGAAACTTGTATCCAGTTAACTATGGATGTCATGAAGCTGTTATAAACAGTTCCTTGGTGGGGGGGGAGGCAACTCTCAAAAAATCCAGTAAAATCGTTTAAAAAAACCCAAAACATTTCCAAGCAGAGAGGCTCAATTTGTTTCTTGGAAAACGGTGAGGGGCCTGCTAGGAGGGGGAGAGTGCCAATTTCCCACGGCACACCTGATGATCGCTTACGGCACACTAGTGTGCCACGACACACTGGTTGAGAAACACTGGCCTATGCTATACTGTTGAGGCTAATGGTTAACTGCCATCAGGTGGAACCATTATGTTTTTAGTATTGGTGCATATTTATAGTCATTTTATATTCCAGCATGGAATGCTTGCTGTGTATATGTTGTGCTCTGCCCTGAGTGCCCTTTGGGGTGAGAAGGACGGAATATAAAGGTTCCAAATAAATAAATCCTGGCTGCAAACTAAGAAGCAACAAACAAACTGAGTTCACTCAACCTAGAGCTCTCCATAAGTGCCGTAAAATTTCATATTTTATTCATGACCAAATGACATGAAAATGATGGGGGAAATCATCATTATTTCAGCTTCTTCTTTTGGGAAGTGGTTTGAAAACCAGAGGGTTGTCCTCCAGTAATCTGGTTGCACAATTTCTTTGAACGTTCAGATGTTCTTCAACTTGGATTCTCCTGGTGTTTTGAACTTTGGTTTTCAAAGGCCACAGTCAACATGGCCAATGATAAGAAGCTCTTGGTTTCAATGTTGGAAACATCCTGGGATGTGTTGAATTTGACTTGAATTTTGATTGTAGGCAATCAGTGTCTTGAGTTGGGAGCCCCCTCCCCACCTCCAGCACCAACCACTGCTCTGAGATCAGAGTGAAGAGAGGGGCCAGGAAGACAGTTCCATCTTGCCTCCTGCACTGTGCTTATAATATAATATAATATAATAATGTAATACAATATAATATAATAATGTAATAAAATATAATACTACTACTAATAATATGATAATTATATATTTTATATTACATGTAATATGGGAAGTCTGACTTGGCCACGGTGGTCCATTCTCTGGTTATATCCCGTATAGATTACTGCAATGCTCTCTACGTGGGGTTGCCTTTGAAGACTGTTCGGAAGCTGCAACTAGTCCCACGTTCGGCAGCCAGGGAACGACCAGGAGCGGGGCCCAGGGAGCAGACACCTCCCTTGCTGCGCCAGCTCCACTGGCTGCCAATTAGCTTCTGGGCACAATTCAAAGTGCTGGTTTTAACCTACAAAACCCTATACGGTTCTGGCCCAGTTTACCTATCTGAACTGATTCTCCCCTATGAACCATCAAGGATACTAAGATCCTCCGGAGAGGCTCTGCTCTCGGTTTCACCAGCTTCGCACGCGCGGCTGGTGGGGGCGAGAGACAGGGCCTTCTCTGCGGTGGCCCCTCGAATGTGGAACACTCTCCCAAGTGATATTAGATCTGCCCCCTCTCTGTTGTCCTTTAGGAGGCTGGTGAAGACTTGAATGTGGAACCAGGCCTTCCCAGAATAGGCTGAGATTGGCTATTGTCTGAATCAATTCCATCCCTCCTGACATTCAGGAAAAAAGTAAAAAGTAAAGGCCTGGCTATGGAACCAGGCATTTGCACAATAGCACAAGGCAGTATTTTAGACTGGATTTTAATGGAAAGTTGTTGACTGGGGCTCAATTTCTGTTTATGGATGGAACACTGTTTTTAACATAAATGAATGCATAGGATATGTTAATGTAATTGTATTTTAATGTATTTTATTGTTGAATGTTGGGGTTTTATACTGTGCTTTACTGTGTAGGCATCGAATTGTGTCTTTTTTGGAAGCTGCTCTGAGTCCCCTCCTGGGGGTTGAGAAGAGCGGGGTAAAATGCCAGAAATAAATAAATGAATGAATGACCACGTTTACAGATTGAGTGGAATTGTTTTAGTGGCGATGTGGTTTTATGCTGGGATTTTTATGTATTTTAATAGGTTGTTGTAATTGTTTTAAAATTGTATAGCATTGATTTTTGCTGTAATGCCGGTCTGAGTACCTCGATAGACGTGAGAAGGTCAGGGTACAAAAGTTTTAAATAAATAAACAAACAAGTAAATAAATAAAGCAAAAGATTTTTCCCAGGTTCATCATCAGGAATAGGCAAGCTTCAAGTCAAACTATTGGATAGAAGTATTCCTGCTTTACGTTTGTAACTATTTTGAAAAAAAACTTTTTTTCTTTAAAAATAAAGAGAGAAATGTTATTACATAAAAGTCCAGTTTTTTGAAATATGCAGCTCTTTTAAAATGTCATCCGTCTTGCTAGTCCAAGTGAAACCCATGGGCTTTCCCCTTCACCAGGGAAAGTAATAAAGGTCAATAGTCTTTGAAGATTCTTGAGGGAAGATCAAATGCATTTGGAATTAATGCTCTTTTTAATGTGCTGTACTACTGATTAGAACACACTGAACTGTTCCCAATGCATGCCGAGGCTGACCCGCGCATACAAGACTGCACTCTCCACATTAAGAAGCAACATGTCACCCCTGGCAGATCCAATATGGCTGCCAAAGAGTTATCCGGGAGCATGGAGAAATCTGAGATTAACCTTTGGAGGAAAAGGTGTGTGGAGAAGTCTGAATTGAATCCAGAATGAGGAATCAAACTGAGTTTCTAATCAGATCACAGCGTGCTTCATGCAGTCTTGTAAATTCCACAACACTGGGATTAGAGCACATAACTGATTAAGAACATGAGAAGTGCCTTTCTGGAGTAGACCAAAAGCTAACCCAAGCCAGCATTCAACATCTATGAGTCGTATCTACTAGGCTTGGTCTCTGCGGTTTAAAAATCATTTGAAATTGGATTAAATTCATATTAAAAGCTAATTTTGATGTTTACCGCACCTCGAGCGCCAACCCGGAAGTGGACTTTGTTTACCGAACCTGGGGGCCGTGATTTTTCTTAATTATTGTAATTGATGCTTCATTATTGTAATCACACACCAGAGAGTCCTGTCCCTGCATTCTGTCTTGTCGGGGAAGCAGGGGGAAGCATGCTAAAGCATTGCCAAAGCCGCAGACATGAGGAATGGATAGCAGAGGGAATGGATCGATCCTTCTCCCTGTCTTCTCCTGGCTTCCCCTTGGCTCCCACCTTCATTCATCTTATTGCTACAGCCTACCTAGCACCGTCACCTCACCATCCTGCCCTCCTGTCCCTGTGAAGCTGCATGAATCTTGTTATTTTTTTAACAACTGGGAGTTGTAGGCCAAAACCATCTGGAATAAGCATGCACTGGAATAAGAACTAATAATGAATTTCGTTATTAATTACGTTACATTTCAGAATTTTTCTGGAATTTTTTTGTAAGTCTTTCTATTACTAATTTTAAAAATCCCCCCCTCCATTTGATTTTAGAACCAATTTTTTGGATCAACCAAGCCTAGTATCTACATTGTTATTGCCTGCAGTGATGTTCATACTGATGTTCAGTCCAGTCTTTTTTTATTCCATGGGTTTATCCTCTGTGCCTTCCATGCCTTCGAAAATCCAGGATCAGAACCAATTTGGGGAAAATATACCTTGTCATTTGGGAGTGGTAGTTGCTGGAATTTATAGTTTACCTACAATCAAAGAACCTCTTGAACCCCATTAACAATAGAAGTGGGCCAAAATTCCCACACAGAACCCCCTTGCCTTGAAGGGACTCGCTAGCTCGAGCCTCCCTCCAGCCTCACATGCTTCCCCGTACATGCACACAACGCTGTCATGCACCGAGCACATCTGCTCTCCCCTCCCAGCTTGGATTCTCAGAAAGTGCCCTCCCCTTGGCTAGGAGGCCGACCAATCACAGCGGAGGAGGGCTTTAGGTAGGGGGATTCGCTGTCTGTTGCCAAAAAGGAAGAGAAGGACAGGCATGGCCGGATTACTCATAAGGCCAACCTAGGCCATGGCCCAGGGGCGCATGCTGAGGAAGGGCGCAAATCACGGACCAAAAAAACCCTGGTACGTGCCCCTCTTTCCCCCTTTCTCATGCCCCTCCTTGCTTCTTCTCCCGGCAAAGTCTCTCGCTCTCTGGGCAGCGGCACGGCCCTCCTGGCTCCCTGGGAAGCCGTCTCCATGGCGACTCGCCTGGCTCCCCTGGCAGCAGACTGTTAATTCCTGCAGCCAGAGCCGAGCTGCCGAGTCCGGGAGAGGGCGGTGGGAGGGAGGGGAGAAGGAGGAGAAGGAGGCAACTAGGAGGAAAGAAAGAAAGAAAGTAAAGAAGGAAGAGAGGGAGGGAGGTAGGGAGAGAAAGGGCGTGGCTTGGGTGGACCTCTCCCAGGTCCCCAGCACGAGACCACACCAGCCCAGGCTCGCTCCTGCACTCTCAGACCAAACCGGGGCGCTGCTTGGCCAAAGGGAGCTGCGGAAGGGAGGAAAGGATCAAGGCCAGGGTCTGGCTCTCCTGCCTTTGGGAGCAGCTGAACAAAAACCGCACAAACCCCAACCTGAATCTTCCCTCGCTCTGCGGGAGCACATGCCAAGCTCTCTCTCTCTCTCTCTCTCTCTCTCTCTCTCTCTCTCTCTCTCTTGCTTGCTCTCTCTCTCTTGCTCTCTCTCTCGCATGCACTCTCTCTCTTGGTCTCTCTCTCTCTCTCTTCCTCTCTCTTGCTCTCTCTCTTGCTCTCTCTCTCTCTCGCTCTCTCTCTCTCTCTCTCTCTCTCTCTCTCTCTCTCTCTCTCTGTCTCGTGCCTTTGGAGTGAGTTTGCACCCGCTGTGCTCTCCCCAAGCCTCCCGAGGAGACCTTCAGAGCACAGCGGAGCTTTCTAGCCGGTAGGAATGGGGACCTTGGAGGTGGCGGGAGGTGCCTACTCGCCTTTCTCTTCTGCTCTGGAGGCACCATGGTGAAAGCCAACCAAGTGTGGGTCTGAGTGGTGTGTGTGGGGGGGCAGTAGAGATTGATTTAAAGGGGGCCTAATTCCAAAGTGTGGTCTAGGGCGCAAAAAGGTTTTAATCCGGGCCTGAGGACAGGTGGAGAGATCTTCAGCCTTCTCTGCCAAAGGGTTCCTAAGACTATCAGAAATATATGTTTTGTGATGGTCTTTGGTGACCCCTCTGAAACCCCCGCTTGACCCCTCCAGGGGTCTCAACCCCCAGGTTGAGAAATGCTGCTCTACGAGAGACTCCCACTAGGTCTCTGCAAATATATGAAGACTGGCTGCAAATAAAATTTCAAATACCTTCTGGTTTCAATTTTTTTTTTTACTATTTTGAGCTGATTTTCTTTCTTTTGCAGAATGAACAAGCTAAATTTCATAATCTTTCTTCAGTATGGGTAATCTGGTTACCAATGAACCAATTTGTTTTCCCCAAGGGCATGGAACCACCAAAGCTCCGAACAAGGTGCATACCAACGGAATATTTCGCTTCCAAGGTGTCACATTTGAACAAAGTACCTCCACTTGCCTAATTGCATTTTCTTTCTCTTTTCATATTTCCCAGATTATATTTAATTGAAAAGAAGCAGGCTAATCATTCTTGAGCTGCACCTCACAAAGCAGTATTGATTCCCAATATTCATAGGCACCATTTATTACAATAAATTTCTAGCCAAGGTGCCAAAATTCACGAAGGTCCCATTAATCTTACATGTGCACTCTCACCATTGAAATCTGTTTGGTATGATAGTTGCATGAAGAAGACTTGGGGAAAGGGTTCTGCTTCTTTTGCTCAGCAAAGTGACATCTGTTTTGGGGTTTTTTTCCCATAGACTGAATGATGTGTTGTGGAAATACATGCAACTGATCTTCAAAAACTCATAGGTAAACTGGTTTCAATAAAAACAGTTAAAAGAATATTACAACAAAGAAAAAAAAAGGATTCATGGATAAGGTCCAACTTACCTGTCCGAATGCATCTCTCCCTATGAACCATCAAGATGCTTAAGATCACCCAGAGAGGCCCTGCTCTCGGGCCTGCCTGCTTTGCAGGCGCACCTGGCGGGGACGAGAGATAGGGCCTTTTCAGTGGTGGCTCCTCGGCTTTGGAACTCCCTTCCTAGTGACATCAGATCGGTCCCCTCCGTCCTGACATTTTGTAAGAAAGTCAAAACTTGGCTTTTCGAGCAAGCATTCGCAGACGAACTTTAATCGAGATCAAGGATTTGTATGACGATGAAACAGAAACTGATTTTAAGATTGTGGAGCTGAGATTTGTATTTTGTAGTTTTTAACTGTTAATTTTATATGTTTTTATATGACTGTTTTTATCTTGTGATGTATTGTATATGGGCATTTGTTGTCGCTTGTTCACCGCCTCGAGTTGCCTTCGGGCTGAGAAGCATGGCAAATAAATAATAAATAAGGAAACTTTTTGGGCTATGGCGCAGGTAGTTAGTAGCCAGCTGCATTAAATAACTACTGAACGAGAGGTCATGAGTTCGAAGCCAGCCCGGGTTGGAGTAAGCTTCTGAACATTAATAGTCTAGCTTGCTGTTGACTTATGTAGCCTGAAAGACAGTTGCATCTGTCAAGAAGGAAATTTAGGTACTGCTTAACGCGGGAGGCTAATTTAACTAATTTACGACACCATAAAGCCTTCCAGCAGGTGCAAAAGAATGAGGAAGTACTCCATCAAGGACTCAGTATCACAAGTAGATGGTGAAGTGGAAGCTCCCCCTTGTGGCTAGAATCAGCATACCCTCATGGATCTGGGAAAGCTGGAATGTTAAATTGCCTCTGTGTCTGTCTATTAGGCCTGTTTTATCACAGAAAAAAACTGCTACAAAACCTGCTGCCTAGTCCCTTCCCGTTCACGTCCCCGGCTGCCATGGCGAAACCCCACCCCTCCCGAGGTGGTTTCCCCTCATTGGCTGCTGCTTGCCTCCTAACGCTGGGTCTTGTCCAAATCACTTCCTGAGTCGGAACAAATGGCGACAGTGGCTTCAAAAGGGCAAGGTTACTTCCAGGTTCCCAAATTGCTTCGAAATCGCTTCAAAAAGGAATTTGATCCAAATGTAATCCGAATTATGAAGATTCTGACTGGACATAACTGTTGCACCTCAGAACTCGGACAGCCCCTCCTAGATCACACACACGCAGGCAGATGCAATAAATGTTCTTTTATTTAGAATAAAGGTTAAGAATAGTCCAAGGAAATAAGAATAAAGCAATCCAAAATAGTTCAATTAAGTTCTGTAGCTGTAAGCCCAAGCGGCTTAAATCCCAAGGAAAGCAAAGTTCCAAAGCAAGGCAAACCGCTCCGGTGGTCAAACGTGGTACTTGAGGCAAACCGCAACGGCGGTCAACATGAACTTGACTCTGAACCGCTCTGGCAGTCGGCGTGAGCTTGGAGACTTGAACGTGAGACTTGATCAAGCTGAACGTGGCTTCAGGTCTGACCAGAAGCCTGGGAGCAAAAACTAATAAGGAAGCTAGTCTCGATGGGCCCATCCCACCCCCTTCCTTAGATTTCACGATTTCCTAGAATCTCTGATGTTTGCCCTTCTATCAAACACCGGCTCGTTAGCAGGCCCAGCTGCACCGTTATCAGAGTGAGAAACAGGAAACTCCTCTCCTCTGGAATGCTCATCTGGGAAGGGAGTAGAAACTCTCTCTTGGGAACCAGGGCCACCGGGCCTCTCATAGTCTGATGCAGAATCCGCTTCCATGGAATCCTCGGTAAACTCATCTGCAGTCCTATATCCCTCTAGCCCAGGGGTGCTCATTAGGTAGATCGTGATCGACTGGTTGATCCCAGGACCGAAGGTCGATCCCAGCTGGATGGAGCACTTCTCAGGGGGCGAAGCCAGGCTGCGCAAAGCCCCGCCCCCTTCCCCCCGGCTTTAGCGTTTCCGCAGCTTCTGGAGGGAAGAGGGGAATGCCAAGGCAGTAGTGGCATAGATAGCCACTACTGGCTTGGCATCCCCCCCCTCGCTCTTGCCTCCAGAAGCTGTGGAAATGCTAAAGCCAGAGGGGAAGGGGTCGGAGCCAGGCTGTTCGAAGCCCCGCCCCCTTCCCCTTGCTCCGCCCTGGTAGATCTTTCAGACTTGGTTTTATTACAAGTAGCTCACATGCTGAAAAAGTATGGGCACCCCTGCTCTAGCCATTCATCATCCCATTGCAAACTCTTGTTTGGGGGCCCATACCCATCTGGCCATTCGTCATCCCCAAACTGCCCCTGATCAGCTGGGACCTGATCCTGATCAGCTGGGACCCCCGGTGCCTGACTCTGACCACTGGGCTGACTAGGCTGAAACACCACAATAACCATAATACACAATACACAAACAAAGGCAAAGATTTTCCTTTCCATCTCTGGTGTCTGGTGGCAATGCTCACCTCTGGTCAAGAGGAGGTGCTCTTGTTCTATTTTTCCATGCTGAGGAACCTGTTGTCCGTAGACCCTGCTGGAAATATTTGCAGGCATGGGTGCCTTTTACCTTCCCGCTGAAGTGGTACCTATTGATCTACTAACATTGTATGTTTTCAAACTGCTAGGTTGGCAAAAGGAAAGACTAACTGTGGCTTTGAACTGCCAATCTTCTAGTTAGCAAGTTTTCTGCAGGTAGCTGTTTAACCCGCTGTGCTACTGCAGCCCCAGTAAACAGGCCTGGATTGAGACCTTTTTGTGCCCTAGGCCACACTTTGGAATTACGCCCCCTTTCACACGCCGCCACTTGGGCCCCGCCCCTGGAGGGAGTGACGTCGTTCGGGCCCCGCCCCCGAAAGGAGTGACATCGCTCGGGCCGCACTCCTCCTCCCACCCTCCTTTTGAGGACACGCCGAGTTGTCCCAGCGGCAGCTGCGCGGCGCCCTTCCACGCAGCGCCCCATTCACGCAGCACAGCTGCCGCTGCCTTTAGGACAACTTGCCGTGGTCTCAGAAGGAGGGAGGGAGGAGGAGTGCAGCCCGAGTGACGTCACCCAGACCCCGCCCCCAGAGGGAGTGACATCACTCAGGCCCTGCCCCCAAAGGGAGTGACGTTGCTCGGGCCGCACTCCTCCTCCCTCCCTCCTTCTGAGGACATGCCGAAGGATGGGATGCCACGTGGAAGGGTGCCACACAGCTGCCGCTGGGAGAACTTGGCATGAGTAATCGCCTTTTTTTTGGCCTTGATCTGGCGCCCCCTCGGCTTACGCCCATAGGCCACAGCCTTGCTGAACTAATGGATAATCCGGGCCTGCCAGTAAAATGGATTTACTTTATTTGAGACTAATCAGGCCATGGACTGCAAGAGTTGCAAGGCATCTTGAGGCCATTTGGTGCAATCTCATGATTACTGCCGGAAATCCAAGGTTGGTCTTCAAACTAGAGTTGGACAAGAAATTCTTGCAGAAATGTAACTGTTTCATTCTTCCCAAGAACTGGTGTTCGTAGACCCATTGGTCTTTGAGAAATCCTGCTTTCAGGGCAAAGATGAGAACGATGAAAATCTAAGCTAGTGTTTTAAATTCTTCTCTATACAGTTGGGAGGTGATTAAATATCATATGCTTAAGCTATGCCAACCCAGCATTAATTTACTTTCATATTAATTCAATATAAGTGTCAAATGAATGACATTTTTGTCCATAAGATGCTCCTCTTGGGCGAAATGCAAAAGTTCATCTCAAAAATGAAAGCTGTCCAGGGAGCTGTTCTTATTCATCGTTCTATGTTAACTTCCCCAGCCAGACCTATAAAATGAGCTGCTCCCTTTATCACAACATGTTTGGATAGATCTACAGACAGTTCGATTATGACGGAGATCCTATTTGGAGATGTAGATCCCACATGCAATTATTTGTCCTTTTACCACCTGGGAGATGTCAAACCTCAAAGGTGTGTGTCTTTTCCTTTCCACAAGAGCCTGGAGCAGTGGATCTTGGTGATCTGAGTCATTACTTCCTCCACTTTCCTCTAGTTAGGAGCAGCAGCACTAGTCTCTCAACAGATGTCCACCTATTTATTTTTATTTATTATTATTTACATTATTTATAGTCTGCCCTTCTCACCCTGCAGGGGACCCAAGGCGGATCACAATGCACATATACAGGCAAACATACAATGCCATAGACATACAACATATATAGACAGACAACAAGCTACACAATTGGTCGAGAGCTCACCCTGACCCAGGCAGGCCTCAAACTCATGACCTTCTGGTCAGTAGAGATCTTATGCAGCTGACTCCCAGCCAGCTGTCCCACATTCCCGGTGCACTTAGCCTTTGTAATAATAATAATAATAATCATCATCATCATCTCTCGGCATTACTTTGCGAATGAAGATTCTTAGGAAGGACTCATCGCACGCTTTTTACAAGTGCGTTGATGTCTAAAAAGGGCAATCTGAGATAGGCAAGTCCGGTTGCAGAAAGCACAACAGAAGATCTCCGTAAGTGATGTTGTTTCCAAGTTGCAGTTCTTTCTGCGTTGTCGTTTCTCTTCGAGACTCATTCGGCGTGTCTTCTCAAAAGAGGCCGCAGCATTGTGGATAGTGCGTCTCCATGCCTCCCGATATGAGGCCAGGGTGGACCATTGTTGGTGATCAATCTGGCTGAGCCTGAGATGTTGTTTCAGGGAGTCCTTATATCTCTTTTTGGGGGCGACTCTCTTGCGCTGACCCGTGGCGAGTTCACCATAGAGTAGTATCTTTGGGAGGTGGTGGTCCTCTATCCTAGAGACGTGCCCTGCCCAGCGCAGCTGTGTTCTCAATAGCATGGCCTCAATGCTGGTGATCCCTGCTTGCTCAAGGACAGCAACATTAGTCACATAGTCAGTCCAGTGTATATTTAGGATTGTGCGAAGACAGCGCTGATGAAAGCGTTCAAGGAGTCATAGGTGTTGGCGATAGCTGACCCATGTTTCAGACCCATAGAGGAGAATAGACAGTACGATAGCGCTGTACACACTGGTTTTGGTGCTTTGCCTCAGGTGTTTGTTGCTCCAGACTCTTTTGTGAAGCCTTCCAAATGCACTATAGGCCTTTGCTAATCTGTGATCTATCTCTTTGTCAATCTTGGCCTCTGAAGAGATTATGCTTCCCAGGTAGGTGAACTGCTGAATGGACTGAAGCACAGATTTGCCTATGCTGATGTGGGGGTGATGGTGTTCTTCCTGTGGTGCGGGCTGGTAGATGACTTCCGTTTTCTTCAGGTTGACTTCCAGCCCAAACAGCTCTGCAGCTGCTCTTCCATCCTGCCCATTGACGCTCTTTGTCAGACCCTTCGGTTGTGACCTGTCTGGCGTGGGAGGCCCTACCGGTGACTATTATGCCACCGTCAGCATGTCTCACAACTTCATTAGGGTACGCAAGCCTCTCCCCCCCTGCAAGGGGGTGCCAATGGAGAGGAATAATAATAATAACAACAATAATAATAATGATATCAAGCATGGGAATGTGAAAGTGTCCAAAGGGTCAGAAAGACTTTGAAGAGTAAATTAAATGGCGGAAATACAATCAAGGCTCTCAACACCTTGGCCATGCAGTTTGTTTTGTGTTGTCAGTCAGGCCACCTCAGCAGTTTTTTTGTGTTTAGGTGTTTCACAGGTTTTTTGGTGAGGTCCCAACAGGGCAGGGAGACATGTGACCACTAGAAGTCAGGTCACCAGAAAATCTCTGCCACGGAGCTCGTTCTGTTTGATGTATATGGACACTGGACCAAACCAGATCCACCCTGATCATGATATCTATCATGATATTTCAATTCTTCTTCTGCTGGATTAACAGCTGGAAGCAGTGCTCCTGTTGCAAATCCAGCCATAAGTTGTGCTTTCAAAATGTGCACTGCCTTGTATCTCTTGTTGGAAGAAAAACAGGCAGGAAGGCAGGAAGAGATGGATGTTGTCCCCTGTTTTCTACTTTCTGCAAAGTGGAGAGAGAGAGCAAAATGTTTAATAACAAAGCAGAAGGAGAGAGAAAGAAAGAGAGTTATTCACATTTACGTAGATAGTACTGCCAGCAGGCAGAAGATAAAAGCTGATAAAAATAGGTCACACCTCTCAGCTTAATGATGCTCAACAGCCCTTGCATATAAAATCTTCCTGGAAACTGTGAGAAATAAGCAAAACAAGATACCAGGTTTAAGAATTATAACATACTAGTAAAATGAATTCTAATAGGTAACAGCAATGCTTACCATTGTGATGGGCAGAGTGATTGAAAGGAGGGCATGCAAAGGGAGAGATGTACTACCGAACAAAGCCACATACAGATGCACAACTGATAACATTAATAAATAGAAGAATATTCAGGTAAAAAAAGGTCTTTGGATGATATAAGAAATTAGAAACCCTCTAACCGAAGAATTATTCCACATTTGTTGTTCATTCGTTCAGTCGCTTCTGACTCTTTGTGACCTCATGAACCAGCCCACATCAGAGCCAGGCCTGGATTACCCATAAGGCCACCCTAGGCCATGGCTTAGGGGTGCAAGCCGAGGGGGGCGCAAAAACCACAACATGCGGCATGATGACTCTCTCTCTCTCGGGAGAGGGCGGGAGGAGAGCGCTGCGAGGGGGGGGGGAGGAGGGAATGGCCCCCCCCTCACCATCGCCCCCCATCTCCTTGTCAAGGAAGGAGGGTGCAAGGAGGAGATGGCAGAGGGCATGCGCGCGGCAGGAGGGCACGAGTGCCTTTGCCTCCTTCCCCAATGTTCCTGGGTACCAGCTCCGAAAGGCCCAGGGGCCGGGAAGGGGCTTGGGAGCTGCTCCATGGGCTCCTGCCTGGCCCAGCTGCACAAGGGCACTGAGCCAGGCCTGGGTGAGGCCTTGCTGGCCCTCCGCATGCAGCACATCAAGGAAGCTGGCGGCATCGCCCGCTTCCGGGAGTGCGGGGGGCTGGCGCCGCTGCTGAGGGTCCTGGCCAGCATCCCCAGGCCCCGCCACACCTTTGACCACGCCCTCAGCATCCTGGGCAACTGCTGCACCGAAGGCGGGAGCCGGGCCCACGTGCGCCAGCTGGGAGGCATCCTGCCCCTCGGTGAGAGAGGAGGGGCAGGCAGAAAGATGAAATGTAGGGGGGGGGGTGCGGTAGAGGTTGGTTTGGGGGCGCAATTCCTATGTGTGGCCTAGGGTGCCAAAAGGGGTTAATCCGGGCCTGATCAGAGCTCTCTGTCGATCATCACCTCCCCCAGCTCCTTCAGGGTCAAGCCAGTCACTACAAGGATGCCATCCATCCACCTTGCCCTTGGTCGGCCTCTCTTCCTTTTTCCTTCCATTTTCCCCATTGTCGTTGTCTTCTCTAAGCTTTCCTGTCTTCTCATTATATGGCCAACATACATCATCTTTGCCTCTAATATCCTTCCCTCCAGTGAGTAGTCAGGCTTTATTTCCTGACATATGGACTGGTTGGATCTTCTTGTGGTCCAAGGCACTCTCAGCATTTTCCTCCAACATCACAATTCACCTATCTTCCTTTGCTCAGCCTTCCCTATGGTCCAGCTCTCACATCCATAGGTTACTATGGAAAATACCATTGCTATAACGTTGTGGATCTTCGTTGCCAGTGTGATGTCTCTAGTCTTCACGATTTTATCAAGATTGGTCATTGCTCTCCTCCCAAGAAGTAAATGTCTTCTGATTTCCTAGCTGCAGACTGCATCTTCAGTAATCTTTCCACCTAGAAATACAAAGTCTGTCACGGCCTCCACGTTTTCTCCCTCTATTTGCCAGTTATCAATCATTCTTGTTGCCATAATCTTGGGTTTTTTTTATGTTTAACTGCAACCCAGCTTTTGCACTTTTTTTCTTTCACCTTGCTTATAAGGCTCCTCCTCAGTTCCTCCTCGCTTTCGGACATCAAAGTGGTATCATCGGCATATCTAAGGTTGTTAATGTTTCTTCCAACAATTTTTACCCTAGCCTTGCATTCATCAAGCCCCGCACATTGCATGATGTGTTCTGCATACAATTTGAATAGGTTGGGTGAGAGTATACAACCCTGCCGTATGTCTTTCCCTATCTTGAACAAGTCTGTTTTTCCATGGTCAGTTCTTACTGTTGCTACTTGGTTCCTTATACAGATTCCTCAGGAGAGAGACAAGCTGATTTGGTATGCCCATACCAACAAGAACTTTCCACAATTTATTATGATCCACACAGTCAAAGGTTTTAGAATAGTCAATAAATCAGAAATAGATGTTTTTCTGAAACTCCCTGCCTTTCTCCATTCTCCAGCGGATATTGGCCATTTGGTACCTTTAGGTCAGCAGTTCATCTGGCACAAGGGTTTAACCCACCACAGCTCCATCTACATTTATATAATTTCATAGATTCAATTGATCTAATCTACTCAGACTTGTATATCCAGCTGAGGTCGACACCTAAAATATGGAGGTACTTTGTTCAAATCTGTGTCCTAGAACAGTGCTGTCCAACTTCTGGCGGGTCCAGGGCCGGATAAGAGGTCACTGATGACCTGCGGGGCCGCCCGGCCCCGCCCCAGGCCTTGCCCCAGGCCCCGCCCCAGGCCCCGCCCCTCCTAAAGCCGCCGAAAAGGAGGCGTGGCGGCGCCAAGAGCAGCGCGTCACAGGCCTGGCATGACGCGCTGCTCTTGGCACCGCCTACTCCTCCTTTTTCGCGCCCCCTCCCTTCCTAGGCCGGGAGCCGCCGAAAAGAGGAGTGGGCGGTGCCAAGAGCAGCGCGTCATGCCAGGCCTGTGACACGCTGCCGTTGGCGCCGCCCTCTGCCCTTTTCGGCGCCCCCTCCCTTCCTAGGTAGGGAGGGGCGCCGAAAAGGAGGAGCTAGCTCTCTTCCTCCTCCCTGCCCCGCCTCCCCTCCCCCGGCCGCCATTTTTTAAAAAATCGATTTTTAAATTTAAAAATGGCGGCTGAGGGCATAGGTGGGGCCGTGTCCAACAGGCTACGGGGCCGAATCCGGCCCCGGGCCGCCAGTTGACAGCCCTGTCCTAGAAGATCTTCAGATTCTCTAGGTGTAACGATGCTAACTTTTAAACCGTGGCAGGGCAGGCTATCCTTTATATCCCACCTCTGCCACCAATTTGTAACAATTTAAATTATGTGAAGATCTGAATTCGAATCTGTGTCTTAAGTGTGGAGAGAATGTGAGGATTCAAACTCAGGTTGTGACAGGGCAGAATATATTGTCAATGCCATCACAATATGTAAGGATTCTCTTACTTTTCACTTGCTTCCACCATTCAATTTACTGTGCTTGGCTGCCCACTAAGAAAGAGGTGTTTTCAAGGCTTGTGGGAGAAAGAATAACCAGAATAGATGTTTTTATCAAAGAACTATCAAGTTTATTTAAACAGTGTTTCAAGCTTGGAGGTTTCAAGAGTTCAAGAGCTTGGGTGGTTACAATCTATTCAGAGGTACATGCTTAAGGTTACAATATGCTAACTATGGAGATACAGTCTAACACTAAGCTACTGCACTCCCAAAACTAATAACTCAGCAGTTTACACACACTCTGCTGATCAATTAACAGCCACTGCTTCCTTAGCAGTTTACACACCTCCACTACTACGCTTCCCCAGAGTAGAATCAGGCTTAGAACAGGGCTGTCCAACTTCTACCGGACCTGTGGCCGGAATTCCAATTACTGATGACCTGGGGGGCCAAAGGGTCTGCCTCCGCCCCCAGCTCCGCCCCCTCCCTGGCTCCACCCTTGCCCCGCCCCCTCCCTGGCTCCGCCCTCTCCCCGCCTTGGAGGTGTCTGTGGAGGACACCGAGGCTTTGACTTGGAGATAGAGATGAACACCAAAATCCCAGTCTCAAGTCCCAGTCCCTGCTTTGAACTGGATTATATTGCAGTGTGGACTCAGGGCCCTTCACACAGCCATATAACTCAGAATATCCAGGCAGGGAACCCCACAAAACCTGCTTTGAACTGGATTATATTGCAGTGTGGATTCAGGGCCCTTCCACACAGCCATATAACCCAGAATACCTGCTTTGAACTGGATTATCGGAGTCCACACTCATATAATCTGGTTTAAAGCAAATAACATGGGATTTTATTCAGATGTGTGGAAAGGAAGTCAAATAAGAAGCCAGGGCCCTTCCACACAGGCCTATAACCCTGAATGATAAGGCATAATATTCATTCTGCCTCTGCTAATAATAATAACAACAACAACAGGTTCCTGGAGTAGGAGACCTCCAAGGGCCATCCAGGGCCATCCAGTCCAATCTCCTTCTGCCATAGGGGAAAAATACAATCAAAGCATTCCTCACAGATAACCATTCAGCCTCTGATGATGATAATAATAATAATTACAATGGGTTCCTAGAATAGGAGACCTCCAAGGGCCATCCAGTCCTACCTCCTTCTGCCATAAGGGGAAAACACAATCAAAGCATTCCTCACAGATGACCATTCAGCCTCTGATGATGATGATGATGATGATAATTACAATGGGTTCCTAGAATAGGAGACCTCCAAGGGCCATCCAGTCCTACCTCCTTCTGCCATAAGGGGAAAACACAATCAAAGCATTCCTCACAGATGGCCTTTCAGCCTCTGATAATAATAATATAATAATAATAATAATAATTACAATGGGTTCCTAGAATAGGAGACCTCCAAGGGCCATCCAGTCCAATCTCCTTCTGCCATAAGGGGAAAACACAATCAAAGCATTCCTCACAGATGGCCATTCAGCCTCTGATGATAATAATAATAATAATTACAATGGGTTCCTAGAATAGGAGACCTCCAAGGGCCATCCAGTCCTACCTCCTTCTGCCATAAGGGGAAAACACAATCAAAGCATTCCTCACAGATGGCCATTCAGCCTCTGATAATTATAATAATAATAATAATTACAATGGGTTCCTAGAATAGGAGACCTCCAAGGGCCATCCAGTCCAATCTCCTTCTGCCATAAGGGGAAAACACAATCAAAGCATTCCTCAGCCATGTTGAATCAAACCTAAACTCTCATGAGAGCAACAGAAAGTACTGAACTTTGAGTTTGGGAGTTGTAGTTCTCCATCCAGAGAGCACTGTGGACTCAAATAATGATGGATCAGGACCAAACTTGGCACGAAGCCTCAGAAGAGGAGGAAGCCGGAAAGGGAATGGATGAGCACCCCCCCCCATGGTGCTCCGAACTCGGCCCCGCCCTTTTTTCACTCTGGCCATGCCCCCTCTCATTCCTGCACTCTCTCTCTCCTTCCCTCTTTCCTTCAGGTGGTGGAAGGGGGAAGGAATGAAAGGGGGACAGAGAGTAAGAAGGAGGGAGGGAGAGAGAGGGGGAGGGAGGGAAGTAGGAGGAGGAGGAAGAGAGCCTGCTCCCCCCCTGCCCGCCCTCACCCCCCCCACGCAAAAAATAAATAAAAATATTGAAAAATATTCCAAAAAATATTCCAAAAAATATTTTAATTTTTAAAAAAATCTTAAAAAGCAGATATCTTGCAGGAGGGTAGGGGGCCGTGGGGAAGGGGCTGGGGGGGCCGTATACGGCCCCAGAGCCGCCAGTTGGACAGCCCTGGCTTAGAATAAAACCAGAGTCTTTTAAGCCACGCTGAAAGCTGGCTAAACAGACTCCCTCACTCTCTCACACACCCTTCTGCATTTGCAGTTAGCCACCAACTGAAAATTTTTGAATCCAAGGATTCTAATGCCACCTGCAGGCCCCGCCTCTAGTTTCCATGGTGACTGAGGTTCTTGGAAGCTTTGCCAGATAATATCACTATTAACCCCTTAGGGTTAACAAAGTTCCACCCTTACAATATACATACACATACATAAATATCAACCACTTTATACCCTGCAATAAATAAACATGACTTCACCACACTAGGGTTCTGTGAAAGACAGACCATATTAGAAAGGGTATCCTGAAGGTCTAGCAGGTATTGTGATTTGAAAACTGGAAGACTGGGTTGTGCTCTGCTGAACGCACACGAAGGTGGCATCTGAGTTTATTTCCGTTTATGTCTCATTTGGTCAATCTTCAGCAATCTGGGTCACCTCGCACATCTTGGTGTGCATTCAGAAGGAATAATCTCTGCAATCACCTTCATTACTTCTGTAGGAGAAATGAATTATCATATATACGAGTGCATCATTATATCAGTGAAATGCTAGCACACAGGGCCTGTTGTAATGCAAATAGATTTGCTGAATTACATCACCTTGGAAAAGGCTGATTGAAAACATCATCATTTGATTTAACAGCAACACATTAAACATCCCGTATTTGGGTTAATATATTTTTTTCATAAAAAACTAACTAAATGATTTCTGAGAGTTCTGCAAAACCTCCTTGGAGAGAAGCATTTTACGGAAAGTATATATCTGATTGGCAGATGGTAATGAGGTCCCCTATTTGGCTAAAAAAGATCCCTGCTAATTAAAATGTGCTAATCAATATAGGTCTTTATCACAGGATTATGGAGGTTAGGACTCAAATCTAATTTGGATCTGGAAAAATGAACAGCTTTTGCTTTATATATCTAGCTAGTCAGGATTTAGTGCTTTCAACAGGAGCCAAGACAAATCTGCATCCATATGGGTTTTTTTCTCCTGATTTTTCTCAAATTTTTTCCCATACTGGCACTGCAATTTGAGCGTCGTGATTGCTTCAGTTGCAATCATATGGGAAGAAGGCCATGCTAAATTGCATCCCCTTAAAAAAATAAACTAGCTCTGCGCTAGAAAAGGCGGGAAGGGGAAAGAGCAGGAAGGAGGAGCAGAGAAAAAAAGGAGGAAGAGGAGGAGGAACCCTTTGCATAAAGAGGAGGAGGAGCTCACCCTGGTGAAGGCAAGCCCCAGGAAGAGCCCATCTGCATCCTAATTGGCTTGGCTTGCAGCAGGGAGTTCCAACGTTCCTGCACATGTGGTCTGGCATCTCTAGCACCAAAGGCTAGGATTTGGCATCAAAAGACATCCAGCCATTTCTACCTCTCTGTTTTCTTGCCTCACTTAACCTGAAGCCATGGACTCTTTGTGCACGGAGTTGCATGTGGACAGGCCAACAGGGGCAAGACCTGAGTGGTTTGGGAGACCTGAGTGATTTTCCAAGGACTTCCGTGTGTTTGGACTCTCCTTTGGCTATTAGCATAAAGGACTTTTCTCTTATAGTTTTCCCAAGGACACAGATGGACTTTCCTCAAAGCATATGGATTTGATGCTTTTCAAGATCATATGGACTTTCTTTCCACCCCTTGCATATGAAATAATTATGAGATATTGGTGATATTCTCCTGACACCCTCCTATGTAATTTTCCTGCATGTTTTTTCCCCTCCCCGTGTGTAAAATAATATGAGGAAGGCCACGTGACTCAGCTGTTGTTTTTCAAGATCAGGATGAAACCACAAACCTGGCTGCACCCTTTAATCCAATCATTGAAACAATTTGCATGACAGAGGGCTCTTTCTGGTTTGGAGAGGTTTCCTTTCTTTCCCCTCTCCCCATTTTGAAAGACCCCTTTTTGTTTCATAAGCTTCAAACCCTCAGAGTTTAGTCTTGTTTTTGGCTTATAGAAGCTATGGCATAACTATATTTCATGTTTCCTAACCGGCTGTCACTGTTGGCCTCGGAAACCAACACATAGCTGCAATCATTTCATTTGTTTACCATCCAGAAAGCTGAAACTTCTCATGGATAGAATCTGCATGTGGCCCTTTGTCAACAAGGAGGGTTGTTAAGGACAAATTCCTGTTTCTCACCAAGAACAAAAGAATTCCTTTGGCCCGAAAGGTCAGGGGCTCAGGTCTTCATTAACATATGGGCATGATCTAATCAAGAAAACTCCAGCTGCTCTTTGTTTGAAAACATTCCTGTCCCTCGCTTCCCATTCGCCAGGACAAAAGCGGTGCTGTTTCGCGATTGGTTCCCGCTACAGCTGGCTTCCAAGGTTCCAACCAATCATCATGATTGGTTGGAACCTTGCAGGGGCAGGAAAATTTGAATTTGACAATTCTGTAAAGTGTATGAACATGGCATATGTTCAATGTAACGTTATGACTGCTTTGCGACAAGGAATCCGCAGTGGTCATCCTTCTCAGCTGACAAGAATAAAAACTTCAGTGGCATCTTCTTCCGGACTTCTTTGTTGAGATCATTTGGGAAAGGGATTTTTATTTGCTTTTAAAACTTCACCAGAGGTTCTGCTGAAATCCTCACTTTAGGGGTACTTCTGGGCCTTTGCCCCCTAAGGGCCAGGCTGTCCTAAATATTTTGGTAACACTGGTATATATAGACCAGCTTGGCAAAAAGACACATGATCTGCTTTCTTCTACTACTTGGCTTTGGGAAGACTAACAGGGGAAAAGCCGAATGTGAATGGCTCCTCTTCTCACATGGCAGCTGGATGCAGCCAAATAATAATAATAATAATAATACACTTTATTTATATTCTGTCCTTCTCCCCTCGGGGACTCAGAGCAAATTACAGCATTTACATACATAGACAAACATTCAATGCCTTTACAAACATACAGTATACAATGACACACAAACACAAACAAAGGCAAGGGCTTCTCCTTTCATTTCCGGCTTCTGGAGGCAATGCTCATCTCTGGCTCTGGGGAAGTGCTTTCTCCATTTTCAAGCTGAGGGGCCTATGTTGTAATCTTCTGGTTGTGTGACCAGCCAGATTGTTTGGAGCATCTCATTGCCTTTTCCTGCTGAAGTGGCACCTTTTTGTCTACTCACATTTGCATGTTCTCGAACTGCTAGGTCAGCAGGGGCTGGAACTGACAGACAGAGCTCACCCTGCCTTGTGGATTCAAACTGCCAACAGTAGAGCCTCAAAGTAGGCTTTTTCAAGCAGCAAAATGATAAGTGGCAATATGCAATAAGCAGCAATATGATGCGTTGTTGCACATCCCCCAAATATTGTATATCAAAATGATATTTTTGATATAGAAATTTTTGTTAGTTATTTTAATCAAATTAATGGTGAATTTATTTTTATTGTTATTTATTTTTATAGGCCAAAGCCAGCACTTTTAATTGTGCTTGGTAGCAGGTTGGCAGTCAGTGGAGTTAACGGATGCTCCCTGTACACAGCTCCGGTGAGTTATCTGGACTAGTTGCAGCTTCTAAGCAGTCTTCAAAGGCAACCTCACATAGAGCAGATTTGAACATCATCTGCATACAGATAACAATGTATTTCAAAACTCAGGATGATATCTCCCAATGGCTTCACGTAGATGTTAAACAACATGGTGGACAATACAGAGCCCTGTGGGACCCCACAAGACAATGGTTGCAGGGCTTAGCAGGTGTCTCCCAACAATACTTTCTGGGAACAACCCTCCAGGAAGGATCGGAGCCACTGCAAAAGAGTACCTCTGAAACTTATTTTAAAAAATTTAAAAGAATTTTTTTTAGAAATCTATATTATTCGCCCCCAAATATGCCCTAGCCGTATACATGAGGTAGACATATACATGAGTATATATTAGGGGTGGATATCTCCAATTTAAATACTTTGAAACCCGTTAATATTTCGTATTTGAAATTATTTTGACCTTATATTGACCCTCGGCGTCCAACCCTCGGCGTTCTTGGCAGGGAAGGAGGGGCGGACCATCCACTGCTCCGTTCCTCCCCCTGCAAGCTCAGAGCCATCCCGGGTTACATTTAATCCGGGATGACTCTGAGCTTGCTGGGGAGGAATGGAGGAGGGTATGGCAACAAGCTTGGGTCCACAGGAGAAAAAGGTGCATTTACTCTACTTCTGCCATGAATGGTTCTCCTGTGACGCTCTACATTTGATTGTGATTTTCGCTGCTTGAAAAAGCCCACTAGGGCAAAATGGATCGGGCCCTGCAGCTCTACCGTTGCGGCCCTCCCAGCGTCTGTTATGGCTGTTTACAAGGCTTGACCTGGACTTATTTCAGCTACACCTAACTTTCTGTTGATTATGGTGCAAGTACTGGGACATATTTGATTTCCATCCACGAACATTTGCACTCTGGGACTTTGGGAACTATAATATCCATGGACTACATGAATTCTGGTTACTACCTTGATCCTTGATGTCTTTTCCTTTAACACCAGTCTGTATATTGTTCTCTTTGAATGTTTCCCTTTAACTCCAGTCTGTATATTGTTCCCTTTGAATCTTTCCCTCCTGCACCCATGTTTATTGATGAAGGTGTATGCTGTAGCCAGGTTTTGCTATGCTGTTGATTTCAATATGTGTTATGTATGACGAGATATGTTTAATCATGAGTAGATAAATCAGCTTCAAGAGAATGATAATATATTCAATTTGATACTTTTGAAAGATTGATTCAATTACGTGTCCCTTTTGTGGTACAGAAGATCTAAACTGCGCCAAGGCTTGGCACGGTTTAGTTCTTGGCAGAGAAGGAGGTGCGGACGCTCCCCCTTCCCTGTTAAGATCTAAACCACGCCAAAGCTTGGAGTGGTTTAGTTTTTGGCAGAGAAGAAGGTGCGGACGCTCCTCCTTCCCTGCTAAGATCTAAACCGCGCCAAGTGGATGCCACACCAAGTGTTGCCGCACCAAGTGGATGCCCCCCCCCCCGAGCTCAGAAACATTGCGCATTATATTTAATGTGTGATGCCTCTCAGCTGAGAGGGGGCAGGGAGGGAAGAAGGGAGTGCTTGCTCTCCCTTCTTCCCTCCCTGCCCCTCCCATTAAATATAATGTGCGATGATTCTGAGCTCGAGGGGGCGGGGGGACGGAAGAGAGGAGGGCAAGCCCTCCATTCTAGCCTCCCTGCCTTCCCAGCTGAGAGGCATCTCAGATTAAATTTAATTCGAGATGCTTCTGACCTGGGGGGGGGGAGGGAGGAAGAGTGGAGAGCAAGACCTTCATTCTAGCCTCCCAGCTGGTGTAATGAATAAAAACAAAAATTTGTTAGTAATTATGTTTCAATTACGAAATTTATTTAAAATTTTTCAGAATAATTTCTATAACAACCCAGCAAGGGAAATCCCCCCCCCCCCGAGTTTAGAATCAGATTTTTTATGGATCAACCACCCCTAGTATATATGGTAAAACTTTTTCCTCTAACTTCTGTTGTGCTTTGCCTCATATCTGCATACAAATAATGAAATGATAAGCAGAAATATGCAGAGAGTAAACACACTTTGTACTCGATCCACTCCACTGAAAGATCTCATTTCTTCTATATTGCTTCACAGAGCTATCCTTATTTACTAACTCATCAAAATTCAAGGCTCTTAAATTAATTCTGCCAATGTATGTTCCAAATGTGGATGGATTGGAGAACACACGCGGCATTTCACAATATTCAGTTGGTTTTTAAATAACTATGAGAATCAACATGTATTTTTGTCCCTCCTTCCATGACTCATGGGTGCACCTCAGGCGCAAGCCATAGCCTGCATCTGTAAAAGACCAAAGATAAATTGCTGACCTTTTGCTGGATGTAACAAGTACAAGGAGACACAAATAATTCATAAAGACAGCAGTTAGTTCTTCATTAGAAGTTCGCTTATGAAACAGTGGCTCTTCATCTCTCAATGGGAGGTTGATCAGTGGGATACCGGATGTTTTATTTAATTATTTTTTCACAAAAGTTGATTTATGTTGTTCAGTTATATTTACCCATAGCCTGTAAAAATGCCTCTATGTAAGGATATGCCTGGATAAAATTATTGTCCATAGGACAGCACTTCTCAACCTGGGGGTCACCAAAGACCAAGAGAAAACACATATTTCGGATGGTCTTAGGCAGTGTTTCCCAACCAGTGTGCCGTGGCACATTAGTGTGCCGTGAGCGATCATCAGGTGTGCCATGGGAAATTGGAACCTCCAATACCTTTTCTTCCCCCTCCTGCTGAACTCCACTCGGGCTCCCTTCTTCCCAGCCTCGCTCTGCTTGCTTTGCCTCGCTTTGTGGCCAAATTTGGCAGCAATTTGTCCAATGGATTTTTAGTTATGTTAATCCCACAAATGAACATATTATACACACACACACACACACACACTAGCTTGGGGAACCAGCGGTGCCTGGGTTATTTGAAAAGGGTATTGTTTGTTTTTGGGTGTTAGGTAATATCAGTTTAGTCATATATTACACTATGTCTTAATCAACCTCAAGTTTGGTCCAGATCATTGGTGGGGGTCACAGTGATGTCTGAAAATGAGTGAAGGTGCTGCCAATCCTATCATCTGATATCCATCCTCCCCCAAACTGCACCAGGATGTAACTTGGGTTACCAGTTGTCTGTTTGCCAAGTTTGGTCCAGGTCATGTTTATTTAAGAAAAGGGTTTTTTTTATTTTAAAAATGAATTGTTTTAATAGTAAGGAGGGTAAGGTTGTAGTTGGACGCACATCATACTAAGTCATCCCCCTCAAACTTCCTCATTTTGCCTAGGTTCACAATGTTGCCCAGTTTAATTTTATTATTTATAATAATAAGCATTTTATTATTTATAATTTCTTTTTTATTTTATTATTATTATTCTTAATTTTCTCCTTCATGGGACCCAAGACAGCTTACAACATAGTGTAATCATGTAAACAACAATTCAAATATATCAATAGTAAGTATAAAACATAATAAAATAAGCAGTGTAATTACAGCAGTAATATCCTGTTGAAGTTGTTCTTGAGCCTCTGCAGTGCTTGATCCATTAGCTGCTAGTTGGTTTTTCCTCATGTTGGCAATCAGTTGTCTCACATGATTGCTGTTGTTATTTTTCTTTTCTTTTTTTTGCTGTTGTTGGGATTTTTCCAATGGTTTTTTCCCATTTTTTGAGACATGTTTATGCTGCCACTTTGCTTGAAGGATGTCTGTCTAATTTGGGGCCTAGCTTGTAATGCTCTCAGTACATCAGGAAACCCTCTCACTGCAATGATATCTTCACAGAAAATGAACATTCCATTGCCAACAGAAAAAAAACTGTTAACTGACTAACTGTCTGCCGGAGGCCTTTCCTTTTCCCTCTGAGTCACCTTAGAATGTTGGAGGGTGGTTGGCCAATGGGAATCCGTTGTGCAAATTACATTTCAGTGGCAGCCAATCCCCTCTGTCTGGGGCCGTAGAATGTTGGAGTTCTGAGGCTGGCCAGTCAGAGCCCGTTATGCAAATAATCCCACAATGGCAGCCAATCGAAACGCTGGCACATATTCCTCCCACACCACCGCAAACACTGACTTTTATTATATGTAATAGATAGATAATAGATAGATATTATATTACTAGCTGTACACGGCCCCGCGTTGCTGTGGCTGACTGTGGTGGAGAATGCTCTTTGTTTGTATATGAACTATAAATCCGAATAACTACAACTCCCAGATGTCAAGGTCTATTTTGTCCAAACTTCACCAGTGTTCACCAGTGTTCACATGTGGGCATATGGAGTATTGATACCAATGTTGGTTCCAATCTATCATTGTTTGACTGCACAGTGCTCTCTGGATGTGGGTGAACTACAATTCCAGAAGTCAAGGTCAATACCCAACAAACCCTTCCATTATTTTATATTTATTTATTTATTTATTTATTATTTCGATTTGTATACCGTCCCTTCCAACTGGCTCGGGACAGTTTACAGCATATTGAATTACATCATAAAACATATCAATAACCACCAGGACACATAAAACAAGCAATAAAACCAATTTAACAATATTCTGCTATAACCAAGGGTGGTCACAGATTGAAAGCAAGTCGGAACAGTTCTGTTTTATGGATAGTCCATCTCCATGCCTCCCGATCTGAGGCCAGGGTGGACCATTGTTGGTGATCAACCTGACCGAGCCTGAGATGTTGTTTCAGGGAGTCCTTATATCTCTTTTTTGGGGCGCCATCTTGCGCTGACCCATGGTGAGTTCACCATAGAGTAGTATCTTTGGGAGGCGGTGGTCCTCCATCCTAGAGACGTGCCCTGCCCAGCGCAGCTGTGTTCTCAATAGCATGGCCTCAATGCTGGTGATCCCTGCTTGCTTAAGGACAGCAACATTCGTCACATAGTCCAGTGTATATTTAGGATTGTGCGGAGACAGCGCTGATGAAAACGTTCAAGGAGTCGTAGTGTTGGTGATAGGTGACCCATGTTTCAGACCCATAGAGGAGAATAGACAGTATAATAGCTCTGTACACACTGATTTTGGTGCTTTGCCTCAGGTGTTTGTTACTCCAGACTCTTTTGTGTAGCCTTCCAAATACACTCTATACCTTTGCTAATCTGTAATCTATCTCTTTATCAATCTTGGCGTCTGAAGAGATGATGCTTCCCAGGTAGGTGAACTGCTGAAGGGACTTAAGCACAGATTTGCCTATGTTGACGTGCAGATGGTGGTGTTCCTCCTGTGGTGCGGGCTGGTAGAGAACTTCCGTTTTCTTCAGGCTGAGTTCCAGCCCAAACCGCTCTGCAGCTGTTGTAAAGCAGGATGTTAGGCAGTGCAGGGCTGCTTCTGAATGGGCAACAAGGGCAGCATCGTCAACAAAAAGCATCATATGTGTACAATACATCATACATCAGGGAAAAAAGAAAACGAACGGATGAATATAATAAATAATATCAAAGGATCCAAAAATCAAATTAGAAATGCAACAAATTATCTCTATGGGTCATGGGAGTTCTGTGTGCTAAGTTCGGTTCAAATCCATTTTGGGGGAGTTCAGAAGAGTTGGAGTCCCAAACTCCTGGAGGGAAAGAGGGCTGAAGTTGGCCCAGGCGTGCTGTTATTTGCTCGGCCGCAGCACCGCAAACAGACTTTTATTATATGTTATATATATATATATAGAGAGAGAGAGAGAGAGAGAGAGAGAGAGCACAACAGCGCAAGCAGAAAAGCAAACATCACAGGGAAGCATGTCTGTGTAGGAGGGTGAACATTAGGAAGAACTTCCTGACTGTGAGAGCTGTTCATCAGTGGAACTATTTGCCTCAGAGTGTGCTTCCATCTGGCTGCTGTCTTTCCAGCCGGCTTCCCTGAGGACTGGGTACGTTTTCGTGTTTATGTTTACCAACTATTACTAGATTTAAAAACATATTAACTATATGTATTACTGTGTTAGAACGTCATTTTGTGTCATTTTGTGTCATTGGTTGGGGGTGTGCCCCAGGATTTTGTAAATGTAAAAAATGTGCCGCGGCTCAAAAAAGGTTGAAAAACACTGGTCTTAGGAACGCCTTTGACAGCGAAGGTTAAAAACTCTCTGTCTGCCCTTCTCTTCCTTTTTGGAAGAGAATCCTCCCACTAAAAGCCTTCCTTTGCTGTGATTGGCGGGCCTCTCAGCCGACTTCTCAGCCAAGGGGAAGGCTGTTTCTGAGAATCCAAGTTGGAAGGGGAGAGTAGGCGTGGTCGGTACTTGGCAGCATGGTGTGTGCATGCATGGGCAAAGTAGAGCATGAGAGGCTGGAGTGACGCTCACAAGCCCCTTCACGAGAGGGGGGAAAGTGCTCATGTGATGTGGGACTGAGAGTGGTCCAGCAACATCAGGAGGAGGAGCGGCAGAAGCAGCTTAGGTAATTTGTAACACTATTTATTATTTTTAAAAATCAGTTTTACTTCTGTTTTTATTAATGCTTCCATTACAATATGCATAAGGATGTGGGTGAACTACAGCTCCCAAAATCATGACTCAATCCTCTCCAAACCCTGCCAGTATTCAACGTTGTCCATGTTGGGCATGTGAGCTACTTATAATAAAACCAAGTCAGAAAGATCTACAGAGAGAGAAGCAGGGCGGAGCAGGAGATGGGCAGGGCTTGGCACGGCCTGGCTCCGCCTCCCTCTGGCTTTAGCTCTACCACAGCTTCTCCAGACTAGAGGATGGTAGTGCCAAGCCAGTGGTGACATAGCTAGCCACCACTGGCTTGGCACTACCATCCTCAAGCCTGGAGAAGCTGTGGTAGTGCTGAAGCCGGGGGAGGAGGTGGGGCTTGGTGTTGCATGACTCCGCTCCCTTCTAGAAGTGCCCCATCCAGCTGGGATCGACCTCCTTCAGTCCTGGGATTGACCAGTCGATCGCGATCGGCTTCCTGGGCAGCCCTGACGTTGGCTTTGTGTGCCAAGCTTGGTCTGGATCCATCATAGTTTTAGTTCACAGTGCTCTCTGGGTGTAAGTGAACTACAACTCCAAAATTCAAGGTCAATGCTCACCAAACTCTTCCAGTATTTTCTGTTGGTCGTGGGAGTTCTGGGTGCCAAATTTGGTTCAATTCCATCATTAGTGGAGTTCAGAATGCCCTTTGCTTGTAGGTGAACTATAAATCCCAGCAATAACAACTCCCAAATGTCAAGGTCTATTATCCTCAAACTCCACCAGTGTTCACATTTGGGCATATCGAGTATTCATGACATGTTCAGACCAGATCCATCATTGTTTCAGTCCACAGTGCTCTTTGGATGTAGGTGAACTACAACTCCAAAACACAAGGTCACTGTCCACCAAACCCTTCCAGTATTTTCTCTTGGTCGTGGGAGTGCTGTGTGCTGAGTTTGATTCAATTCCATCCTTGGTGGAGTTCAGAATGCTCTTTGGTTGTAGGTGAACTATTAATCCCAGCAACTGCAACTCCCATATGACAAAATCAATCCCCCTAACCCCAAATGTGGGTGTATTGGGTATTTGTGCCAAATTTGGTCCAGTGAATGAAAATACATCCTGCATATCAGATATTAACATTAGGATTCATAACAGTAGCAAAACTACAGTTATGAAGGAGTAACAAAAATAATGTTCTAGTTGGGGGGTCACCACAACACGAGGAACTGTATTAAGAGGTCATGGCATTAGGAAGGTTGAGAACCAATGCCATAGGAGAACCTTGGGTGCAGAAGAAATTAAGCTATCCAAAACCATCTTGAAAATAGTGTCCCACTCAATGTATCCAGTGTTTCCCAACCAGTGTGCCGTGAGCTATCATCAGGTGTGCCGTGGGAAATTGGAACCTCCGATATTCTTTCTTCCCCCTCCTGCCGAACACTTTTTCTTCTCCACTCGGGCTCCTTTCATCAGGAGGGGAGGGGGAGAGGGGAAGACGTGACCTGTGCGGGCGCTACTGCGCAGACTCGCACTAGGTCTTCCTCTCTCCCCCTCCCCTCCTGAACACTGCTCATGCTGCCCCCTCGGATCAAAATGGCGGCAGAAGCGGCAGCGTGAGCAAAGTGAGAAGAGCGAGGCTGAGAAGAAGGGAGCCCAAGTGGAGAAGAAAAAGTAAGTGTTCGGCAGGAGGGGGAAGAAATGGTGCAAAGGGGAAAGGGGAGGAAGAGGTCTCTGTCGAAAGCTGGCATGGGCAAACTTGGACCTTCCAGGTGTTTTGGACTCCAACTCCCACCATTCCTAGCAGCCTCAGGCTCTTTTCCTCCCCCTCAGCCACTTAAGCAGGAAAGGGTCTCAGGCTGATAGGAATGGTGGGAGTTGGAGTCCAAAGCACCCAGAGGGCCGAAGTTTTCCCATGCCTGTTTTAGGGACTTTAAAGTGGTGAGCCTCCTTCCAACATTGTGATTCTGGATAGAAAACAAACAACAACATAACATAACATTGTTTGAGTCCACAGTGCTCTCTGGGTGTAGGTGAACTACAACTTCCAAACTCAAGTTCAATTCCGAAGCAAACCCTTTCAGTACTTTCTGTTGGTAAGGAGAGTTCAATATGCCAAGTTTGGTTCAATTCCATTGTCACAACAGTTCAGGATGCTCTTTGATTGTGTGTTAACTATAAATCCCAAAAGCTGTAACTCCCAAATGTCAAGGTCTATTTTCCCCAAACTCCATCTGTGTTCACATTTGGGCATTTTGAGTATTCATGCCAAGTTTGGTCCTGATCCAACATTGTTTCAGTCCACAGTGCTCTCTGGATATAGGTGAACTACAATTCCAAAACTCAAGGTCAATGCCCACCAAACTCTTATAGTATTTTCTCTTGGTTATGGGAGTTCTGTGTGGGAAGTTTGATTCCATTCCATCATTGGTGGAGTTCAGAATGCTCTTTGATTGCGGGTGAACTATAACTAGACTGACAGCTGTTGAACAAGACCTTCGTGTGTGTCTTTCTGCCATTCCTGCCAGAATATCTATGCTGTGTTCATCGAAACAGGCCCTGGTTTCACACTGAGTGTATAAATACATTTAGAAATATATTAACTATATGTATTACTGTGTTGGAGTGTCATTTTGTGTCATTTTGGTTGGTGGTGTGCCCCAGGATTTTGTAAATGTAAAAAATGTGCCGCAACTCAAAAAAGGTTGAAAAACACTGAGTGTATCACTCAAACAAATCCATGAAATCTTTCCTTCTGATGGTCCTTAACAGCTTTTGAGCCTGGAAAGTAACTTCCATAAAGAAGAAATATTATGATCTAAGGCAGTGTTTTTCAACCTTTTTTGAGCCGGGGCACATTTTTTACATTTACAAAATCCTGGGGCACACCACCAACCAAAATGACACAAAATGACACTCCAACACAGTAACACATATAGTTAATATGTTTTAAAATGTATTTATACACTGAGTGTGAAACCTGGGACCTGTTTCGATGAACACAACATATATATGACTTCCTTTCACATACTTATACATGGCTATCATGTCTTCTCTCAGCCTTCTCTTCTTCGGGCTAAACATGCCCAGCTCTTCAAGCCACTCCTCATAGAGCTTGTTCTCCAGACCTTTGTGAAATTTCACCCTGAGTGAAACTTGCTTTCCGGTAACTATGGATGTCATGAAGCTGTTATAACCAGTTCCTTGGGGGATTCTCAAAAAATCCAGTAAACATTTCCAAGCGGAGAGGCTCAATTTGTGAGGGGGCTACTAGGAGGGGGGACAGTGCCAATTTCCCACGGCACACCTGATGATTGCTCACGGCACACTAGCTCTCCATTGGCGCCCCTTGCAGTGGGGGAGGGCTTGCGTACCCTAGTGAAGTTGTGAGCTATGCTGGCGGTGGCATAATAGCCGGCGGTAGGGCCTCCCATACCAGACAGGTCACAACCGAAGGGTCTGACAAAGAGCGTCAAAGGCAGGATGGGCTCTCTAGCCTTTTGGCATCCATCCTAAGAGAAGGAAAACTCTGATTTCAAACCCGGGCAGATGGTGCCTGCCTAACCCTGTAAGGTCAACCATCTAAGAGAAGGAAACTCGAACCAAACCTACGACCTGAGGACCTCGCTGCCACCGTCCAAGCTTGCTAGGCCCTGGCAGATGAACCTTGGTTTAAAGGGTGAGGCCAGTTCTGTGCACGCTGCGCCCACCAGAAAAATCCATTGCACAGGCTCGAAGGACACATCCAACTTCCGAAAAAGCCCTGTAGCGATAGGCGAGGGACGAAACGGTAGGTGTAAAGATGCACTGGAAGCCGCAGACCCAACCCTGCATGCAGGCGGTTCAGGACTTTGGTCGCCGAGACTGACCCGGAGATGACAGTCTTGTTCGGCAGCATCCTGAACGACCAAGCAGCCTTTTTTAAGGAGAGCACTGCTTGCTCCGTATGGAGAGGGGCCTAGAAAAGGTGGCCTAACGAAAGCTCATCCCCGTCTACCTGGTTGGCTAGCCGCGGCCAACGGGCATCTTCCGATGCGGCCGAACAAAGACAAAGAAACAAAGGCCAACACCTGCCTGCAAAGGTGCAAATAGACTGACACTTGCATGCTGGAACATCAGAACCATGCAAGATTCTGCAGATAGTGGACGCCCTGAGCGTCGTTTCTGCTCTAATAGCCCTTGAACTATCACGGCTTAACATTGACATCGCTGCTCTTAGTGAAGCTCGTCTCCATGAGGAAGGCAGCCTTAAAGAACACGGTGCCGGCTACACACTCTACTGGTCTGGCAAACCCAAAACTGAGAAACATCTTTCAGAGTAGGCTTTATGATTAAAAATTCCATCGCCTAAACTCGAGACGTTGCCGACAGGTCACTCTGATCGCATTATCTCCTTACGCTCCCACATGCTGTTCTCTTCAGTATATATGCCCCAACTATGCAAGCTGACCCTGTGGAGAAAGACAAATTCTACTCAGACCTACGCCACCTCATACAAAAGGTCCCTGCAGAAGATAAAATCATTATCCTTGGTGATTTCAATGCCAGAGTAGGAAAAAACTTGAAGCCTGGAAAGGTGTATTAGGCAAGCACGGTGTTGGAAACTGTAATGATAATGGGCGCCTTCTGCTAGAGTTTTGTGCAGAACAGCAGCTGACTATTACAAACACCATCTTTCAGCAGAAAGATAGCTTGAAGACCACCTGGATGCATCCCCGATCCAAGCAGTGGCACCTCATTGACTATGTTTTAGTGCGCCAGAGAAACATTCGTGATGTCCGTCATACTCGAGTGATGCCCAGTGCAGAATGTCAAACAGACCATCGCCTTGTAAGATGTAAACTAAATCTACACCTTAAGCTCAAACCTAAGAGGGGTGGCATCTTAAAGAGGAGACTCAAGTCAACAGTCTTCGACAGGCTGTTGTGAGAGACAACTTCCAGGTAAATCTGCAAGCAAAACTTGAAGTCCACCCTACAGATTCTTCTCCAACAGCTCCTGGCAACACATCAAAAACAGTATCCTGCAGTCTGCTGAAGAATCCCTAGGATTCTCCCTTAAGAAAACCAAGACTGGTTTGATGAAAACAACCAAGAGATCCAGGAGCTGTTGGCAAAGAAGAGAACCACTCACCAGGCATTCCTCGCCCAGCCATCTTGCCATGTAAGAAAAGCAGCCTTTCGTCTCGCATGTAGTAAACTCCAACAAAAACTCAGAGACATCCAGAACAAGTGGTGGATTGATTTATCAGAAAAGACACAACGCTGTGCAGATCTCGGTGATCACAGAGGTTTTTATGAAGCTCTCAAAGCAGTGTTTGGACCTACTTATCAGGTCCAAAGCCCCTTATACAGTACAGATGGTCAAACACTAATTACTGATAAAACCTCCATCCTGAACCGATGGGCTGAACATTTTCAGGGTCTCTTTAATGCCAGCCGAGTAGTCCAAGGTTCAGCTATCCAACACATGATACAACAACCAATGAAAAATGAACTGGACACAGCTCCCACTCTGGAAGAGACCATTGAGGCCATACAGCAGTTGAAAATGGCAAGGCAGCCGGGATCGATGGAATCCCACCTGAAGCTTGGAAACAGGGAGGTCATGTACTGCATGCTAAATTCCACGAGCTCCTTGTGAGTTGCTGGGAAAAAGGTGAACTGCCATCAGATCTCCGAGATGCAGTTATCATCACCCTGTATAAGAAAAAGGGAACAAAATCCGATTGCTCAAACTATCGAGGTATAACACTGCTCTCCATTGCTGGAAAAATCCTTGCAAGGATACTCCTGAACAGATTAGTTCCGGCTATTGCAGAAGAACTTCTCCCTGAAAGCCAATGCGGCTTCAGAGCAAATAGGAGCACCACAGATATGGTTTTTGCCCTTAGACAACTGCAAGAGAAATGTAGAGAGCAGAACAAAGGACTCTATGTAACATTTGTCGACCTCACCAAAGCCTTCGACACTGTGAGCAGGAAAGGTCTGTGGCAGATCCTGGAACGTCTAGGATGTCCCCCCAAGTTCCTCAAAATGATTGTCCTGTTACATGAGGGCCAGCACGGTCAAGTCAGATATGGCGATGCTCTCTCGAGCCCTTTCTCATAACTAATGGAGTGAAACAAGGTTGTGTTCTTGCACCAACCCTATTTACAATCTTCTTCAGCATGATGCTCCAAAGGGCTATGGCAGACCTACAAGAAGAAGACGGCATATATATACGCTATCGTACTGATGGTAGCTTGTTCAACTTAAGCCGTCTGAGGGCTCGCACTAAGACTCTAAACTATCTAGTCCGTGAGCTACTTTTTGCTGACGATGCTGCCCTTGTCGCCCATTCAGAAGCAGCCCTGCAGCGCCTCACATCCTGCTTTGCAACAGCTGCAGAGCTGTTTGGGCTGGAAGTCAGCCTGAAGAAAACAGAAGTCCTCTACCAGCCCGCACCACAGGAAGAACACCACCATCCTCACGTCAGCATAGGCACATCTGTGCTTAAGTCCGTTCAGCAGTTCACCTACCTGGGAAGCATCATCTCTTCAGACGCCAAGATTGACAAAGAGATAGATCACAGATTATCAAAGGCATATAGTGCATTCGAAGGCTTCACAAAAGAGTCTGGAGCAACAAGCACCTGAGACAAAGCACCAAAATCAGTGTGTACAGAGCTATCATACTGTCCATTCTCCTCTATGGGTCTGAAACATGGGTCACCTATCGCCAACACCTACGACTCCTCGCGCTTCATCAGCGCTGTCTTCGCACAATCCTAAATATACACTGGACCGACTATGTGACGAATGTTGCTGTCCTTGAGCAAGCAGGGATCACCAGCATTGAGGCCATGCTATTGAGAAACACAGCTGCGCTGGGCAGGGCACGTCTCTAGGATGGAGGACCACCGCCTCCCAAAGATACTACTCTACGGTGAACTCGCCACGGGTCAGCGCAAGAGAGGCGCCCCAAAAGAGATATAAGGACTCCTGAAACAACATCTCAGGCTTGGCCAGATTGATCACCAACAATGGTCCACCCTGGCCTCACATCGGGAGGCATGGAGAAGCACTATCCACAATGCTGCGGCCTCTTTCGAGAAGACACGCCGAATGGGTCTCGAAGAGAAACGACAACGCAGAAAGAACCGCAACTTGGAAAAACATCACCCAAGGAGACTTTCTGCTGCGCTTTCTGCAACCGAACTTGCCTATCTCAGATTGGCCTTTTTAGTCATCAACGCGCTTGTAAAAAGCGTGGGATGAGTCCTTCCTGAATCTTCGTTCGCGAAGAAATGCCGAGAGAGAGAGATTTCATGCCCAGAATTTTATAGGTTGCGAGAAGGTATAAATACATACATAGAGTTTAGTTCCCAGCACCAATAGCCATAAACCGAATACATCCTTTCACTTTGAAATAACTTATGGCATCATGGCTTACATCATGAGTTGCGCAACTTCCACCTGTCCTAATTGGGCAGGGAGACTCCCAAGTCATGCTCCCTCTTCCAATTTTTTTCAACTGCTTTCAAAATGTCTCTGATCCCCCTTTTTGTCTGCTTTCTCCTTTGACCTCAGATGGCTTCAGTTGCTGCAAATTGAGTTCAACGTGCAAAATCTTTTGGAAAAATGGAAATCTCCATAACCTTTGGGAGATTTTATAAACTTTTGAAAGGTTTTCAGAAGTCATAACCTTTTGGGAAAATCGCATTTATGCAGGGAAATTCAATTTCTCAGCGGTTAAACAGATGTGCCTACTAGGGGTGGATATCTCCAATTTAAATACTTTGAAACCCGTTAATATTTCGTATTTGAAATTATTTTGACCCTATATCGACCCTCGGCGTCCAACCCGGAAGTGAAGTTTCAAAACCGAACCCGGGATCGCCATTTTTTTTGTAAAGGTCACGTTATTAGGTCGTTTTTTTTCCCCTCCTCAGTTCTCAACTCGTGAGAGGAGACTGGAGGGCAGCAGCACCCTCCTTTCTCCTCTCGCCAGCTGAGAGCTGAGGCGGGCGCTTTGGAAGCAGCCCAGCCGAGCTTTGGCGCGGTTTAGTTCTTTGCAGGGAAGGAGGGGCGTCTGCTCCAGCTTCCCTTCCAAGATCTAATCCACGCCAAGCGTTGATGCAGTATAGGTCTTAAGCAACAAGAGAATGGTGCTGGGCAGAGATATGTGTATCATGAGGGGGTTGCACCCATGTATTACGATGCCTATCCTGTAATAAATGCATTTTATTTTTAATTCTGGCTCCAGTTGGGTATTCTGCATCCCCCAACTTCAATGTGGAATTGTACGAGACTTTGGTGAACACTACATGTATGATTGGAACTTTGGCCTGATTTGGGAATGGGATTATTATGCATTTACTTCCTCCATATGTTCCTCTTTGTATTGTTTGTTTGCCTTTTCTCAAACACTTTATAGCATTTTTGCTCTCAATGTATATGTCATCATGAGGGGGTTGCACTCATGTATTACGATGCCTATGTAATAAATGCATTCTATTTTTAATTCATAAATATTTGAACCTGTGCAGTATAGGTCTTAGCAGGGGAGGAGGCGCGTCCGCTCCTGCTTCCCTCCCAAGATCTAATCCGCGCCAAGCATTGATGCGGTATAGGTCTTAGCAGGGGAGGAGGCGCGTCCGCACCTCCTCCCCTGCTAAGATCTATACCGCGTCAAGCGCAAATGCTTTTGAGCGGGGGAGGAGGGAGAAAAGAGGGGAGTGCTTGCTCTCTCCTCTTCCCTCCCGCCATCCCAGCTGAGAGGCATCACACATTAAATATAATATGCGATGCTTCTGAGCTGGGGGTGGGGGGGAGGGAAGAGAAGAGTGCTTTATTATAAAAATTTCAGAATAATTTCTATAACGACCCAGCAAGGGAAATCCCCCCCACACACACACATATGAGTTTAGAATCAACTTTTTACGGATCAATCACCCCTAGTACCTACCTAGATACTAGGTATGTTTAGGTACTGTCAGAATCTTCTTAATTCAGAATAAAGTCAAAAAAATTACCGTTTTGAAGTAATTTCGAAGTTTTTAAGGAAACCAGTAGTCTCTTTGCACTTCTGAAACTTTTTCCACCATTTTTGTTACAAATCACGAAGTGAGTTGGAAATTATTTAGCTTTCCCCCGCTTCTGGTCAAGCCTGGGAAGCCAGTTTTAACCCAGAGAATGAAGGAATTTCCCGGCCCCGTCTCAAGCCAAAGAAGCCAGTTTTAAATGAGAGAAGGAAGGACTTTCCTCCGCTTGCTTTTCCCCGCTCCTGGAGTAAAACAACTGCCTTCAAAGTAAAGACCATCCAATGAAACAGGAAATAACACTTTCAAACCATTAATGAAAAGATTCAGAAATCTTGGAAGTTTTGAAAAGTTTTGAACATTTTTTTCTGTGAAAATCAGAATTGACTTTAGAATCAAACCACCAGCGCCCCCTACATCTGAAATGAGTTTTCAAGCATTTTTTTTAATCAAACAAGCCTACTAGATACATCTGTTTAACAGCCAAAAACCGAGATTATGGCAACAAGACTGATTGATAACTGGCAAATAGAGGGGGAAAAGGTGGAGGCAGTGACAGAGTTTGTATTTCTAGGTGCAAAGATGACTACTGGACCATAAGGAAGGCTGAGCAAAGGAAGATAAACGCTTTTGAACGGTGGTGTTGGAGGAAAATTCTGAGAGTGCCTTGGACCATGAGAAGATCCTACCAGTCCATACTGCTCATTGGAGGGAAGGATATTAGAGGCAAAGATGAAGGACTTTGGCCACATATTGAGAAGACAGGAAAGTTTAGAGAAGACAATGATGCTGAGGAAAATGGAAGGAAAAAGGAAGATTGGCTGACCAGGGGCAAGATGGATGGATGGTATCCTTGAAGTGACTGGCTTGACTCTGAAGGAGCTGGAGGTGGCGATGGCCCATAGGGAGCCCAAGGGTGGGCTGGTACAGGAGGTCACAAAGACTCGGAAGCAACTGAATGAATAAACAACAAACGACCTAGATATGTCTTTTAACTGTTAGGGAAAAAGATAATAATAATTATTTATTTGTTTATTTATTAGATTTATTGGCCGCCACTTCCAGCGGCTTGGGGCGGCTTACAACACACTCAGCTGACGATGGAGACACATATCTCCACCGTCAGTAGAGTGGCTTTCTTCCACCTCCGACAGGCGAGGAAGTTGGCTCCCTACCTTTCCCGTCGTGACCTAGCCACAGTGGTCCAAGCCACAGTCATCTTGAGAGTAGACTACTGTAATGCTCTCTATGTTGGCCTTCCTTTGCTGGTGATCCGGAAATTGAAACTAGTCCAAAATGTGGCAGCCCAGTTACTGGCTGGAGTTCGAATGACCAGCCACATAACACCAATCCTCCGTGACCTGCACTGGTTTCCAGTTGAATGCCGGATCACTTTCAAAGTGTTGGTATTGACCTTTAAGGCCTTAAACGGTCTGGGGCCAGTGTACCTTAGGGCAGTGTTTCCCAACCTTTTTTGAGCCGCGGCACACTTTTAACATTAAAAAAATCCAGGGGCACACCACCAACCAAAATGACACAAAATGACACTCTAACACAGTAAAGAACGGCTGGGGGATGGTGGCCTGCTGGGAGCAGCTGCTGGGAGTGCCGAAGCCGGGGAGGGGGTGGAGCCAGGCTGCACCATGCCCTGCCCCCTACCCCTGGCTTCACCTCTCCCAGCAGCTGCTCCAGCCTTGAGGGGGCAGTGCCAAGCCAGCGGTGCCAGAGCCAGCACAATGCTGGCTTGGCACTGTCCCCTCAAGGCTGGAGCAGCTGCTGGGAGTGCTGAAGCCGTGGGAGGGGGCAGAGTCAGGCCGTGCCATGCCCCTCCCCCTCCCCCCAGCTACAGCTCTCCTACAGGCCGCGCCATGCCCTGCCCCCTCCCCCCCAGCTCTCCTACAGAGGAGGAGCATGAGCGGTGGATGGGCTTCAGTGGGCAGGGCTCCTCCACGCGGCTTCAGCGAGTGAGGGGCGAGAGTCATGGTGGATTGGAGGCTGGCTGGGGAAACGGCCAAAGGAGGCGGCACCCCGGTCCCTTCTTCTTTTTCTTCGCCACTGCCTGGCCCTTCCTCCTCCCCAAAGCAGCAGAAGTTCAGCAGGAGGGGGGAAGAAGGGGGGCAGAGAGCTTTTCTCGCGGCACAGCAGGAGGTCCGTCACGGCACACTAGTGTGCCACGGCACACTGGTTGAGAAAGACTGCCTTAGGGAATAAAATAACAATCTACAATAGCATTAAAACCACAGAATAAAAACGATTCCTAAAAGAAAACATAGTCTTAAAAGATAGCATATCACAGCTCTAATAATAATAATAATAATAACTTTATTTATATTCCACCATATCTTTCCAAGGGAACTCAGGGCAGATCACAGTACACATACACGGCAAACATTCAACACTGTTTTTGGATAGATAATACAGAGACAAACAGAACAGAAGGAGGCACATTGTGTCGACAATTTGTCTTGATTATAAATGAAATTTCTATGACATTTAATCCTCTCTTTGGACTGAACACATTTGAAATATCATGTTCTTCACACTATGATTTGTAACCTTAAAACCTCTCATTTCCTTCACTAGAGAATGAATAGATATTAGAATAAATGCCTTCAAAATAATAACCATCAACCCAACCAATGGAAATTTTCACAGCTTGGGATTGATTCTGTTGCTGGATGCAGGATACAGTACTGGTTGTTGCTATTTTATTTTATATTTCCTTTAATGACAAAATCTTACCCCAGCTGTTATATGTTGCAGAACTATGGGGTCAGGGAAATATAAAAGCTATGGAGGGGATACAGAATAAGTTTGTCAGAGCCCTTTTAGCACTTCCCTCTGGGACACCATCCACATTGTTAAGATGAGAAACAGACATGCCTTCAATTAAGGCCAGAATCCACAAACTCAGTATCTTATATGGGAAAAGAATTATGGGAATGGAGGAAGTGAGCATGACTAAGCAATGTACAGTATGATAGAACAACAAAAGTGGGGCGGCTGGACCCAATATTGCTCATTTTTGCTACACCAGTATTTTGACAGCTCGATAACAACACTAATGAAACTGGACAAGAAGACCATTGGGGATAAAGTAATGGATGTGGATGTGATAGAGAACATGAGGGATAGTCTAAAGCAGAAATTTTCCACCGGGGACCCCCTATTTAAGAGTGATCAATACCACCAAGATTACTTGCAAGAATTAACTGTGGTGACCCTCAGGAAAGCCTTTACAGCCTTGCGGTTTCAGACAATGCCTTCAGCCTGGCTGGAGGGAAGATATAGAGGAACACCTTATTTATTCCCAAAGATTATGTCTATGTGGTTCAGGAGCGATTGAGGATCAAACACATTACTTACTACATTGCCCTCTGTATAAGGATCCCAGAAAGAAGTTTCTAGGAGGGCTTCTGGAGGATCGGGTGGCTTGGCAGCAGACAGCCATGATTAAGGTTTTGCTAGCAGACTACTCTAAAGATATAACAATAAAGGTTGCCACCTTTGCAGTGGCAGCTCAAAATATCCGTGCTAAACTGGCTTCAATGCTGGTGATCCCTGCTTGCTCAAGGACAGCAACATTCGTCACATAGTTGGTCCAGTGTATATTTAGGATTGTGCGAAGACAGCACTGATGAAAGGAGTCGTAGGTGCTAGCGATAGGTGACCAATGTTTCAGACCCATATAGAAGAATAGACAGTATGATAGCTCTGTACACACTGATTTTGGTGCTTTGTCTCAGGTGTTTGTTACTCCAGGGTCTTTTGTGAAGCCTTCCAAATGCACTATATGCCTTTGCTAATCTGTGATCTATCTCTTTGTCAATCTTGGCATCTGAAGAGATGGTGCTTCCCAGGTAGGTGAACTGCTGAACGGACTTAAGCACAGATTTGCCTATGCTGACGTGGGGATGATGGTGTTCTTCCTGTGGTGCGGGCTAGTAGAAAACTTCCGTTTTCTTCAGGCTGACTTCCAGCCCAAACAGCTCTCATAATTCCATAGCATTTACCCATTGCTGTTAAAGTGATATCAATCTGCATTTATTCTACAGTAGTGGTTCCCAACCTTTGGGCCTCCAGGTGTTTTGGACTTCAACTTCCAGAAATCTCTGCCATCTTACCAGCTGTTTGGAACTGTGGGAGCTGAAGTCCAAGACACCTGGAGACCCAAAGGTCGAGAACCACTGTTCCACAGTGTAGATGCCAACAAAAATGGCAGAGAATGATTAGTATTGGGCTGAAGACCAGAAAGCTTGTGCCAAGCAAAATATCATAGCCATTGAGATGGCATGGGGCTCTTTGTTTTAATGTGGAAAAGGATCCCTGAAGGTTGAAAATTAGGAGACGACTCTATGACACTCTTCCAATAATGGGCCATTTCAGAGTAGCTGTAATTTAGCACCATTGCCTCCTCCAGAAGTGCTTTCCTTCCCATGCAACATTAAGTACAAATCTCATTTTCTCTCTTTTGTGACACTGTTAACCTCTTAAACAAGGTAATATCCACAGTTCTATGAGCAACTTTTCCTCTGTCAAATAAAGTGCTGGAAATTAAATCGATGCAATTCATAGCTGCATACCAAATCTGGTGAAATAACTGCAAGCCATCATCATTATGCCAGGAGATTATACTTTTATTACTGGGAGCATTCTTGGAATACAGCTGAATACGAGTCGATATATCTCTCATTAAGTAGAATAGCAAAGGCACTGCAACATCAATAAGCATTTTCTTTTAATTAATTTGCATCTGTGTCTTATGTTTCCAAAACTCAGGGAGAGCTGTTATTTTTCCCTGAAAAACATAACAGGATTCTGTTTTCTTCCTTCCTTCTCCACCATCCCTTCTTACAAGTGGAACCGCATTCATGAGAGTTGCCAAGATCCAATGCTGTACTTTTCTTGGAACTTGCTGTTCCCACCATAATTGGCAGCATCCCTTCTTCCTCTAGCGTCTATGTACCCTAAAAATCTGCTTCGGCGGATTCAGAGATCCCTAGAAAAAGCTTGTGAGTAGAAAATATTCTGGAAGGACACTCTATATCAGGGGTGGACAATTATTTTTTCCAAGGGGCCACACGAGAGCCAAAAAATATTATGGAGGGCTGCACCTAAAGGCGGAACTACATTCTAATCTACATTATTTATTTATTTATTTATTTACTATATTTACTATATATTACACATCATTAATATTAACATAATCATATATCAAGAAATATTCATATATTATTAGTATTAATATCACAATTATTATATTATAGTATATATATAGACATTATAATATATTGAAATTATAATATAATATAATGCCCATGTCATGTGAGTGTGGAGAAGAGCAAACCACAGACCATTGACTACAATGCGGCCTGAGTCCTGCCACATGCATAATGGAGGACCTTCTAACAGTGACACCAGAGGCACTCCAAGTGGCCAGCTACTGGTCAAAACACATTTAGTATAGTGCCAAATTTTTAACTTTGTTCGTGGTTTTATTTATACATAACTGTAGCCTCAATTTACTTCTAACATGATAAATAAAAAGCAAAAAGAGAACTGTTTCCAACATGAGTGTCAAAAGGGGGATTGTCAGTGTGTGATTTTTAAATGTTTCTGCAATTCAACCATTGTATAAGATGCTGTGTTGTGTAACCAGGCATCTATAGAGTTAAAACAGCACTGTTTTGACCTTCAGCTGTGTAAACATACTGATAAGGGAGACGCTGAGCTGCTTGAGTCAGTCGCCATGCTGATTCTGCTGTGAGGTGCAGGCTGCTGAATTGCTCTGTGTGAGAATGCTTTACTTTGCTCACTTAATCAATAAAAGAACTTTCTAAGTTCAGACCTGGCTTCGCTTCATCACTGGCACGCGGACAATGAGGTCCCACTTCACCTTATATATGCCCCGTGAGTAATTTTTATTCCACCTTCACATTTGAGCCCCGAGATTTGCCAGGCTTGTTCCGGAGAAGAGTAGCAAGGATTGCATTTGAAAAGGAAAAGGAATAAAAAAAATAATAGTGAAACAAAGTCGGGTGGCTTTTGATCCTACCACACAGCACACAATAATCTTGTCACCATAGAGACAAGAGTACCGAATCCTATTGTTCAGCACAACTACCCAAATAAGGCACAGCAACCATTTCCTTACATGAGTTTGGAGGATGCTTAGCACAGCAATCTCAGTGGTCCGCCTAGAAAGGGGGGGAAAAGGATGTTCTCAGCCAAATGATTCAGTGCCATTCAGGGAAGCAGTTGTTTTCCTTGAATGTGTTGGCCTCTGAGAACATACAATAGCTGGGTCCCTTTACCTCCACCCACAACCCATTTGGTTGTTTGTTCCTCTGACGAAGCAGATGGTAGTGAAGTGGAACTATAGAGAACATATAACTGAAGAGTTGGTAAAGCAGTTTGAGGTCAAGGAAGAAGATGTTGTGGGAGAAGCACTTTAGAGAGTTATTGATAACTCAGTAATGGAAGCGTTTCTAAGCCTGGCAGAGGTATCTGACATAGCATTTGAGAATGAGTAGGTTTGCACAATTCATCCAGGGCTTGTTTCAGGATGTGTAGGCTGCTGGTCAGTAAGTCTGTTTGAGAACAAGGCCATTTTCTTCTTTTTTAAAGCAGATGAGTTTGATATATTGACTCTCTTCACAGCTTGAGTCCAACCCATGCTGATATTGAAACAAAGAGATCTCTCCCCTTCTCATGAAAAGTCATGCAAAAAGAATCGAAATGACTCTGTCATTGGGCAGAGAAATCAGAGTAAAAATATGCAGAAAGTTCTATAAACAATTAGAAAGATTTTGTATTTTCATGTATGGTAGAAAACGGGGTGAGATAAATGCTTATACTGTCTTCCGTCTCTTTGAGTCTACAATGGAGATATACTTTGGCATACTTTGGCTCCAGGATGTAGAGTGGGTCATGGGTACTCTGTGTGCCAAGTTTGGGCCAGGTCTTTGATTTGTAGGGGCTGCAATGTTCTGTGGGGAATGAATTGGGTGAAGGTACTGCAAATCCCATCATTTGTGAGCCATCGTGCTGTAAACCGGAGCAGGTTTGTAAAGTGGGCCATTGGGCCTCTGTGTGCCAAGTTTGGTGTGGGCCACAGTGCTCTAAGGAAATGTATTAAAGTACTGCAAGTCCCATCATCCATGGTCCATCCTCCCTCAAACTGCACCAGGATGTAGGGTGCACCTTAGTGGGGGGAGGAGTGTCTGTGTGCCAAGTTTGGTCTTGTTCTGTCATTGTTGGGGGCATAGTCAGGAAAATCAAGTTGAGGAAGCTTAACAATATCCCATGAGCTGAGGCCTAGTCAGGAAAATCAAGTTAAGGAAGCCTTGCTGTCAATTTTGGGCCTGGTCTGTGATTTATAGGGGCTACAGTGTTGTTTGGGAAGTGAATGATGTGAAGGTACTGCAAATCCCATCATTCATGGCCCATCCTGTCCTAAACCACACCAAGTTGTATAGTGGGCCATTGGTCCCTTGTTAGCCAAGTTTGGTCCTGACCCGTCATTGCTGTGGGCCACAGTGGCTAACTGTCCGAGGCCTTTACTTTTCCCTCATAGTCTGTGATTTGTAGGGGTTCCTGTGTTTTTTGTGAAGGGTATTGGGTGAAGGTACTGAACATTCCATTTCCAACAGAAAAAACTGTCAACTGGCTAACTTCAACTGCAGCTATTTATGTCTGCCTCAGGCCCTTTCCTTTCCTCTCTGTGCTGCCTAGGAGTGTTGGAATGTTGGGTGGCTGGCCAATCGGAGTCATTTATGCAAATAACCACAAAGGGGCGACCAATCGAAAAGCTGGCACATATTCCTCCCACCGCGCGTTCAGCCGCACCACTGCAAACACTGACGTTTATTGTCTTCCAACCCCTCAAAATAACGAGACAGACACAAATATATATGGTTTCAAATTTGGGCAACTTTTATTGAATAGTTACCTATTTAACTTGTAACTCAACTAGCTTTTTGGTGTCAGTTCAACTTGGTGTGCGTAAGCTGAGGTAGCGTCTCTTAATGTCTACCCCTCAGCTTCTTCAGGCGTACTGCCTGGGTCCCCTGTAGATTTCAACCCGGGCAACCCGGAAGGGAAACATCAGGAGAAATCTCTCTCAACTTTTGAGACTAGACTCTCCCGTTCCTGGGACATTTCTCATCACCTCACCCCCTAAAATTAACAGTCTAGGTGAGTGTTTGCATAATGCCCCACACCCTTAAGGGTGCCTTAAGTGTCTACAACCTTTGAATAACTCAACTATTTACGCCACGGATTGGGAGCAAATGTCCTATTTAGCTCCCATCCCCCACCAAGCCATCCACTATAACCGAACACCTATCATTCATTATGTCGAAACACTAAATTGCCCATAGCAAACCGATGGAGTCCATCTGATCTGTAAAGGTAAGGGCTGTCAAGCAAGATCTGCCCCTGGGATGTGTAGAAGCCCTAACCCTTGCAAGCACCGTGTGCGTGGCCGGTTCACCCGTTTTCTAGCCACTTCTATATCTATATGCATGCCATCTTTCTAGGATGCTGCTACGAGCTTGCAAGTACAAGGCCCTACCCTTCGAGGGGCCTAGATCGTTGCCTCCCAGGTGTATAATCAACGTCTGGAGGGTGCCCTCTCCTAGACCGCAGCAAACGTGGAGCGAACCGTCCCCCTTGTACCTCTGATCCCATGCCACACAAATGCAGCTACGGATACGAGGCCCAACTGCTGACCATAGTGAGACCTCATGGCCTGCCGGGACACCCAGTGTGTGAAACTGTGTCCGCAGACGAGGATCCTCCCTTTATGGTTCAGCAACGCAGGATCTGAACCGACAGATCCAACCGTGATTATGACAACTGAGTACCCACGTATTTCCTGAAGGCCTTTGGTTTCCCTCAGCCCAGGTTTTTTTTTTTTTTTTTGTCATATCACATAGCATTGGTCACCATAGCTTTTCCAATGCAGCCATAGGGGATTGCAACTTTGCACAACCCCAAAATGCTGACCATAGTGAGTCCTCGTGGCCTGCCTAACAGCTCAGTAAAGACTTGTGCCTGCAGACGAGGATACTCCATCCAAGGTTCAGCACCATGGATCTCAAAGAGATCGTCACAATCAACTAATAACAACGGAGTGCCGTGCACTCACTGAAGGCATTAAATTGCTCTCGGCTCAGGGCTTGACCCCACTGAGTCTTGTCCCATAGCATAAGCCGCCGAAGCTTCTCCAATGTTGGGTTGCAAAACTGAATCGCCCCAAAATGTTAACCATAACTCCTTAAGTCCCGTTTGCAGCCCAGTGAAAATAACTACTCACCGGCCGGATACTAAAACCCAGGATCAGCAAAGCGGATCTCCGGATCGGCACAATCAACTTATGACAACGGAGTACCACATATTTCCTGAAGGCATTTGATTTACATCTGCCCAGGGTTTGATCATCTCCGAGTCATGTCCCATAGCATTGGCCACGGAGACCTCTCCCATGCAGCATGAAAGGTTGCGAAACCTGTATTGTTCGACAACCCCTCATCCGAGCACCTTCCTGGTGCCTGCCCAACTGATAATATGTTAGCTGTATACCATCCGGCTTGCCAAACGGTAGCCAGGCCCACATTTGCTAGTCCATTTGACGTCCCAAAGCCTCACTGGCTGTACTACGAGGGAATGGACACCTAGGAAAAGGTATATGTGACACTTTACACTGGAACCATGCTTGTTATAATGGTTTGTTGTTGGCATTAAAATCGGGTTCTAAGCTCGGGGTCAATACGCTCCGCCAGTTTAATGACGGATGCCTGTACAAACATGCCATTACGCGTTATTGTACTGCCGAACTCAACCGAAACTGCCTCTACCTGTCAGCTTTCGCTACTAGGAATCTTCCCGCTGATCCCATAGGGGCTGCCAAGCATCTGTCCAAGCATCCGCCGGACCAATTCGCTCCTGCGTGTCCACGTGAGCCTTGAGCTTCAGGCTTCTCAACCTAGCAGGGAGCTCGGGTCTCCGTTATCCGGAGTCTAGCCCTGAGGGCATGGCCGCCCGGTCAACTTTATGCCGCCAACCGTTAACGGGATCTGACCTGCCAGAAGTAATAAGCTGGCGCGCCAATCGCTTATGGGGACAACCCCGCCTATCGGAAAACGCCTTTAAAATGTCCGTTGCGACCGGCACAAATAGTCTGGTTAGCTTGAGCAGAACTAACGGCTGGGCCCACGCCACTGCTAAAGCCCCCTATCGAACGTAACCAGACTGAAAACCAACAAACCATCCCACACGGTATAATAGTAACCCAAGTGCAACCCCACATATCATGCAGAGTGCGCAAACCAAAATATAAAAACCAACCTCTACTTCCAAGCCTCCCGGCCCTGAGGCATAAGAGGCTACCCTAGCAATTTAACAGTCAATTCAAGTCTAGTGTATTGCCAACACCCCTGTTTTGATTCATCAGTATTACTTATCTTAACATTGCTGATGAGGTTTGCCTGCTAGGGGTGCGTGTGTATAACACGGCCTAAATTGCGGCATGTCATGGCCCCAGATCCCATAACTGAAATCCGAGGAATCACCTGCTGGGATCCTTTCCAGGCTAAAGGGTTAACCAATAACCCAAGCCTCCTTTTCAAGCCCATGCCCCTGTCTACAATGAGAGGAAAACAGGTCCACTCATAGGATAAATATATCCCCATGAATGGGTCCCGTCTTGGGGTCCCCTTGTAGTAACAAGGAAGTAAGCCAATGAATTAAGAAAAAGTATGAGAAGATGGAGGGTGCCTCATGTCGGTGCGTCCCTCCCGGGAGCGCTGCGAGGCAAACTCGCCCCATCTCCCGCATCGGTGGCTCTCCAAGCTCTGTGTGCCGGTAAACTACGAAACCCAGCAGCCACAAAGCCCAATGACAACGTCTGTTGTTCGCAAACTCCCGATGTTCTCTTTGGCCTATCGGGATCTGAGAAGATCCGATCAATGAATAAACAAACGCCAACATATCCGTATTCCCTTACCATGTATAACGGTAATGTATTACAGTTATAAAGCAAGACAATAATTCCATAGGCATCCCTTGTAGTTTTGAAACTAGGGACTATATTCAGGTGTCGCCCTTTCTGACCCTCTGGCTTTGAAAGCCTGACTTCTAATGCACTATCTCTAAGGTTGTAAAGGTCAACCGTACACCAGCATATTGACAGTTACAGGATCACTGGCCCACAGGCTAGCTATGAAAACTTGCCCTCATGTTCCGTAGAAGTGATTTAATGTAGCTAGGCACCACTTGCAGGGGCCACTATCCCGTAAGGTTGTCTGGGTCAACAGCTAGCTAGCCAATTAACAGCAGGGAGTTCCTCGGTCCCCCGCCTGCTTTAAACCCATAACTTCTTGAGCAGCTGTCTCCCCTAACCAATGCCACTATCCACTATGGTTACATGGGTAGCCGCAAACAAGGCTATTCAGAGTCAGAGCTCACTCCCCAACTTGTTTTTAAACACAGCCTTCACGTTCGTTAGAATTTAATGCAGTTGGAACCAACTCGCAGCTCCAACTTTCACTTAAAGTGGTGCAGGTCAACAGCAAGCCAGGCTGTAAACCTTGAGGAGCTCTCCTGCCCCCGAGCTTGCTATTGTACATATGTCTGCCCGGTCAGCAGAGAATTTTTTCAGTTGACTCCAAACTTGCACTGCCACCATCATTTAGGTTGCGTAGGTCAACATCAAGCTCAGCTATCACTGTCGGAAGCTATTCTCTTGCAGCTGGCGACCACTTACGGAAGCCACTATTGGTAATTCTCCCCTAGCTCAACAGCAGCTGGACTTACAAAGTCGGGAGCTCATTCTGCCGCTAGGGCCTGCCTTGAAACCAGTGACCTCCTGGGCGGTAAAGATTTTAATTCCTTTGGCTAGCACGCGTGGCTGCCGCTACCCATTAGGGTCATCTAGGTCACAGCAAGCTGGACAATCCACGGACGGGAGCTACCAGCTCGTGGATTCTCAATCCCAGGATTGTCTAGGTCAACAGCAAGCTGGACTATCCACTGTCGGTAGCTGCAAACTCGTGGATACACAATCCCATAGGGAGCTACCAGCTCGTGGATCCCCTATCCCGTAGGGTTGTCTAGGTCAACAGCAAGCTGGACTATCCACCGACGGTAGCTGCAAACTCATGGATACACAATCCCATAGGGTTATCTAGGTCAACAGCAAGCTGGACTATCCACGGTCGAGAGCTACACCCTGTCCCACAGTCTTACTTAAAACATAACTCCTTGGTCAGTATGGCTTTGAGGAACTGGCTGCCAACTCGCATATGCAACAATCCGTTGTGGTCGCATGGTCCATAGCAAGCTAGGCTTATGAAAATCAGTAGCTCACTGACCCCCAGCTTGCTTTGAATACAAGACTTCCCAGTCTTAGGTCCGACGCCCATTAGAACTGGAGAGGAGGGACACCGTCATATCGCCTGCAATCCTGCCATTGCGACGTGAGACGCCTCTCTTCCCCCTTTTATAGCCTATATTAATAAAATATTAATTTTATTCATTTATTTATTTTTATTCATTTATTTATTTCAAAATAGGTCCATGGTCAGCGAGCTGTACCACGGTCGGAGCTCCTCTGCTAAAGAGTTGGCAAACCAACCTCCTAATTGATGGCACCCAAAGGTTGCCTAAACAGAATTCAATGCGAATTGCTTCATTACCAATTCCGCTTTATTCATTTCATTCATTAAGATAAATTATATATATAATAATTTTTACCTTCCATTCCATTTGCCTTTATTATTATTATTATTATTATTATTTTTATACATATATACACATATATTTATAATCCATATGTATATATATACCTATTCCTCTTACAATTCAATTCAAAATTATTATTTATATATATATATATATATATATATGTAAATGAATAAATATAATCATCTTAAACAATCATCTTAATTAGTGTTTCATTAATTTATTATTTCATGTTCTTTCCTTCTCTTTTTTATTTATTTATTTATTTATTTTAATCCTTTTTTAAAAATTTATTTAAATAAATATATATTTAATCAATTAAAATGGCCGCCATACAAAAATGGCGGCTCCCAGTGGCAGGCACCATGCGCCAACATGGCGCCCCCATCGCGGCCGCCATGTGTCCAAAATGGCGGCCCCCAACAAAAAAAAAAAAAAACTGCCGTACGGCAAGATGGCGGCCCCCCACAACATCTGCCGTACAGCAAGAAGGCGGCCCCCATCCCCATCGGCCGTACGGCAAAATGGCGTCCACAAGCAGCTGCATCGCGCATGCGATCCACCTGCGCATGCGCAGACAGGTCAAAAGGCCCAAGTGCTGCGCAGGGGAAGGCAGCGGTCGCCGCGCCGCCCCGCCGAAACCGACCAGGCCGCAGCGGCAAAGTCCGCGCGGCGAAAAGAGGCCGCGCGGTCGTCCCCCCCAAGGCCGTCATACCTACAAGGATTGACCAGGTCGCGCGCAGCGCTCCCGGCGGCCAAGAAAGACCACAGAAACCGGGACTTATGCCATGGAGGCAGCCCAGCGTGTGCTTGCTCCAAGCCGAGAGAAAGCCTGCCTCCCGCCCGTGCTGGAAAGCGCGGGCTAGAAAAACCCCAAAGCTCCTACTTATTCCCTTATTTCATTAATTTAATACTATTATTATTTTATTATTATCAACTTTTAACTGGCGGCCCTGTCGAAAAACAAGCCCCGCCGCCCTGAATGGGGAAGAGACTGGGCCAACTCCCCTTACCACTCCAGCCCCAGCCCTGCAAGTGGCTGCAACGAGCATGTAGGCCCAGCCAACTGCACCCCGTGAAGGTGAGGTGAGTCGGGGCTGGGTGCACCTGGTGACCTACAGGGCCAGGACTCCCCCACACCTAAACTCAAAACCCTGGAGAGGGATTTAGATGGCCTGGACTCGTGTCCATCTGGCCCAAAAAAAAGCAGCTGCATCCCAAGGGAGCAAGGCAGCCCCATCAGGGAGCTAAACTCCACCAGTCGCTCCCTAGACAGGCCCCAAACTGACCTTCGTCGTATAATTGAGGGCCTCTCCTTGCAAAACTGCCTCCCTCTTCGATGTCTTGATGCAGACTGAGGGAAAGGGGGCTGGCACCACCATGCCAGCCTCCTCCCCCTTCCAGCAGATTCTGCAAAATTAACCAATCTCTTCTCCGAGGGGAGGAGACAAAATGCTCCACCAGCCAACAAGTTGGATGGTGAAGTGTATTATATGTACTAGCTTGGGGACCCGGCGGTGCGCGGGTTATTTGAAAAGGGTATTGTTTGTTTTTGGGTGTTAGGTAATATCAGTTTAGTCATATATTACACTATGTCTTAATCAACCTCAAGTTTGGTCCAGATCATTGGTGGGGGTCACAGTGATGTCTGAAAATGAGTGAAGGTGCTGCCAATCCTATCATCTGATATCCATCCTCCCCCAAACTGCACCAGGATGTAACTTGGGTTACCAGTTGTCTGTTTGCCAAGTTTGGTCCAGGTCATGTTTATTTAAGAAAAGGGTTTTTTTATTTTAAAAATGAATTGTTTTAATAGTAAGGAGGGTAAGGTTGTAGTTGGACGCACATCATACTAAGTCATCCCCCTCAAACTTCCTCATTTTGCCTAGGTTCACAATGTTGCCCAGTTTAATTTTATTATTTATAATAATAATAAGCATTTTATTATTTATAATTTCTTTTTTATGTTATTATTCTTCTTCTTAATTTTTTCCTTCATGGGACCCAAAACAGCTTACAACATAGTGTAATCATGTAAACAACAGTTCAAATACATCAATAGTAAGTATAAAACATAATAAAATAGGCAGTGTAATTACAGCAGTAATATACTGTTGAAGTTGTTCTTGAGCCTCTGCAGTGCTTGATCCATTAGCTGCTTGTTGGTTTTTCCTCATGTTGGCAATCAGTTGTCTCACATGATTGCTGTTGTTATTTTCCTTTGTTTGCTGTTGTTGGGATTTTTCCAATGGTTTTTTTTTCATTTTTGAGACATGTTTATGCTGCCACTTTGCTTGAAGGATGTCTGTCTAATTTGGGGCCTAGCTTGTAATGCTCTCAGTACATCAGGAAACCCTCTCACTGCAGTGATATCCTCACAGAAAATGAACATTCCATTGCCAATGGAAAAAAGCTGTTAACTGACTGTCTGCCTGAGGCCTTTCCTTTTCCCTCTGAGTCACCTTAGAATGTTGGAGGGTGGTTGGCCAATGGGAGTCCGTTATGCAAATTACATTTCAGTGGCAGCCAATCCCCTCTGTCTGGGGCCATAGAATGTTGGAGTTCTGAGGCTGGCCAGTCAGAGCCCGTTATGCAAATAATCCCACAATGGCAGGGCCGTAGCCAGGATTTTGATTCGGGGGCTGAGTTTGGTTCGGGGGGCTGAGACTGGGTGGAAGAGGGTCTACCCTAGCAAACCTTTTGTATTGTTATCCCAATAACTCCATTAATGTGGGATATAATGAGCATGGTGATCAGATCATGATATGAATAAACATAACAGTTTAAATAATGTACCGGTAAGGCCTTTTTGCGGACCACCCTGAGAATTTCGGGGGGGCTGGAGCCCCCTTAGCCCCCCGGCTACATGCCTGCACAATGGCAGCCAATCGAAACGCTGGCACATATTCCTCCCACACCACCGCAAACACTGACTTTTATTATATGTAATAGATAGATAATAGATAGATATTATATTACTAGCTGTACACGGCCTCGCGTTGCTGCGGCTGACTGTGGTGGAGAATGCTCTTTGTTTGTATATGAACTATAAATCCAAATAACTACAACTCCCAGATGTCAAGGTCTATTTTGTCCAAACTTCACCAGTGTTCACCAGTGTTCAGATGTGGGCATATGGAGTATTGATACCAATGTTGGTTCCAATCTATCATTGTTTGACTGCACAGTGCTCTCTGGATGTGGGTGAACTACAACTCCAGAAGTCAAGGTCAATACCCACTAAACCCTTCCATTATTTTATATGGGTCATGGGAGTTCTGTGTGCTAAGTTCGATCCAAATCCATTGTTGGGGGAGTTCAGAAGAGTTGGAGTCCCAAACTCCTGGAGGGAAAGAGGGCCGAAGTTGGCCCAGGCATGATGTAGGTCTTCCTTCTCCTTCCTCTAGCCCTCCCCCTCACCTAGACATGGAAGGCTTCCTCCTTGGCAGTATGGGAGGGGAGGAAAGGACAGGAAGGAGGGAAGGGAAGGGGAAGGAAGGAAGGAAGGGAGGGAGGGAGGGGGAGGGAGGGAGGGAGGGAGGGAGGGAGGGGAAGAAGTGAACTCTGCTCACTTTTTCATGTCTTCGTTCCTTCCCTCATGTTGCTCGGCGGGGGGGGGGTGCGCAGGTGCTCCGCAACATCATTTCCTGCCTTTCGTTCCTCCTCTCCTCCCTCCCTCCTCCCCCTCCTCCTCATCCTTCAGCTCTTTCCTTTCCCTCTTTCCTCCCTTCCTTTCCTTTTCTGTATCACTCCTCCCTCCCTCCTTTCCCTTCCTCCGTTCCCTTTCTCTCTTTCCTGTTGCCTGGAGGAGGAGGCCCTGAGCCGTTTGTAACGGCCGTAGCGCGCGCTTCTCCTGTGCAGCGAGCGAGTTTTTCCAGATTGGCTGGGGCGCCCGCGCATGTTGACGTAGCTGGTGCCTGCGTTGTGGCGCCTTGTGACGGCCGACTGCCGAAGTTAGTATTGTAGTTTTTTGGGTTGGGGGGGGGGGAGTGGAGGGGAGAGAAGGGCCTAGTATGTGTGCGCAAGATTTCTGTGCATGCACAATGCATCTGTGGCGCAGGGGATCCTGGGAATTGTAGTTCCCCAGGGTTTTTTTGGCTTTTTGAGTGTTTCCTTTTTATTTTTTGCGTGGTTTTCAAGGGCTAAACACACCTTGTGGTGTGGGGAGCTGTGCAGCATAATTTGGTGTTTCTGGGTTATGTGGTTTTGCTGTCTATATAGGCTACTAAACACGACAGCTCTTCTTTTATATATATAGATAAGCACAGTGCAGGAGGCAAGATGTAACTGCCTTCCTGGCCCCTCTCTTCACTCTGATCTCAGAGCAGTGGTTGGTGCTGGAGAGGGTGGGGGCTCCCAACTGATGACACTGATTGCCTACAATCAAAATTCAAGTCAAATTCAACACATCCCAGAATTTTTCCAACATTGAAACCAAGATCTTCTAATCATTGGCCATGTTGACTGTGGCCTTTGAAAACCAAAGTTCAAAACACCAGGAGAATCCAAGTTGAAGAACATCTGAAGAAATTGTGCAACCAGATTACTGGAGGACAACCCTCTGGTTTTCAAACCACTTCCCAAAAGAAGAAGCTGAAATAATGATGATTTCCCCCATCATTTTCATGTCATTTGGTCATGAATAAAATATGAATTTTTACGGCACTTATGGAGAGCTCTAGCTTGAGTGAACTCAGTTTGTTTGTTTGCTTCTTAGGTTGGTTGTGTCCAGTTCTGAGCTAAGAGGCCTAAGTTATTAAATTCTAATCACTTGGTTGAACAAAAGACTGTTTCATAAATCATTCCTTAATAGCCTGTCTAAAATTTCTTAAGGTTGCTGCAGCTGTGCTGCAGGGCTGCTCAGCCAGTCGGATTCTAATTATTGAAATGATGCAACCCACAGTTAAATCAGGGAATAAATTCATCTTTGGCGGGGTAAAAGCTATATTATATTGGATGGACTGAGCAAATGACCACTTGCCGCAGTTCAGTTGTATTGACACATGGTGTTACTGAATGGAGTCCTTGTCCACCTTCGGGAGGTAAATGAACTGAATGTCGGATTAAAATATATTACACCTTTACAACCATGTACTTATTTTTGAAAACAACATTATTAAGTGTAGTTGTGCATTTTCCAGGCTGTATGGCCATGTTCCAGAAGCATTCTCTCCTGACGTTTCGCCTGCATCTATGGCAGGCATCCTCAGAGGTTGTGAGTTTAATCCACCCAGGATGCATTTTTTGAAAGCCTATATTCTGGAAAAGCCTATTTTGAGTGGATTTTCAAATAAATATGGTCTATGGCAGTGTTTTTCAACCTTTTTTGAGCCGCGGCACATTTTTTACATTTACAAAATCCTGGGGCACACCACCAACCAAAATGACACAAAATGACACTCTAACACAGTAATACATATAGTTAATATGTTATTAAATGTATTTATACACTCAGTGTGAAACCTGGGCCTGTTTCGATGAACACAACATATATATGACTTCCTCTTACATATTTATACATGGCTATAGTGTCTTCTCTCAGCCTTCTCTTCTTCAAGCTAAACATGCCCAGCTCTTCAAGCTGCTCCTCATAGAGCTTGTTCTCCAGACCTTTGTGAAATTTCACCCTGTGTGAAATTTGCTTCTAGTTAACTATGGATGTTATGAAGCTGCTATAAACAGTTCCTTTGGGGAAGGGGGGGAGGCAACTCTCAAAAAAATCCAGTAAAATAGTAAAAAAAAACATTTCCAAGCAGAGAGGTTCAATTTGTTTCTTGGAAACCTGTGAGGGGGCTGCTAGGAGGGGGGAGAGTGCCACTTTCCCACTGCACACCTGATGATCGCTCACGGCACACTAATGTGCCACGGCACACTGGTTGGAAAACACTGGTCTATGTTACTGACTTGCATCAATCCAATCCTTGGAGACAAAAAAGAACATTATTACATGTGTTTTTTACTCCTATAGATAAAGGTTAAGGTAAAGGTTTCCCCCTGACATTAAGTCTAGTCATGTCTGACTTTGGGACTTTCACTCAAGGAAGGAGGGGTGCCCGGCCCAAGCGAGAAAGAGGCGGAGCGAAGCCCTGCCAGAAGGAACGCAGCTTTGTTCGACCTCTTACTCGGTCACGCCAGGTGCCCCTAGGGCCTCTGACACGGCTTCTCTCTGCATCTTCCTCACTCGCGCCGGGTGCCCCTCCTTCCTTGAGTGAAGGAAGAAGGGGCCGGCGTGAGCAAGAAAGACACGGAGCGAAGCCCTGCCCCTAGGGCCTCTGATGCAGTTTCCCTAGGCTCCACCTCTTTCTTGCTCATGCTGGCCCCTCCTTGCTTCACTCAAGGAAGGAGGGGTGCCTGGCGCAAATGAGGAATACGCAGAGGGAAGCCCCGCCCCTAGGGCCTCTGACGTGCATGCTCAGCATCGGCCCGGGGGCGTGGCTTCCAATGTGTGGCCTAGGGCGCCAAAAAGAGTTAATCCGGGCCTGACTCACATTTGCATGTTTTCAAAGAATAATAATAATAATAATAATATTTTTTCAAACTGCTAGATTGGCAGAAACTGGGGCTAACAATGGGAGCTCACACTGCTCATCGGATTCGAACCTGCAACGTTTTGGATACTAAATTTAGCAGCTCAGCGGTTTAACCCACTGCGCCACGGGGGGATCCTTGTTTATTTCTATGTTTACTCTTTGTTTACTTCTATATTTATTCCTTGTTTACTCCTATATTCTTTGTTTATTCTTATGCAGTTGTTTGTATCTCGACTCTGTTCATGTACTGTCTGACTTTGTCGATTGTATTTACCATCTATATGTGACCACTTGCTCAACTGATACGCAGCTTTGGTCTTGAGTGTCATCAGTACGCTGGTGACACTCAGCTCATTCTGAGGATGAAAGGCCGGCCTGACTCTGTCCCCGATAATTTCCATCTCTACCTTGAAACCGTTACTGGATGGCTGCAAGCCAGTAGGTTGAAGGTGAATCCAGTGAAGACGGAGATCCTCTGGCTAGGTCGCCCGGGTGGCAGGGAACTCCAGCTTCCAACCATGGACGGCATGACTTTATGCCCGTCGTCATCAGTAAAGAGCCTTGGATTCCATTTGGACACTCAGCTTTCTATGGAAATCCATATTTCCATGTGAAACGAATCGAAACGCCGCCTAAAGCTTGGCGTCGATCTTCGCTTATTCGCACACTAAACTGAGTGAACCGTGTAGTACTGTGGCAGGGCAGCCACCAGCTATCAGTTTTCTTTTGTTTTATTTATTTACTTGCTGCCACCATTTTAATACTGAGGTAACTATTTGACCACCGTTTGTAAAGAGAGATGATGTGTTAATCACTGTTAGGCTTCAGAGTGAGGCTTGTCTTTTATAATATAAACACCAGGACGCTTATGAACCAAGAAACTGTAACAAGTTTATTTTTAAATGTGAACTTTGGCTTGATGGTTACGATGTTTCAGTATTTTCTCTTAGAGGTACAATGCTTAGTGGTTATTCTTTCACAGAGACTTCTTTCTTAAAATGTTACAAAGTTATGCCGTTGTTACTTTCTCATAAGGATTGTCAGGTCAATTTATAATCTATTCTACTAGTATATACACTAGTCTTAAAATAGGCGTTTCTTGCCACCTTTATGCCTCAGCATAAACTACAGGCTGGCTCTCCCAGCCAAACCTCTGGACTTAAAATAGACCTTGAGCTGGTCTAAACACAACTGCTCTCTCTGAGCTTCTCAGCACCCACTCTCCTAGAGCTGGTCTGACAGTTAAACTGTCAAATTCAAACTTAACATTCTAAAGCTAGCCTTGGCTGGCTCCGCCCACTGTTATGACAACACATTCCCCTAGGAGGGGAAATGCCCTTACTATCATAGTTAACCCTTTAGGGTCTGTCTAACATTCAACCCCATTTCAAATACAAATGTTATCATACCACCACATATTCAACTATAAAAACAATACACAAATTGACTTCATTACACCATGGTTAGCCGGGTTGCATTCTTCCACCTTCGCCAGGCTCGGAAGCTGGCCCCCTACCTGTCCTGTCACAATCTGGCCTTGGTGATCCAAACGACGGTGATCTTAAGACTAGACTACAGTAATGCTCCTTACATTGGCCTACCTCTGTTGGTGATCCGGAAACTGAAATTGGTGCAGAACGCGGCAGCTAGATTGCTTGCAGGCGTTCCTGTGAGTCATCACATTATACCTATCCTACAGGAGCTGCATTGGCTGCCGGTCGAATTCCGGGTCACCTTCAAAGTGTTAGTCTTGACTTTCAAGGCCTTATATGGTCTGGGGCCAGTGTACCTGAGGGACCGCCTTACCCCATATTGTAAGGTCAGAAGACCAGGACCTTCTTTCCATCCCAAGTGTCAAAGCATACCATCTTACCTCAACTAGGAGAAGGGCGTTCTCTGTCATTGCCCCCATGCTCTGGAACTCTCTACCGCCAGAGACCAGATCTCTTCAAGACCTTATGGCGTTCCGGAAGGCCGGCAAGACCTGGTTATTCCGTCAGGCCTTCGTAACCTTGTTGGTTTAGTTTATTAATTTTGATGCAATGCCCTTCTGTCGTTGCTGTATTTTAATGTTGCTGTACTTGCTGTGATTTGTGAGCCGCCCCGAGCCACCCGGGAGTGACGGCCAAGAAATCGAATAAAATAAATAAATAAATAAATGCCATTGGATGCTTGCCATATATGTACCTGAGTCCCTGATACAGAACATGTGCCATGGTCAGCAACAGGGAAGGCGAGGCAGGCCGTGCAAAAGGAGAGGAAATAAAATAAAGATGAAGGAGGCTTGCGGACCAGATTTTTGTCCTTGTGACCCACTGGTGGTCTGCAGCCAATAGGTTAAGAACCATTGATCCATAAGAGTGGAAAATAAGCTGTCTTCGTCTCCAACGACATCCTTTCTAATATTGAAACGTGGCAGTCATGTCACCCTTTCACCTTGTATTCTCCAAGCTAAACAAACCCAGCTCCTAAGCCACTGTTCGCAAGGATTCGAGGTTTCGAGATGTTTGACCATTTTGGTTTCCCTCCTCTGGACACCTTCCAGCTTAAAGGCCTAGGTAATTAGCAGGGCTTATTATATTGTATAAGAAGTGATTCACACGCCTACTCAAATGCATTATTCTTCTAATGCTGCCCTACTGGGAAGCCACCAAGAATGACTCTTAATTCTTTTCAAAATGTGAAATTGGATTAGGGATAATTTAGCTACACAGACTATAATAAACTCTTAAATACAGATCGGTTGGCCTGCAAGAAGGGAGGGAAATGTCATTGAAAGTTCAACAAGCGGTGGCATTTCCTGCATTGTCGCAAAAGTGTAGAGCAGTGTTTCCCAACCTTTTTTGAGCCGCGGCACACTTTTTACATTTACAAAATCCTGGGGCACACCACCAACCAAAATGACACAAAATGACACTCTAACACAGTCATACATATAGTTAGTACGTTTTTAAATGTATTTATAAACTCAGTGTGAAATCTGGACCTGTTTTGATGAACACAACATAGATATCCTGGCAGGAATGGCAGAAAGACACAAACATTCCACACAGAACTCCCATAACCAAGAGAAAATACTATAAGAGTTTGGTGGGCATTGACCTTGAGTTTTGGAGTTGTAGTTCACCTATATCCAGAGAGCACTGTGGACTCAAACAATGATGGATCAGGGCCAAACTTGGCATGAATACTCAATATGCCCAAATGTGAACATAGATGGAGTTTGGGGAAAATAGACCTTGACATTTGGGAGTTACAGTTTCTGGGATTTATAGTTAACACATAATCAAAGAGCATCCTGAACTCTTGCAACAATGGAATTTAACCAAACTTGGCATATTGAACTCTCATTACCAACAGAAAGTACTGAAAGGGTTTGCTTGGGAATTGACCTTGAGTTTGGAAGTTGTAGTTCACCTACACCCAAAGAGCACTGTGGACTCAAACAATGTTATGTTATGTTGTTGTTTGTTTTCTATCCAGAATCACAATGTTGGAAGGAGGCTCACCACTTTAAGGTCCCTAAAACAGGCATGGGAAAACTTCATCCCTCTGGGTGCTTTGGACTTCAACTCCCACCATTCCTAACAGCCTGGGGAGGGAGGAGGGAGGAAGATGTGTGGGTGCTACTGCACAGACTCGCCCCAGAGTAAAGCGAGGCAAAGCGAGCAGAGCGAGGCTGGGAGGAAGGGAGCCCGAGTGCAGAAGAAAAAGTGTTCGGCAGGAGGGGGAAGAAATTTCCCACGGCACACCTGATGATCGCTCACGTCACACTAGTTTGCCACGGCACACTGGTTGGGAAACACTGGTGTAGACTAGACCTGATGTTCCTTGTATCCAGATTTCTGAGGTCATTCCTGAGGCTTTCCCATCACGATGGTTCCATAATACATTATACAAGTAACATCATTATCATTAATGTATGAGATGAGAGTGATAGGGATTTGTAGCTTTGACGATATTGTCAGAAAAGGTTTCCATCCCTCCCTTGGTGAGTCTGTCTGCCTTTTTAAAAAGCTATTTAAAATTGACTTGAAATGAATAGCTCTTTTTAAAAAGAAGTTACATGTTATGAGTCTTCATTCCACTTCTGACTTAGTCTAGACTGGTGAAAAGTTCAATATCCTTTTCTATTGATGTTCACATAGAAATGTTTGTAATTTATTTACAAAAACCTGTTTATACATTTGGAAATTTGGCTTGGAAGCAGCTTTCGGTATAAACAAAACTGGGTCAGGACCCTGGAGCGATTCCAGAATTAGGACCCTGGAGCATTTCCAAAATTAGGAGTGGTGGCATTGAACTATAAATCTCAGAAACTGCAACTCTCAAATGTCAAGGTCTATTTTCCCCAATAGCCACCAGTGCTCACATTTGGGTATATTGAGTATTCATACCAAGTTTGGTCCAGATCCATGATTGTTTGAATCCACAGTGCGCTCTGGATATAGGTGAACTACAACTCTAAAACTCAAGATCAATGCCCACCAAACCCTTCCAGTATTTTCTATTGGTCATGGGAGTTCTATATGCCAAGTTTGGCTCAATTCCATCATTGGTGGAGTTCAGAATACTCTTTGATTGTAGGTGAACTATAAATCCCAGCAACTACAACTCCCAAAAGACATAATCAAAGGCAAAACTTTGATTGATTTATGAGGCCATCAAAAAGAACCCAGGAATTGCTGAAGAATGTGGAAGGAACGATAAAAGGACGCTGGGGGGAAAACGCTGAGATGAGGAGTGGTGGCCAGAAAGTTTGCCTCTGTTCGTCTATATATGTGTGTAATATGTCAAAATGTATGTACTGTACTGTACTGTGATAAATGTCAAATGTTTATATGTCATATGTTGAACTGCAGGGATTGTCTGCAAGTTTGTGTACTGTAATTCGCTCTGAGTCCCCTTCGGGGTGAGAAGAGTGGAATATAAATAAAGCAAATAAATAAATAAATAAATAAATAAATAATCTGCCCCAACCCCATCAGTATTCAAATTGGGGTATATTGAGTATTTGTGCCAAATTTGGTCTAGTGAATGAAAATATATCCTGCATATCAGATATTTAAAATTCATAACAAAAGCAAAATTACAGTTAAGAAATAGCAACAAAAAATTTTTTATGGTTGGGAGTCACTACAACATGAAAAACTGTATTAAGGGATCATGGCATTAGTAAAGTAGAGCAGTGTTTTTCAAACTTTTTTGAGCCGCGGCACAATTTTTACATTTACAAAATCCTGGCACACACCAACAAACAAACTGACACAAAATGACACTCTAACACAGTAATACATATAGTTAATCTGTTTTTAGATGTATTTATACACTCAGTGTGAAACTTGGGCCTGTTTCGATGAACACAACATAGATATCCTGGCAGGAATGGCAGAAACACACACACAAAGGTCTTGCTCAACAGCTGGGAGTTATAGTTCACCCATAATCAAAGAGCATTCTGAACTCCACCAATGATGGAATGGAATCAAACTTCCCACACAAAACTACCATAACGAAGAGAAAATACTGTAAGAGTTTGGTGGGCATTGATCTTGAGTTTTGGAGTTGTAGTTCACCTATATCCAGAGACCACTGCAGAGGGGAGGGAGGAAGACGTGGGGTGAGTCTGTGCAGTAACACCTGCACGGGTCACGCCTTCGTCCCTCCCCACTCCCGCAGAAGCTGCAGCGTGAGCAAAGCGAGGCAAAGCGAGCAGAGCGAGGCTGGGAAGAAGGGAGCCCGAGTAGAGAAGAAAAAGTGTTCGGCAGGAGGGGGAAGAAAGGGTATTGGAGGTTCCAATTTCTCACGGCACACCTGATGATAGCTCACGGCACACTAGTGTGCCACGGCAAACTGGTTGGGAAACACTGAGGTAGAGAAACACTGTTTTATGTAGAAGTAACAGCACCCGATTCTTGCTTTTTGCTCGATTCTATGTTTCCGTCCCTATACAAACCAGTGGAAAAAACAAGTTGCCCGAATCTATTAATAAAACAGAGGCATAAACTGTGTAACTCCATATTAGATACAAATCATGAGACGAAAAAATTTAGTAGTAAACTAAAATTAGATTTAGAGACATCTATGGCACTGCCGGGTTCCTCGAAGAACAGTCTGGTATTAAAATAGTTATTCTTTTTTTTTGTTCTTTCATTCGGTTGTCTAGTAACACAAAATGACTCTAAAGCAAAATACTCTTTCTAGATGTTGTCACTTAATGGAAGACATATTTCTCGGAATGAGCTTACAGTGAAAATGGCATTCTAAGCATATCAAAGTTGGTTAGGAAAAAAAATACAGAAAAAGGGAAAGAAAAGAGAACGACAAAAAAGGACAAAATACAGGGTTAGTAAAGGTAAAGATTTCCCTTTGACATTAAGTTTAGTTGTTAGAGTTAGAGCCCCTGTCCCTTAATGCTCTCCTACTGTGAATACAGCTGTATTACATTCACCAGTGTTTTTCAACCTTTTTTGAGCCGTGGCACACTTTTTACATTAACAAAATCCTGGGGCACACCACCAACCAAAATGACACAAAATGACACTCTAACACAGTCATACATATAGTTAGTATGTTTTTAATGTATTTTTTATACACTCAGAGTGAAAACTGGGTCTGTTTTGATGAACACAACATAGATATCCTGGCAGGAATGGCAGAAAGACACAAACTTCCCACACAGAACTCCCATAACCAAGAGAAAATGCTATAAGAGTTTGGTGGGCATTGACTTTGAGTTTTGGAGTTGTAGTTCACCTATATCCAGAGAGCACTGTGGACTCAAACAATGATGGATCAGGGCCAAACTTGGCATGAATACTCAATATGCCCAAATGTGAACACAGATGGAGTTTGTGGAAAATAGACCTTGACATTTGGGAGTTACAGTTTCTGGGATTTATAGTTAAAGCACAATCAAAGAGCATCCTGAACTCTTGCAACAATGTAATTAAAGAAAACTTGGCATATTGAACTCTCACTACCAATAGAAAGTACTGAAAGGGTTTGCTTAATTCCCAAGCAAACTCTTACAGTACTTTCTGTTGGTAATGAGAGTTCAATATGGAAAGGTTTGGTGGGCATTGACTTTGAGTTTGGAAGTTGTTGTTCACCTACACCCAGAGAGCACTGTGGACTCAACATTGTTATGTTGTTGTTTGTTTTCTATCCAGAGTCACAATGTTGGAAGGAGGCTCACCACTTTAAGGTCCCTAAAACAGGCATGGGTAAACTTTGGCCCTCTGGGTGCTTTTGACTTCAACTCCCACCATTCCTAACAGCCTGAGGCCCTTTCCTGCTTAGATGGCTGAGGGGGGAAAGGAAAAGAGCCTGAGGCTGCTAGGAATGGTGGGAGTTGGAGTCCAAAACACCTGGAAGGTCCAAGTTTGCCCATGCCAGTTTTCGACAGAGACCTCTTCCTCCCCCTTCCCCTTCGCGCCCTTTCTTCCCCCTCCTGCCGAACACTTACTTTTTCTTCTACACTGCCGCTTCTGACACCATTTTGATCCGAGGGGGCAGCGTGAGCATGTTCAGGAGGGGAGGGGGGAGGGAGGAAGGCGTGACCCGTGCGGGCGCTACTGCGTAGACTCACCCATAGCAAAGCGAGGCAAAGTGAGCAGAGCGAGGCTGGGAAGAAGGGAGCCCGAGTAGAGAACAAAAATGGTTCAGCAGGAGGGGGAAGAAAGGGTATTGGAGGTCCCAATTTCCCACGGCACATCTGATGATCGCTCATGGCACACTAATTTGCCATGGCACACTGGTTGGGAAACACTGGTCTATATAACATTGAACTATCGCAGTATCTCGGTATTAGGTTACCTTCGGGTCCACAGGATATACCATGCATATATCCATCTCCAGCATGGTATGTAACCTATATACCTTCAATTCTAGCACTTATGCTGTAGAAATTGAGCAATATGGTTACTGTGTTGTTATTATTTCAGAACTAAATTATCCTGTGATGCGTAGGTTATTGCTTTTCATTTTGCCGCTTGAAAAAGCCCACTTCGGGGCGAAACGGATTGGGCCCTGCAGCTCTACTGTTGCGGCATGCCCTGCGTCTTCTGGCATTCCATCCCAGGACACGGACCTTTCACACCGCTGTGGTCTATACCAGGAACCGGACTGTGTTTTGGATTTGTTCCACCACGAATTTGGATTATTGGGTTATTTTGGAACTCTTATCATCCCTACGGAGTCTTACCTTTCAACCTGTCCGGACTTACCTTTCCTACAATCCTTTCCCGAGGTACTGTCATCCCAGCGGCATTGTGTCTTTTGTTTATTGTGATATTATTACTCGTATGAAACCATTTACTGTAATGTAATCCACCATATATTGTGTTTTGGCTTGAAGTGTCTTATCAACAGAAGATATTATATAATATTGTATATTTTGCATACTCCTTGTCCCACGTTGTGATTATTAAGTTTAGATGTGTCAGACTCTGGTGGGTGGTGCTCATCTCCATTTCTAAGCCAAAGAGCGAGCGTTGTGAAATTGCTGAAATTCTAGCCAAAATATATAACCTTTCTCTAAGATCAGGCACTGTACCCGAGGACTGGAGGGAGGCAAATGTAACTCCGATCTTCAAGAAAGGATCCAGGGGTGATCCAGGAAATTATAGGCCAGTTAGTCTAACCTCAGTTCCAGGCAAAGTGATGGAAACCATTATTAAAGAAAAAATTACTAAGCACATAGAAGAACAGGCATTGGTGAAGGAAAATCAACATGGTTTCTGCAAAGGCAAATCATTTCTTACTAACTTGATAGAATTCTTTGAGGATGTAAATAAACACATAGATAAAGGGGACCCAATTGATATTGTTTACCTTGAATTCAAAAGGCTTTTGACAAAGTCCCTCACCAAAGGCTCCTAAATAAGCTCTTCAGCCATGGAATCAGGGGACAGGTCTTGTCCTGGATTGGAACCTGGCTAAACTGTAGGAAACAAAGGGTGGTAATAAATGGACACTTCTCTGGATGGAAAGAGGTGAGAAGTGGCGTACCCCAAGGTTCAGTTTTAGGACCGTTACTTTTTAATTTATTCATAAATGATCTGGATGTAGAAGTAAATTCTGAGGTAGCAAAGTTTGCAGATGACACTAAACTGTTCAGGGTAGTTAAAAATGAAACTGACTGTAAAGAGCTCCAGAAAGATCTCTCGAAATTGAGTGAATGGGCAACAAAGTGGCAAATGCATTTTAACCTAAACAAGTGTAAAGTCATGCACATCAGGACAAAGAACCCCAAATACACTTATCAACTGATGGGATCAAAGCTTTCTGAGACAAACCAGGAAAGGGATCTTGGGGTTTTGGTGGACAGCTCAATGAAGATGTCAACCCAGTGCGCTGCAGCAGTGAAAAAAGCAAATTCTATGCTTGGCATGATCAGGAAGGGAATCGAAAATAGGTCGTCAAATGTTGTATTGCCTCTCTACAAATCTATGGTGAGGCCACATCTGGATATAACGGAACTGGAAAAGGTACAAAGAAGGGCAACGAAAATGATCCAAGGGATGGAGCAGCTCCCTTATGAAATCAGGTTGCAACGCCTTGGTCTTTTCAGCCTTGAAAGACGGCGTTTAAGAGGTGACTTGATCGAAGTGTATAAAATCATGCATGGGATAGAAAAGGTGAATAAAGGAAAAAAATTTCTCTGTCACACAACACTAGGACTAGGGGGCACTCCCTAAAGCTCCAAGGTAGGAAAGTTAGGACTAATAAAGGGAAATATTTCTTCACCCAGAGGGTCATTGGGTTATGGAACTCACTTCCAGAGGAGGTTGTGACAGCTGTCAGCCTGGACAGCTTCAAGGCAGGATTAGACAGATTCATGGATACCAAGGGAATCGGTAGTTACTGAAATGGACATCCAAGTGCCACCTCTGTGTTGATGGAGGCAGGCAGGATTTTCCCCGGGTACTGGTTGTGGGGGGTCGGGAGCAGGTGAGGGTTTTGCCCTCTTTTCTGCTAGAGATCCCTGTGTACAACTAGTGGGCCACTGTGTGACACAGAATGCTGGACTAGATGGGCTGAGGCCCAATTCAGCATGGCTCTTCTTATGTTCTTATGTTCTTATGTTCTTGTCCGTAGACACCTTCAAGGTCATATGACCAGCATGACTGCATGGGGTGCTGTTACCTTCCCACCGGAGTGGCACCTATTGATCTACTCATATTTGCATGTTTTTGAACTGCTAGTTTGGCAGAAACTGTTAAGTGGGAGCTCGCCTTTCTCCACGGATTCAAACCTCCGACTTAACTCCTTTTGTGGGAACTTGAAGCAAAAGGGCTGAATGAACTCATCATAGAAACTTCTTGTAAACTGCCACTTGGCATTGTAAAACTATTTGTCAAAATGCCTTGGAGAGAAACTCTGGTTTATTCTGTTATATACGAGATTGCAAGATTGTTTTCTCCAAAAGGACCATTACCCTTTGAACAGAGTGGTATAAGTATCCCTCCCTCTCCCCCCTCCCCCCCTCTCTCACACACACTCTACAGTCAAATTAGACAAAAGTTACTCTCCTGCCAAGATTTTGTGTATCCATTTATTATTTATTTTATTTACAGTATTTATATTCCACCCTTCTCACCCCACAGGGGACTCAGGGTGGATTACAATGTGCATATACATGGCAAACATTCAAATGCCATAGGCACACAACATATATAGACAAGCTCACAGAGGCCATTTAACTTTCCAGCTTCATGAGGGTATGCTTTGAATTCCAGCCACCAGGGGAGATGTCGCTTCACCGTCCACTTGTGACACCGATAGAGTTAGGCTTGGATATGTCCGGTTAAAAATTATTTGAAATCATTTAAAATTCTTATAAAAAGTTAATTTAATTGTTTTTTGAACCACGCGCTCCAACCCGGAAGTATAATTTTCTTACTGAACCTGGGGGCCTCCATTTTTGTATTTGTCACGTAATTTACGTAATTACGTCGTATGCCTTCTTTGCCCTTAGCAGACACATGTTCTCATTGGCTAATGAAACCTTCTTCCCTTTAGCCCAGTCGTTCTCAACCTGTGGGTCCCCAGGTGCTTTGGCCTACAACTTCCAGAATTCCGAGCCAGTTTACCAGCTGTTAGGGGTTCTGGGAGTTGGAGGCCAAAACATCTGGGGACCCACAGGTTGAGAACCACTGCTTTAGCCAATCAGCCCCAAGGGGGGGGGGAGTGGTTTGCACTCCCTTCTTTCCTCCCCCCCCCCTCTGACAGGCAACGTGATAATGCGTGGTGCTTCTTAGCCCCAAGGGGGGGACGGAACGCGCGTTTTTCCCATCCAGGGAAGCAGGAGGGGGGTGCTCCTCCACTCCTGCTTCCCTGGATGGGAAAAATGCGTGTTTCTCCATCCAGGGAAGCAGATGGGGGGTGCTCCTCCACCCTGCTTGCCTGGATGGGAAAAATGAGGAGGGGAGAAGATGTGGGGTTAAAGTTAACCCCCTCCTCCTCTCCTCTGGCAGAGGCTGTGTGTATGTGTGCATACACGCATCGCTGCCACAGGAGAAGAGGAGGGGTTAAGAGTTAACCCACCTCCTTCTCTCCTCTGGCAGGGGTGCGTCTGTGTATTTCCCCCTTGATTTGCCTGTGCTTTTAACAGTGTCAGTCAGTCCTGTTTCCCTGCTTTGCCCAATTAAGAATAATAACGAATTTTGTTATTAATTACGTTACAATTAAGAAATTTTTGGGAATTTTTTTGTAAGTATTTCTATTACTAATTTAAAAATCCCCCCCCCATTTGTAGTTTAGAAACATTTTTTTTACGGATCAACCAAACCTAGATGGAGTACTTCTTCATTATTTTGCACATTGCTGTAGAGTTTTATGGCATCGTAAATTAATTAAATTAGTATCCCTGCATAAGCGGTACCTAAATTTCCTATTTAACCGTGTTTTTTAGAAAGCGGGGATGTCTTCAAGTCCTGGATGGTTGAATCCATGCATATGGAGGGCCGTCTGTATTTTGTATGGCATTTTAATCTCAAAATACACAGAAAACCCTTTTCCCTTCAAGGCAATTCAGATTTTAAATTATTCTGGCACTTGATTGTTTATTTGTTTGTTTGAGAATTGCATTAAAAGTGTAAAAATTGGCAGACAGCTTGAGTTACAATCCACACAATACTATGGGAGGTAAGTTTCAGGTCAATTTGTATTAGGATTCACAGAGATTAGGTTTCCCCAGCTTCCCTCAATGAAATATAGCTGGCACAGGAATAAAACGCTGTCAAAATGTCATGACAATCAGATGCACATAAAACACATTCCCTTTTCCACAATACATCACAGAAGGAGGAAAGGAAGAATGATTTTATCTCCCCTTTAGAGAGAATCAAGTCACAGATCCCTTCTGTGACTGTTTCCATGGTTTAAATCTAAACCTTTTTTGAAAAAAAAAATAATATTTCCTCCAAATGATTTTTTATTTTATTTTGAACATTGTTCCAAGCTGAACTTTCATTGAACCACTGATGCCGGTGACTGAAGCCTTGTGAAATTGAATATGATGTCTAATTCAGTTTTATTTTAAAAGGTTTATCCCTTCAAAGGGTATTTGAATTAAAGTAACAGGCCTGACACATGTTATCTTCCAGCCCAATAGCTTTCTGCTTGTAATATTACACATTGGAGTTGAGCTGGCATACCAGACACATGACGAGGGACATATTTTTCTTTGAAAGCTAAAATTTGGTTTCCATTTTTGTCTAGAAGGCACTAAAGAGAAAGACCGGGGTGAGTGGGGGTGGGGGGTAACCTCAGTAAACAGGTTTAAATTGAAAGGATTGGGTAATAGGTTGTGGTGTGCAATTTGGCAAAAACCCATGCCATTTTTGGTGTCCAGTTTTCAGGAACTTCCTGAATTCTGGAATTTTGAATTTCTGGATTTGGTCCATTGATGCAAATGGAGAAAATTTAGAAGCTCGTTTCTCCATCATTTTTAGGTATGTCAGTATGGCACTCACCTCACTTGTGAACATAGCATTGAATGAAACATGCAGAATAATCACAGGATGTCTTAAAGCTAAACTCTACAAGCTAGCTCGCATTGCCCCCCCCCCCCCGGATGTGTGACAGGAAGTTGCTACTAAATGTGATAGAAATAAGGTTGAACACTGTGAAAACCATCCACTACATGGCTACTAGGGGTGGATATCTCCGGTTTAAATTACTTTGAAATCCATTATTTTTCGTATTTGAAATTATTTCTATCATATATCGACCCTCGGGGTCCAACCCGGAAGAGAAATTTCAAAACCGAACCCGGGGTCGCCATTTTTGCTAAAGGTCACGTTATTAGTTCATATTTTCCCCTCCTCAGTTCTCAACTCGCGAGTGGAGACTGGGTCCCAAGTGTTTTGGCCTACAACTCCCAGAAATCCCAGCCAGTTTACCAGCTGTTAGGATTTCAGGGAGTTGAAGGCCAAAACATCCCTCTCCTTCCTTCAGTTGCGGCAACGGAAGGACGAGGGAAGACGCCTCCTCCACTTTATTGCCAAGGACAGAAGGAGGAGGGGATTCGCGGCCCCGCGCCTCCTCCTGTCTTTGGGAATAACTCGGGACCTTTGCTGCGGTTTATTTCCTTGCAAGGGGAGGAGGAGGAATGTCAGCCCCCCTCCTCCCCTGCCAGGCGAGCCCCCATCCTTCCTTCCCTGCTTGTAAATAAGGCGGGGCAACCCTTGTTGCCCCACGTTATTTACAAGCAGGGAAGGAATGGTAGGGGCTCGCGCCTGCCCTCCTCCTTCCCTAGATGGGAATAACGTGCGTTATTCCCATCCAGGGAAGGAGAGAGGGAAGCACTCCCTTCTTCCCTCCTTGCCCCTCCCAGCTGACAGGCATCGCGCATTATATATAATGCACAATGCTTCTGAGCCAGGGGGGCAGCAAGGGAAGAAGGGAGAGCAAGCCCTCCATTCTAGCCTCCCAGCTGGCATAATGAATAAAAACGATAATTCGTTATTAATAATGTTTCAATCACGAAATTTATTTTAAAAATTTTGTATTAATTTCTATAACGAACCAAAAAATGAACCCCCCCCCAACCGAGTTTAGAATCAAATTTTTCATGGATCAACCACCCCTAATGGCTACCAACCTCCTCCTAGTAGACTCAAATCAAGGAAAAGCTTTATGGGAACTACCACTTCTCTTGCCGCCGCCCCCAGCAACAGCAAGGGTATCCCTCTGGGCAGCTAAATCAGGAAATCCCAACTGGATGGCCCTCCATGAGGGCCTTTCTCCAGGGGCAAACCAAGAATGGGCAACTTGGAAGTCCCTGAATAGACTCTATTTCTACCCCACCCATATCAGCCCAAAGGCGACTCAGGGCGGCGAATAGGGTTGCCATTTTTTGATATAAGAAATAAGGGACATTTACGGGATTTTTCACAAAAATAAGGGGCACTTCATTAAAAACTTGAAACTCAAACATTAGGTAGAAATAGTTTTATTAACAGAATAAGATAATGATTGAAACTCAGAAAAGAAACTGACTTATACCCTCTTAACAGTACATGGTATGTTTCTGCATGCTTTGTCATGCAGAAAAAACATTATCAGAACTACCTAATTTTCTCCATCTGTATTTAGTCCTTGACTTTGCTGACTTTAAAAATGCACTGTCTAAACATTAAAATAAAATATATTTTATAAGACAGTACATCTTCATGATTATTATGTCAATAGTTAATGGTATAGTATAGTATGGGATACACTGCATTGTATAGTATTGGGATACACAGCTAGGCCTATTTTAAGAGTAACTCTCAAGCAACCAGAAATTATATTTATCCAACATGATTCAACATTCTTCATGGGTAATGGTTAATTAGTCTACTGTACTTTGAAAAAGTCCTGTATCGCCTCTTCCTTCCAACGGGGATGCATTGCCGTGGAAACCACAGCGCGCACCTTCCTCTGGTCAACCCCGTCCAGTCCTGTCCTGCTAGTCAAAAATAATGGACAGGGCCTGAAAATAAGGGACACAAATTTTAGGGCCAAAATAAGGGACGTCCCTTAGAATAAGGGACATATGGGAACCCTAGCGGCGAACAAGTCGGCAACAATTCAATGCCATATATAAAATGCATACATTAACAAATAAAAACATCTTAAAACATTTAAAAGCATAAAAACAATGAGCAATAAGAAATTTTAAAAACTATGCCTTCATCAGTTGTGTTGTCTTTTTGTCCTATTATCATTATTATTATTATCATACTATTATTATTATTATTATTACTCATAGTAGAGCAAAATGTACCTGGTCCTTCCAATTGCAGTTCAGGTGCTGCTGCTGTGCATCTTACTATAGCTGCTGAAAAAGTCCATGATCATATGCTTCCATTTCAGATATTACAGCTGGTAAATATTAAAGGCTATAGCAGATATAAATCTTGATTATGCTTCCTAGAGCCTGGTGCAGACACACTCATTTAAGCCAAGAGTATATTGCCTTTCACGGGCAACTGGTGTGCCGGTGTTTTATTGTGGGTCCATTGGACCCTTTTATAAATTAAAAAGGGGAAAGGAAATAAGAGCGTGCAAGGAATGAACAGCAGGACGGCAGGACGGAAAATTAACCTTGTGCCTCCAGTAAAGCTTTACTAGACAAGCTTTAGCACATTACCTAATTAAAGCTATACATTTAAAAGCATTAAAATGCAGTCTCTCTTTCTTTAAGGAGTTGGCATAAAATAATGGTTGGGTTAGAGTTTATTTACTGTATTTCTATACCGCCTTTCTCACCCCTGCGGGGACTCAAGGCGGTTTACAACATACTAATGGCAAAAATTCAACAGCAAGATACGGTACACAAATAAATCACGATAACTAATTACTACATAACTGTGAATTTAAAAAGAAGACATACATAAAATTTAAACATTCAGACAAGCATAAAATCATCCTACTATAAACATTTAAATCTCGCGATCCAGAAATCGTATATCATAGCCATTCCGAATTGTCTTTATACATGTTCCTTAATTATTCTTCGTACTGCATTATGTATTACTCAAAGGCTTGATCCTACAATCATGTCTTTGTTTCGCAGTCTAGGTGTGATCCTGGATTCATCGCTGAGCCTGGAACCCCAGGTTTCGGCAGTGACCAGGTAAGCATTCGCACAATTAAAACTTGTGCGCCAGCTGCGCCCATATCTTGGGAAGTCTGACTTGGCCACGGTAGTCCATGCTCTGGTTACATCCCGTATAGATTACTGAACACTTGGGGCTGCCAAGACTGGACTTCAGGTCCAACGGCCAGCCAGGTTGATAACAGGAGCAGCACCAGGGACTGTACAACTCCCTGTTGTGCCAGCTCCACTGGCTACCAGTTTGCTACCGAGCACAATTCAAAGTGCTGGTTTTGGCCTTTAAAGCTCTAAACGGTTCTGGTCCATCTTACCTGTCTGAATGCATCTCTCCCTATGAACCATCAAGATGCTTAAGATCATCCAGAGAGGCCCTGCTCTCAGTCCCGCCTGCTTTGCAGTCCCGACTGGCGGGGACGAGAGACAGGGCCTTCTCAGTGGTGGCTCCTCGGCTTTGGAACTCCCTTCCTAGTGACGTCAGATCGGCCCCCTCCCTCCTGACATTTCGTAAGAAAGTCAAGACTTGGCTGTTCGAGCAAGCATTTGCAGACGAACTTTAATCGAGATCAAGGATTACTATGACAACGAAACGGAAACCGATTTTAAGATTGTGGAGCTGAGATTTGTATTTTGTAGTTTTTAACTGTTAATTTTATATGTTTTTATATGACTGTTTTTATCTTATGATGTATTGTATATGGGCACTTGTTGTTGCTTGTTCACCGCCTCAAGTCGCCTTCGGGCTGAGAAAGGCGGTATAGAAACATGGCAAATAAATAAATAAATAAATTTCTAAAGGTCAGGAGGGAGGGTGCTGATCTAATCTTGCTGGGGAGGGAGTTCCAGAACTGAGGAGCCATCACCGAGAAGGCCCTGTCTCTCAGCTTCACCAACTGCACTTGTGACAGAGGTGGGACTGAAACCAGGGCCTCCCTAGATGATCTTAACCTCCATGATGGTTCATAGAGAGAGATACATTCGGACAGGTAAGCTAGGCCGGAACCATGTAGGGCTTTATAGGCTAAAGCCAGCACTTTGACTAGTGCTTGGCAGCACAGTGGCAGCCAGTGGAGCTGGCATAACAGGGGGGTTGTATGCTCCCTGTACCCCACTCTGGTGAGTGATCTGGCTGCTCCTCATTGGACCAATTGAAGCTTCTGAACAGTCTTCAAGGCAGTCCCACATAGAGTGTGTTGCAGTAGTCTATACAGGATGTAATCAGAGTGTGGACTACCATGGCAAAGTATGACTTCCAAAGATATGGGCGCAAACTGGCACACAAGCTTGGTCCAGCTTATCTGTCTGAAACTATCTTCCTCTATGGACCACCATGGAGTTTAAAATCATCTGGGAAGGCCCTGCTCTCGGTCCCGCCTCCCTCGCAGGCACGATTGGCAGAGACGAGAGATAGGGCCTTCTCAGCAGTGGCCCCTCAGCTGTAGAACTCCCTCCCCGGGGATATTAAATCAACCCCCTACCTGCTGACCTTCTGCAAGAGAGTGAAAATGTGGCTTTGTGAGTGACCAAGCCTTCAGATAACTTGTGCAATAGATAGACTTGGAACAATGTGCGATGAATGGCCCGGATTACACTCATGGATCATGTATTTAACTATGAATTTTTTTGTTTTTAAATGTTTTAAATGTTTTAATGTACTTTTAAATTCTATTTTAATATTTATTTAAGTGTACATTGTGTTTTAAGACATTGTATCATTGCCTGTACGTAAAGGGGTGAGAAAGGTGGGGTGGAAATGTCATAAATTAATAAATATACCTCACCAATGATGCATCCAGAGCAGGGGTCGGCAACCTGCGCCCCGCGGGATGTATGCGGCCCGGCAGCCGATTCTGTCCGGCCCGGGGAGAAGGGCGTCGGGGGGGGGGGGCCAAGAGGAAGGAATGCCGCTACCACCATCCCAGCGTGGACTCTGTGAGGCCTATGTCGGCAGACAGGCCAGAGGAGTGGCGGCTTTGGAGTGCCTGCCATCCCTGGAGGCGATCCAGGCCTGCAGCGGGAGCACTTGGCGACCTGCGGGGGCTGATCGACCTGGCGACCCGGAAGACTTGATCGTCTTCCGGGTCGGCAGGTCTAATAAGCCGCCTCAGATCGCCAACTGCTCCCCCTGTAGGCCCGGATCGCCTCCAGGGATGGCAGGCACTCCATAGCAGGGCGATCAGCTGGGGAACGGCTGGGGGCAAGAGCGGGCAGAGGCCTGCAGCCTCCGATTGCCTGCTGGTCTGCTCTGCTCTGCTCTGGCGGCTGGGTCCACTTTGCCATCCTCTGGGCTGGGTCCATTGGGCCATTCCATCTTGGGATCCTTCCTTTTTTGAGGATGTCAGCCTCCATCTTGATTTGCACCTTGTCTTCTTGAATTTAATTTAATTTTAGTGGTTTTTATAATAATTTTATAATAATATAATAAATAATATAATATAATGTTATATTATATTATAAATTCAAGATATTATAATGTTGATATATATATATATATTATAATATAATAATTATGATATTAATACTAATAATATATGAATATTTCTTGATATATGAATATGTAAATATTAATGATGTGTAATATATAGTAAATATAGTAAGTAAATAAATAAACTATGTAGATTAGAATGTAGTTCCGCCTTTAGGTGCGGCCCTCCATAATATTTTTTGGCTCTCGCGTGGCCCCTTGGAAAAAAATTGCCCACCCCTGGTCTAGAGCAACCTTGCCCAACGTGACAAACTTTGACTACTGATGGAGTTTCAGGGGGTTAACCTGGCGTGATGTGAGTTGTAGTTTACCCACAACCTTATGCGTTTTGTAAAATGATAATAAAAAAGAACTTTTAAAATAACCCAGGCAATGCCGGGCATCCAAGCTAGTAGTACAATAATTGTATAATGTCTCTGTATTATTAATCTATTAACTGAACATAGATCCGCAAATTGTGCACATATGTATCCACTAGGCATGGTTTAGAATCCTAAAATGGCGATTCTTATATCAAATGGGGGATTTTTTATTAGTATATCAAAGACTTACAAAACATTTCCCAAAAATTTCGGAAATGTAACTTAAGTACTAACGAAATTCGTTAGTACTTAGATGCCAGAGCATGCGCATTCAGATGGTTTTGGCCTACAACTCCCAGAAATCCTAACAGCTGGTAAATTGGCTGGGATTTCTGGGAGTTGTAGGCCAAAACTTGAATAAAACCACACTGAATTCTAGATGGGACTCTCCAAATAGGAAGGAGGGAGGGAAGGAGGAAGGGGGTTTTCTATTCTTGGAAGCAGCAAAAGAAAAGGAGGAGGAGCCCCCTCGCTCCTCGCTGCCTCTCTCACACCCGATCCTGAGGGAAGGCCCAAGTTTGCCCAGGCTGAGAGGAAAAGGAAGAGGCCTGAGGCTGTGAGGAATGGTGGGAGTTGAAGTCCAAAACACGTACCTGGAGGGCTGAAGCTGGCCCCTGCGATGGGGCATGGCAGAGCAACGGGGAAGAGAAGCATCTGAGAGAGCGCAGGGAGAGAGAGGAGGAGAAGTGCGTGTGTGTGTGTGTGTGTGTGAAGCAGGCCCCTGCGATGGGGCATGGCAGCAGAGCAACGGGGAAGAGAAGGAGGGGGGGAAGCCTGGAGGACTACACTTTCCAGAATGCATTGCCTAGCCTACCTAGCAGCAGCGCCACTTCCAGTTCCCCATAGAAATGCGGGAAAAAGAAGAAGCTGAATGAAGGCGGAAGGAAATGAGGGGAGAAGACAGGGAGAAGTGAGTAGTACAATAATTAATTAATTAATACTTAAGAATTTCTTACGATCATAACGCAAATTGTTGGCCTCAAGAACCGTAAAAGGAAGTCTACTTCTGGGATCGCGGCAGCGATACGTAAAACCTCAAAAGTCCCATTACATACGAATCTCTTACGAATCCTTTTAATTTCCGTTTCATTTTTCTCATGCCTAGTATCCACACACCTCATCTGTATTGAATGTAATATGTGAACAACACTCTACAAAGATTCAGGGAGAAAGTCTCCCATGTAAAGAAGGGAACAAAGAGATTCGATTTCTCTCCTCTGGTTGGTGAATGAGAGAAGAATTTCCTTTGAATGTCATCTCTATAATCATAGGTTTTAAGTCATCAACTTTATTTCCATCCCTTGAAGCAAATGGTGTAATAACAAATCTCCTTAATACTGGGATCCCAGTCAGCGTGTTTATGCAGTTTATTGTTAAGCTCAGCGTCACCTCAGAAAATATTGTAATTATGTTTTGGGGAAATATATTTGAATAAACTGTTGATAGAACATCCTTCTCCTCCCCCGCCCCGGTTCCAGATAGAGTTGGAGGGCCCAGAAGGTTTTAATTAAATACGCAAGCCAGATCAGTGAATATTGACATTCTTGTGGAAAAGAAAACACTTCTACTTTTCCTTCGGTCCTTGTAAACAGAGTGTTTGCTATGTATAACTACGTGGCCCATTTCCACAGACAGGTTCCTGTGTGTTCCGTTGCTTATCCGTTCCTCTGTGTTTTCTCTGTGCCATGGGGAAAGGGTAGGAAAGGGTTAAGGAAGAGGCAATGGACTGAGTCATGCAAATTCCACACAAGGAACCCTGGGGTGCCTGCTTGTGGTGGGGGCAGGGGCAGTCTAAGGTAATTTTAAATGGTAAGCGAACATTATTTTGGCACCCCCAAAAAACATTATTCCCCCCCCCATGTAAAACAAATATACAATTATAATATCACAATACCATTAGTAGTATTATATTGTATCAATGTATATACAATATATTATACCATACTCATACTATATTATATCATAATTATATTATACTACATTACAATATAATTATACTAGCTGTACCCGGCACGCGTTGCTGTGCCCTATTTAGGAGATGCGAGAAAGTCTGAGTATGTAAGGGTTGGAAATGTTGTTAATGAATTGGGTGTTTTATGTTTGTGCCTCAGCTCTTTGCCTGCAGTCCTTTGGGTTTGACTTGTACCATGGCCAGGACGGATCAGCTTGGGGAGGGCTTGTCCTGTCAGGGGATCTCTATCTTCACAGGTGCGTCCAGTGTCTGTTGGGGGACTGTTAAAAATCCTTTCCGTATCCTTTTTAGCCACCTTTCTCAAGATCTTCATGTCTAGCTTACTTTCTGCTCCTCTCTTTTTCAAGATGTCCTGCTCTGTGTCTTTTGCACCCATTGGTCGATGTCCAATGAGGCTTTCTTCATGGACAGGCCATCTGAGGGAGCTCTTCCAGCGCTGGGCATCAGAAGGTTCTTGGTGATGACCTCCATCCCTTGGAGCCAGCATATAGAGGGGCTGGAGCACCCTCCTTGGCAAACCCCATTGTTGCTGGATGGTCCTCTTATTAATGTGGAATTCCAAGCCACTGGAGATCTTTTGGGAAAGGAAGAAGAGCTCCCCTTGAATGGTGTTGATCTCCATCATGGTCTTCTGATTTGAAAGTGTTGGAGGAGGCTCTGGCACTCATCTGACAATTTGGTATGGGTCGGAATGTTCATGCTGGCTGGCCAGTACAGCAGTTATGCAAATCCGCCCTTATTGGCAGCCAATCATGTTGTCAGAATGTAGAGGCTGAGGGAGTCTTTGGCAGCCCCGGAGGATGCTGGGAAATGTAGGGTTTTTTTACTCGTTGTTTTGGGGGCCTTTTCGGTTTTGGGGGGGAAGTTTCTTTGCTACAAACGTACCTTGCTTGAGGCCTATTTCTGTTGGCAAGTTTTGTGTTTCTGCGTTGTAAGGTTTCTCTGTTTCAGGTAGTATTCACATGACGACTGTTCCTTTATATATATATAGATTATAATATATTGACATTATAATATAATATAACATTCTATTATATTATTATTATTATAAAATAATAAATAAAATTATTTATTTAAATAAAATTATCCTCTACTAAATATTTTCATTACTCCTATAAAACTCAAATAACCCAAAATAAAGTAAAATAAAATATTATATATTACTATTTTGTACAATACCACTATACTGCAATATTGTTTGTAATATTACATGTAATATAAAATATATCATTATTCTATTGTTATATTGTATTTTTATTATATTGTATGACAATATTAAGCAGAACTGTATAATAATCAACAAGAAATGCAATGTAAATGCATCAAAATCATAATATATTACCTACCACCCATCTCATAATTCATTGGAGTCTCCCATAAGTCCAAAATTAGGATCCCAATGTAAATGTAAATAGAAAAACAGCCAAAATGTTCAAATGAGGTCGAATACAGGCAGCACGGCCTGGGCAAACTTGGGCCCTCCCTCCCTCTAGGTGTTTTGGACTCCAACTCCCACAACTCCTCATAGCCTCAGGCCCCTCAGGTCTTGACAGAAATAGAGCCGAAGAAAGGAAGGAGGGAGAGAAGAGGTCACAGAGGAGGAGGAGGAGGAAAGGCCTTCATTCATTCCTTCACTTACACTTCCTTCACTGATTCTTTTCTCCTTCCCCGCAAACGCGCGCGGCAGAGACAAAGGGAGAGGGGAAGCACTCCCTGCCTGCCCGATAGGGAGTGCTTTGCTTACAGGCTTCTGCGCAAGGGAGCTACTGGGCACGCGCGGAGGTTTTCGCACATGTGCAGTTGCTCCTGCACTCAACTTCAGTTCCGGAGCAACTGCGTCTGTGCGAAAACCTCTGCGCATGCCCAAAAGCGGCGTCGGAGTGCACATGGTCGGGGCCCAAAAGCAGACAGCTGCGGCGCTGCCTGAGGAACATTGGCAGGGCCAGGATGGCGCCCCCTTCCCAGATGGCACCCTATGCGGCCGCTTACTTGGCCTACCTGTAGGACCGCCCCTGGGTGGGAGAAACATGTCAAATCTAGGTGGGCTGTAGTGTTTGGGGAGGACATTGGCAACATTTGGGCTACATGTTCAGAGCACTCGCTATAACCTGCAATTTATTTATTTATTTATTTATTTAAAACTTTTGTACCCCGACCTTTTCATCTCTATCAAGAGACTCAGACCGGCATAACAGCAAAAATTCAATGCTATACAATTTAAAAACAACTACAACAACATATTAAAATACATAAAACCCAGCATAAAACCACATCGCCATTAAAACAATTACACTCAATCTGTAAACGTGGTCATACATTCAGACAATAGCCGGTCTTAGCTTATTATGGGAGGGCTTGGTTCATCCAGGTCTTCACCAGCCTCCTAAAGGACAACAGAGAGGGGGCAAACCTAGCATCACTTGGAAGAGAGTTCCACAGCTGAGGGGCGACCACAGAGAAGGCCCTGTCTGTCGTCCCCACCAGCTGCGCTTGGGCATGTTGAGTATTCATGCCAAGTTTGGTCCTGATCCAACATTGTTTCAGTCCACAGTGCTCTCTGGATATAGGTGAACTACAACTCCAAAACTCAAGGTCAATGCCCACCAAACTCTTACAGCATTTTCTCTTGGTTATGGGAGTTCTGTGTGGGAAGTTTGTGTCTTTCTGCCATTCCTGCCAGGATATCTATGTTGTGTTCATGGAAACAGGCCCAGGTTTCACACTGAGTGTATAAATACATTTAAAAACATATTAACTGTATGTATTACTGTCTTAGAGTGTCATTTTGTGTCATTTTGGTTGGTGGTGTGCCCCAGGATTTTGTAAATGTAAAAAGTGTGCTGCGGCTCAAAAAAGGTTGGGAAACACTGGTATAGATAGATGAGATGAGATGGATACCATATAGATTATCTGTCTTTAACTGCCGTTGCTGCATATTGTGGAATCCTGGGTTTTCTAGTTTAATAAGATACTAGAGCTCTCTGTCTTAGAATCCATAAACAATAAATCCCAGAATGTTATGGTGGTTAATGGAGAATTATAGCTCTAGGATTGTATTGGGTGAAAGAGTTCTTGGTTTACATCATAGTTTAAGAATCCAAGCACATTTACTAATGAACAAAAGGAACAACTGAAATAAGGAATTTAGACTAATAAACAACAGACATAGGAAACAATTAAGCTAATAAATAAGAAATAATAGAAGCAATAAATAATAGAAATAAGACATTTCGAGGCCCTATGCAAATTGATTTTAAACAGGAGGGAAATTAAGCAATTTATTAAAGATCTGCTTCTGTTGTGACTAGAAACAAGTGTGTTCACTTGGGCTTGGGGAAAACAAATTAATCTCCCTAACCAAACACTCTATTGTGAAATATTGAAAGTGGAATAGAAATCCGATTTATTTTTTTAAAAAATAACTGACATTTTTAATAAGAAGCCAGAGGAGAGTATTATACAACTAGCTGAGGATCCGGCGGTGCCCAGGTTATTTGAGGAAGGCGTTCTGTGCCAAGATTGGTTCCTATGTTTATGTGACTTGCAGTGGTCTCAGGAACTTAGTGAAGGTAATGCAAGTCCCATTGGCCATGGTCCATCCCCCTCCAAAGAGCACCATGATGTAGAGTGGGTCATGGGGGCTCTGTGTGTAACATTTGGTCTTGATCATTCTTTGTATGAGGTTTGCAGTGGTCTCGGAAGTGAGTGAAGGTATTTCAAGTCCCATCATCTGTGGTCCATCCTCCTTGGAACAGCACCAGGGTGTAGAGTGGGTCAAGGGGGCTCTGTGTGCTAATTTTGGTCTGTATTGGCCATTGGGTGAGTGTCGTGTTGTGAAGTGGGCCATTGGGCCCCTGTGTGCCAAGTTTGGTCCTGATCTTTCACTGCTGTGGGCCGCAGTGCCTGGCTGCCTAAGGCCTTTTCTTTTCTCTCTGTGTCACCTTAGAATGTTGGAATGTGGATGACCAATCAGAGTCCTTTATGCAAATACCATTTTAGTGGCAACCAATCCCCTCTGTCTGAGGTCATAGAATGTTGGAGTTCTGAGGCTGGCCAATCAGAGTCCTTTATGCAAATAATCCTATAGTGACAACCTATCGATACGCTGTCACATATTCCTTGGCACCTCTGCACTTCCCAGAAAATGAACATTCCATTTCCAGCGGGAAAAAAACTGTCATTTGGCTAACTCAAGCATTCAGTTGCATTCTGTTTTGCTGGGCAATCAGAGTCCTTTATGCAAATAGTCTCTCAGTGACAACCAATTACCTCTGTCTGGTGCCCTAGAGTGTTGGAGTTCTGAGGCTGACCAATCAGAGTCCTTTATGCAAATAATCTGGTGCCTTAGAGTGTTGGAGTTCTGAGGCTGGCCAATCAGAGTGCTTTATGCAAATATTCCCACAGTGGCAACCAATCGAAATGCTGGCACATATTCCTCTGCACCTCCCGCCCTCCGCACCTCCCGCCCTCCGCACCTCCCGCCCTCTGCACCTCCGCAAACACTGACTTTTATTATATGCATGATAGATAGATAGATAGATAGATAGATAGATATAGATAGATATATAGCCGCTCAGAATAAAACAGACTGGATCCTCCCGAGTGGGGAGGGATCACAAGAGGGTGTCAGAGGGGTCACCAAAGTATTTTCTGTATTTTCTGTTGGTCATAGGGGTTCTATGTGGTAAGTTTAGTCCAATTCTATCATTTGTGGGGTTCAGAATGCTTTTTGATTGTAGGTGAACTATAAATCCCAGCAACTACAACTCTCAAATGTCAAGGTCTACTTTCCCCAAACTCCACCAGTGTTTACATTTGGGCATATCAAGCTAGGGCTGACAGCAGGAGCTCACCCCGACCTGCAACTTCGAACTGCCAACCTTCTGGTCAGCATGTTTTTCTGCAGCTAGCAGTTTAACCCACTGAGCTACCGCAACCCCAAACCCCTAGAGTGCAATATTTGACCATTGAATAATCATCTAGACATCTGTTTAAGAGTGAAAAGTATAGAATTGGGAAGCGTGTGTGTATGCTTGTTGGAAGCTAAAACAGGTGAGTAACTGCGGAATCATGAACTGAAAGACTTGGGCAATTGGTGTTGTGCTCTGGAGTAATGTCAGCTTAATACCTGTGCATGTCTTTAATGATTCAGCATGCTGTAGTGTTTTATTTATTTATCATATCAGAAGTGAACTAAGGGTGTAATGTAATGATTTTTTAAAAAACAAAGTTTAAACACTTTGCATTCTATTAAATGTCCGTTGACCGGTAGCTGGCCACGGAGTGCCTCTGGTCTTGCTTTGAGGTCCTCCTTTGTGCATGTGGCAGGGCTCATGTTGCATTGTAATAGGTGGTCTGTGGTTTGCTTTTCTCCACACTCGCATGTCATAGACTCCACTTTGTGGCCCCATTTCTTAAGGTTGGCTCTCAGGGTGCCAGAGTGCAGTCTGTTTAGCGCCTTCCAAATCACCCAGTCATTTGTGTGCCCAGGAGGGAGTCTCTCATTCAATATCAGCCATGGGTTGAGGTTTCAGGTTTTAGCCTGCCACTTTTGGGCTCTTGCTTGCTGAGGTGTTCCTGCAAGTAGATCTTAGAAAACTATTTATTGACTTACGGCATTGGCATGCTGGCTGATATCCAAACAGGGCCAGAGATGTCGCAGCCTTGGTGCTTCCATTACAGGCTGCTACTTCCTAGTGGGTGTCAGGTAGTGCAATATCAGCTCAACAGTATAGTTTCTCCTGTTGTGTAGGGCAGTAATTTTCATACTTTTTTGAGCCGCGGCACATTTTTTCCATTTACAAAATCCTGGGGCACACCACCAACCAAAATGTCACAAATTGTCACTCTAACACAGTAATACATATAGTTAATATGTTTTAAAATGTATTTATACAGTCAGTGTTGCCTCAAGCTCACCGTCTTATCTTTTTTATTTTGTCCACCACTCATATTAAGGCCTTCATCTGTGTCATAATTTTGTCCAGGGCCCTGTTCGGCATTTGCCTTCTCAAAAACTTCTCCATCACTGTCACTCGCTTGTCTTGCTGTGATCCCAAATTGCCACTGTCACTTGACCCGCAGCTGCAGCACTTACTTTAATTTTGTTTACTTAGCCGTGTCTGAGCGAATCCAAGATGGCGCGACCATAGCACTCTGGCATCACTTCTTAGGTGACGCAAGAGTACTATGATTCCATTTCTTAAAGGGACAGATGCGCCTTATAGTTTATATATGAATGAAGTTCGAAAATAATTTCCTACGGCACACCTGATGATCTCTCATGGCACACTAGTGTTCTGCGGCACACTGGTTGAAAATCACTGGTGTAGGGTGTAGGCATCCTGTGATAATGCAGCATGTCTCATTAAGAGCCACATCCACTGTTTAAGCATGGTGAGATGTGTTCCACACTGGACATGTGTACTCAGCAGCAGAGTAGCAAAGTGCAAGGGCAGATGTCTTCACTGTATCTGGTTGTGATCCCCAGGTTGTGCCAAACAGCTTTCGTATGATATTGTTTCTAGCACCCACTTTTTGCTTGATATTCAAGCAGTGCCTCTTGTAGGTCAGAGCACGGTACAGGGTGACTCCCAGTTATGTGGGTGTGCTGCAATGCTCCAGTGGGATGCCTTCCCAGGTAATCCTCAGAGCTCGAGATGCTTTTCTGCTATTAAGATGAAAAGCACATGTCTGTATTTTAGATGGATTAGGAATCAGCTGGTTTTCCCTTTAATAGGCAGTAAGAGCACTTAAAGCTTCGGAGAACTTCTATTCAACCATTTCAAAGCTCTCTGCTTGAGTGGTGATGGCACGATTGTCAGCATAGATGAAACTCTCTGTTCATTCTTGGAGTGGCTGATCATTTGTGCAAATGTTAAACATTGATGGAGCAAGCACGCTACCCTGAGGCAGGCCGTACTTCTTCCCTGGAATTCTGCATGCTGTGGCTACGACAGATCTCGAAGAAGAAGACGGCATATATATACTATCGTACAGATGGTAGCTTGTTCAACTTAAGCCGTCTGAGGACTCGCACAAAGACTTTAAACTATCTAGTCCGTGAGCTGCTTTTTGCAGACAATGCTGCCCATGTCGCCCATTCAGAAGCAGCCCTGCAGCACCTAACATCCTGCTTTGCAACAGCTGCAGAGCTGTTTGGGCTGGAAGTTAGCCTGAAGAAAACGGAAGTCCTCTACCAGCCCGCACCACAAGAAGAATACCATCATCCCCACGTCAGCATAGGCAAATCTGTGCTTAAGTCCATTCAGCAGTTCACCTACCTGGGAAGCATAAGCTCTTCAGACGCCAAGATTGACAAAGAGATAGATCACAGATTAGCAAAGGCATATGGTGCATTCGGAAGGCTTCACAAAAGAGTCTGGAGAAAAAGGAAAAAAAAGAGTCTGGAGCAACAAGCACCTGAGGCAAAGCACCAAAATTAGTGTGTACAGAGCTATCATACTGTCTATTCTCCTCTATGGGTCTGAAACATGGGTCACCTATCACCAACACCTATGACTCCTCGAACGCTTTCATCAGTGCTGTCTTTGCACAATCCTAAATATACACTGGACTGACTATGTGACTAATGTTGCTGTCCTTGAGCAAGCAGGGATCACCAGCGTTGAGGCCATGCTATTGAGAACACAGCTGCGCTGGGCAGGGCACGTCTCTAGGATGGAGGACCACCGCCTCCCAAAAATACTACTCTATGGTGAACTCGCCACGGGTCAGCGCAAGAGAGGCACCCCCAAAAAGAGATATCAGGACTCCCTGAACAACATCTCAGACTCGGCCAGATTGATCACCAACAATGGTCCACCGTGGGGAGGCATGGAGATGCACTATCCACAATACTGCGGCCTCTTTCGAGAAGACACACAGAATGGGTCTTGAAGAGAAACGACAACGCAGAAAGAACCGCAACTTGGAAACGACATCACCCAAGGAGACTTTCTGCTGTGCTTTCTGCAACCAAACTTGTCTATCTCGGATTGGTATTTTTAGTCATCAATGCACTTGTAAAAAGTGTGGGATGAGTCCTTCCTAAGAATCTTCATTCGCGAAGTAATGCCGAGAGAGTGTTGGATTAGGACACAGAGATACCAGGGTGCAAATCTTCACTCAGACATGAAAACCCATTGAATGACCTTGGGCAAGTTACACCCTTAGAAGAAGGTAATGGCAATGCCCTTCTGAGCAAATATTGGAAAGTTACATTACATTCATGGGGAAGGTTGTATTTCAGATACTCAATGTCTTCATTTTGTGTCCTCAGTCTCCTGCCAGTGATATGTTCCAAAACCAACTTTATCCCACTGTTGGCCCATTCAGCCGTGGCTCTATGAATGTACTGATCCACACAATAAAGTTCATCCCATTTGAGCGATTCCATAAAAGGTTTATGCCATAATGAAAAATTAGTGCCGTAAGATTCCATTGGTTTCACGGCAGGGGATTAGCGTGTTGACCACTTCTAGGGATTTCTTTTGCGTTTGTATGAATGCTCTTTGCGGAATATAATTGCATTAAAAGAGAAACTAATCCAGTGATAAAGGCACGAATGGACTGGGACAAATTGAGCCAGGTTAAACAAAAAGAACGCATGGCTTCTCCAGGGAGGCATTCAGCACAGCGCACCCTCTTCATAGCTTTCTAAAACCAAATTTGACGCACTAATGCTACTCGGCATTATCTTCCAAACCCAAATCGGAACAGCCTGACTTTGGCGGTGCCACAATTCCTGCAAAGGGAACATATCGCTGAAAAGACATCTGTTTGCACAGAAAAGATGGAGAGAGAAATCCCTCCCTCCTCATCTGCCGGGCTATTTTCGTCTCATAAAAAAGACGAGGCTCCTCCATAATTCTTCCCAGCGCAGAGAGATTATGAGAACATTTTTTACATATAAGAGGTAAGAGATATTGCATCTCATCTCCCATCACTCAAAATATCTCTTATTAGAAATCGGAAGCAGGATCAGGAAGAAAATATGGCTAGCTCAGGCATGAGCAAACTAAGGCCCGTAGGCCAGATCCGGCCCCTTGAGTGCTTACATCAGGCCCTCCTCATTTTCCCTGCCCTCTTGGCAGAAGGACACAGTGTCCCACTATTTCCTTATGCCAAAAAGATGGGGGAGGAAGGCCTCTGGAGAGTTCTCAGCCACCATGTCTCTTGACCTCCACCCAGCTTAAGGACAGTGTGAGCAATCCCACCTTTACGCCAGGAGAACGGCTCAAAGAAGGCACATGGTGGCTGAGAGCCCTCTGGAGCCCTCTCTACCACTGCCTGTCTCGCTGTCCTCCTGGAATAATGGCAAGAAGATAGCCTGAGGATACCATCCATCCATCTTGCTATTGGTCGGCCCCTCTTCCTTTTTCCTTCCATTTCACACATGTATTTATTTATTTATTTATGTATTGTTCATTTTTATATACCGCTCCTCCCTGCAATAGATTAAAATGCAGATAAAACTCTTTGTTATATAAAACACAAGGACATGGTCAGAGTTGTCTGGGGGAACTTAGATTGAAGGCCTGCCTAAAAAGGGTCGTCTTGCAAGCCCTCCGGAAGGGGGCTAACTCCATGATAGCCCGAACGTCGTCTGGTAACGCGTTTCATAGCGTTGGTGCCACCACGGAGAAGGCTGGTTGTCTTGTCACTGAGAGGCGACAGGAACGAACTGATGGAATCATCAGAAGGTTTTGTTCTTCTGAGCTCAGAGATCTCGGGGAATGTATGAGGTGAGGCGGTTCCTCAGGTACACTGGCCCTAGACCATACAAGGCCTTAAAAGTCAAAACCAGCACCTTGAAAACAATCCGGTACTCTACTGGTAGCCAGTGCAATTGCTGTAGGATTGGTGTGATGTGCTCTCTCGCAGGTGCTCCCACCAGCAATCGAGCAGCAGCATTTTGCACCAGCTTGAGTTTCCGGGTTGTCGACAATGGAAGGCCAATGTAGAGGGCGTTACAGTAGTCTAACCTTGAGATGACCGTCTGGATCACCGTAGCGAGGTCATTCCTGGATAGGTAAGGAGCCAGTCGCCTAGCCTGTCGATGGAAAAATGCTGTCCTGCTAACCGTGGAGATTTGAGTCTCCATCGATAGCAGTGGGTCTAATTGAACCCCCAGGCTTTTTACCAAAGACAACAAGCTTAACCGCCCACCATCCAGGGTAGGCAAACGGCACTCACCCATACCAGGACGACCCAGCCATAGGATCTCTGTCTTCGATGGATTCACTGTCAACCGGCTGGTGCGCAGCCATCCAGTCATGGCTTCAAGGCATTGATGGAAACAATAGGGTACGGTGTCCGGCCTGTCATCCATTCTCAGCACCAGCTGGGTGTCATCAGCGTACTGATGGCACTCCAGACCAGAATCGCAAACCAGTCGGGCAAGCGGATGCATGTAGATGTTAAACAATAAAGTGGAAAGCACAGCTCCCTGGGGGTCTCCATAACTTAATGGGAATCTCCCAGAGGCCATCCCTCCCCTCTCCACTCATTGTCCCTGGCCACCCATTTAAGGGCAGTCCCCCCTAACTCCCGTCGTGGCTAAATGGTGGGTCAATAATGCATGATCTACCATGTCCAAAGCTGCTGTGAGATCTAACAACACCAGCAGAGTTGACCCGCCATGGTCCTACTGGCAGCGAAGTTGGTCTGTAATGCAGACAAGCACGGTCTCCGTCTCATGCCCAATACGGAAGCCGGACTGGAAGGGATCAAGTCCAGCTGTGTCATTTAAGAACTGTTGCAGCTGACCCACCACTGCCCTCTCAATCACCTTTCCCAGAAATGGCAGGTTAGAGACTGGAGGGAACCGAAGGATCTAAATTCAGTTTCTTCAGTAGCGGTCTTACCATGGCCTCCTTCAAACCCCCTGGGAACACTCCTTGCTCAAGGGAGCTGTTGATTATCCTACACAGGGGGTCTCGTAACCCCTCCCGACAAGATCTAACTAGCCAGGAGGGGCACGGGTCGAGGGGGCATGTAGTTGGCCTAGCTGCAACCAGAATCTCATTGACAGCTGCTGTGTCCAGCAGTTGGAAACAGCTGAAGTTGCGCACATCGAGTGGCAACATGCACTCTCTTTCCAAGGCAAGGAGGCTGCTCACAAAAAGCAGGAGAGGAGCTGGGATCGGCTTCAACTTGTTTTCATGTTGAGCTGATTTTCGTACCAGGAGGGGACTTCCTGTTGTGTGCTCCCGAAGGCAACAAAAGTTCTGCACCCAACCCTAGTAGAGATATATACTTTCTTGCTGCAGAAGTTCCCCTGTTTTTAAAGACACATTTGACGTTCAAATAGAGTATTTTCTCCCATCAGCTAAATTTTATTAGTGTACTTTTTTCAAGTGTGCATTTTTTCCACACACATATTTTTCTGATGCATGGCATTCTCAGTGGATTTCTTGTTGTTGCATAAAGTACATCATTAGACTGTTTGCTACTGCAAATTATATGCAGGTCTGCATTGGTTTAGGAGATTGTAAATTGGGTAAGCTGATATAAATTGGTCAGCTCAATGGATTTTTCATTCAAAAATAAGAAAAGTGGAAGTTTATAAAGAAAACATCGACAAACCCATGATTATATAGTCATAAACAACAGTGGAATTAAGCTAATCGCTCCAGACAGATCAATGTAAAAGAAAGACAAGGAGATGGAAATTATATGAATAAACGTGTTGGATTTGTAAAAGGGGAAATTGTCAAAAAGAGTAATGATGTGAAATAAATCTCCCCACAAATGCCTTTGCTCCATCTCATAAAACATTCTATGTGCAAAAGTCAGTTTGATTTGCAAACTGAAGCTTCTTTAAGAGTTACATAAGCTCAAAGAGAATATCCCCTCCTCCCAAAATAGAGCACATTGATTTTTCAAAGGTGACACACAACCAAACACACTGAACACATAGGAGAAAGTCATGTTCTGTAGAACTGGAGGTGGCAGAAAGACAAGACCAGTGAAATCAATAGATGTACCTGGGGGGAAAAAAGAACAGGCTTACATGGGATCTTGTGGAGTGAAATGCATCCTGAGGTTGCAGGTGTCAGGCATAAGAATATAGAGGTAATGTATCTTTGTGCAGAGGTAGTCCATGGAAACACTGCTGGAGAAGCATGTATGCAGCCGGTGGGTAAGGAGAATGAAGTTAGACAAGACTATTGATAAAGGGCAAGGATGGGGAAAGTGGAATTTCTGGATCAGACCTTTCACTGTTTCCAAGTTTCCTATGGACAATGCCCCTCCCTCCAATATTGTCTAGAACAGTGTTTACCAACCGCTGTAACACGGTACAGTAGTGTGCCGTGACGGATCTCCTGCAGTGCCGTGAGAAAAGCTCTCTGCCCCCCTTCCTTCCCACCTTCTGTTGAACTTCTGCTGCTTGGGGGAGGAGGAGGAAGGGCCGGGCGGCGGAGAAGAAAAAGAAGAAGGGGCTGGGGCACCGCCTCCTTCGGCCGTTTCCCGAGCCAGCCAGCCTCCAATCCGCCATGACTCCTGCAATGACTCTCGCCCCTCGCTCGCTGAAGCCGCGTGGAGGAGGAGGAGTCCCGCCCACTGAAGCCCATCCACCGCTCATGCTCCTCCTCCTCTGCGTGACCTGGCTCTGCCCCCTCCCCCCGGCTTCAGCTCTCCCACAGCTTCTCCAGCTTTGAGGGGGCAGCAACAAGCCAGCGGTGGCAGAGCCAGCACAATGCTGGCTTGGCACATACCACGGACATGTATCTATACATATAATACAAATTCACCATGTAGATACCATATAATCATAATCAGATGCAGGTAAATATATATATAGTGCGTGTTAGTCCAATGTTAACTACCGCTGGTAAGTCCAACTGAAAGTCCGTGATATCAATCAAATGTAACAAAAACCAAAGAAGCAATGGATGGCACAGTTGTAGGTCTAATGTATCCACCGATGTGAAGGCAAAAATGAATCACTCAAATGAGTGTAATTATAATCCACAGGATTATAATTGAGGAGTTGAAACATTGTTACGTTTGATTGATATCACGGACTTTCAGTCGGACTTACCAGTGGTAGTTAACATTGGACTAACACGCACTATATATATACTTACTAGGTCTGTTTATACTCAAAATGGTGAATCGGATTAAATGGTATCTACATGGTGAATTTGTATTATATGTATAGATACATGTCCGTGGTATGTCTCCGATCTGATAAGTACCCATGTGGGGATTAATGATATTAAGAATATAATTGTTATTAACTATTTTGATTCACGGTGTGTTTCCCTTTAACTACCGTCAATTGTATAGCAACTTCCCCTCTCTGTTGTGGTAGTCCTGGAGTGAGGTCTATCAACAAGAATGATAGTAGTCTTTTTTGTCATCTCGATGCTTGGAAGGAAGATTCTTCTGGTGCAGACCATTATTATTATTATTATTGCCTTCATTATATCCCTGGTCCAAAACTCAAGCTGAATTAAGAGCTTCCGACTTGACCATTTTGTCCATTGTTGGCACTCAAAAAAACCTCAGTGAGGTGGTACTTCATAGTCAAGAAGGAAAAGGCTATTCCTACAGACAGTGAACTTCTGTAAGCATGCCATGTATGGTTTTTTCAACATCAGCACGGGTCAAAGGTTGTACACAGTGGACCACACCGGAGGTCAGAAAAACAATACCTTTCTTATCTTTTCAGAGCTTGATAGATCCAGACTGTTGAATGCTGTGCCGAAATTGACAAGAGAAGAACACCAGAAGGTCATGTCACAGCTGTTGGCTTTTTTTACTCCAATTTTCAACACTGACCTTTTAATTTCCTATCTCTGTTCTGCCATCCTTTAAAAAAAAATCCCAAAACAATCTGTACTGGTCAGTCACTGTTAGAAATAGCACGCCATGATAGAGAGGCCTTTGGTCTAAGACAGCAGAACATGGTCTTGTTTAATTTTCAGTTTGTGGATTTCTCCTCCCTCGGCTTGCCGCCCACCCCAAATATTGCCAATATTTAATGGATTCTTTTTTCATTCATTTCCTATCTGGATGAGTCCAGTACCAGACTTTAATTTTTAATCCTTCATCTCAGCATACATTTCTTATGTTGTTCCTAGGGAACCAATTACACTCTCCCTAACATCTCTCTTTTTTCTATCCCTCGCTGCTATTTTTCATCATTATGAGCCGAAACAGGCTGAAAGTGTTGCAGTTTTTCTTTGGTTACCCACACCTCAGAAGTTGGGGGACTCAAATATTGGATCCCTTTTCGGACTTGGTCTCTCTCTTTCTGACCTTTCGGTAACCCCTTCAGTCCATGTCTATCACATAGCCTCAAATGCTTTGAACGGTCTGAAATATAGATTATTTGCACTTGCCTTTCAAATTATTTGATACCTAGAAGATTTATTATTTGTATGGAATTCGATTCTCCCATTTCCTTGGTTTCTTTTGGTACTTCGGGAGCATGTAATGGAAAGGCCCTTCCCAATACGAAAATCGGCCCGACACGAAAACAAGCTGGAACAGATCCTGGCTCCTGGCCTGCTTTTCAGTTTGATCTTTTTTATTAATCCACAGCAAACAAAAAGTTAACCCACATTCCCTAAAAACTACTCTCTTCTTCCAGAAGGTCATCGCTCTTTCTTATCTTGAAGTGAGAAGCCTCCTTAAAATGCCTTGCCCGGATTACCCATAAGGCCAACCTAGGCCATGGCCTAGGGGTACAAGCCGGGGGGGGGGGGCAGATCACGGACCAAAAAAATAAAAATAAAAATGTTGAAACAAATAAAACCGCAACGCGCATGGAGATGAGGAAAGAAGTTTTAAGTGTGACTGGATTGCTCTCTGTCTGCAGAGAAGAATTACGCAGTTTACTTGAATGTCGTAGCCTGCAAGAGATTTGCAGATTTGTGCATTTGGTAGCTGGTATGGGGCAGGAGGAAGATGTCAGCCGTTGGTGGCGGCTCGTCCACGGGGTCTGTCCCTGAATGGCCAGCGCGTGACGGATACACCTGCGCTGATTGGCATGGGCTGTTGTTGATTTATTTGGATATTACTGATCAACTGAGATGTATTGGGCTACCTGAGTGAATTTGAGGTAAGTTGTATGATATGATTTATTTTTAGTGTGGGTCTGAGTGATGTGGGGGTGCGGGGTGTGGTAGAGGTTGGCTTAAAGGGGGCGTAATTCCAAAGTGTGGCCTAGGGCACAAAGTGTTAATCCAGGCCTGCATGGCTGGGTGGCATGGTGTAGCCCAGGAGAGAAAGCTCTCTTGCTTGCAGAAGAGCACTTCCCAGATCTTGGCTCCTTATTTATTATTATTTATTTACTTCTCTCCCTCCCTCTTCCTCCCTCCCTCTTCCTCCCTCCATTCCCTTCCACCCTTCCTTCCTTCTCTCTTTCCTGACTCCTACCCTTCCATTCTTTTGTCCTTCCATCCTTCCCTCCCTTTTGTATTTTCCTTCCTTCTCTCTTTCCTTCATCCTTACCTCCCTCTCTTCCCTCCTTTTTCTCTTTCCATCATTCCCTTCCTTCCTTCCTTCTTTCCTTCCTCCTCTCACTCTTTCTCCTTCCTTTCCTTTTGTCTTTCCTTCCTTCTTTATCCCTCCCATCCATCCTTTTCTTCCTTCTTTCTTCTGTTACTTCTTCCTTCCCTTCTTTCCGTCCTTTCTTCCTTCTTTCCTCGTGTCTTTCTTATTCTTCTCTTTTTTCTCCCTCCTTCCCTCTCACCCTTTTTCTCCCTCAATCCTTCTCTTCCTCCTTTTTGTCCTTCCTTGCTTCTCTTTCCTTCCTCCTTCCCCTTCCTTCCTTCCCTCTCTCCCCCTTTCTCCTTCTATCCTTCCCTTCTTCCCTTCCATCCTTCCTTCCTTCTCTCTTTCCATCCTCTTTCTCTTTCTTTCTTCCCTCACTGGGCAGCCAGTCCTCCTAGCAGGGAGTGCTACTATGTGGTCTCCAAGCCTGTAGTAAGGGATATTTCACCATGCTATATCTTTTAGAAAGAAACTTTCCAAAAATTCAAAGTTTATCCATAGATACAATGGGAAAGAACTTTAAGTAGGGATTTATAAGGCCCCGTATTTCCACAGTTGGTCTGTTTCTCCAAATCCTTCCTCCATTCTTTTATCAGATGGTAAGATTATGTTTCTTCTCCCTCCATGGGAATTCATGTTTTCTGCAAGCATGTTCCATAATTTATGTATGTCTCCCAATGTACATAGTTCTGCAAACAGCTAAATATGTACATAGGGGAAATACTTTAACTAAAGTGTGTTTCAGCATATTTTCATGTGCATGCATTTTCACCATTCACAGAGTATGCAAGCATAGATCAGAAGCATCATAAAAGAGAAAGAGGAGGCCTGGCACTTCCAAACCTACAACTGTACTATGGGGCTGCAGCCTTAAGCTGGATTAAAGACTGCGCTTCGCTAAAGAAGAAAATATTAATAATAATAATAATACACTTTATTTATATTCCACTCTTCTCACCCCGAAGGGGACTCAGATCGGAATTACATCACACATACGGCAGACAATCCCTGCTGGAAGACATACAGATACAATACAACACATTCAATTTTTGAAGGATTTTTTTCTGGCTGTGTCACAGGGTGCATCATTACGTCACAAGGGGGTGCTGTTGCTTCATCCTCATGATGAAGGGCCTCTGTTCCTCTCTTCCGCATTCCACCTTCCAACAGCCAATCTTTATTTATTCAGGTGTTGTAAAGTCCTTACTGAAAAGAATCCTCCCCCGCTTTTGGCGGTTCCCAGTTCATCTATTTACAGCTGGGCTGTTTTCGAACGAAAAGATTACTACACCTAGAAGGCTACAATACAAGAAGAGGTTGGCACGCATACCTTTGGTATGGCAAAGCAAAGATTGAAAGGAACTTCACCAACCACTTCATGAGGGCAGCTTTAATTAAGATTTGGGATAAATATAAAGATAAATTTTATTTTAAAAAAACACCCTTATGGATATCTCCTCTGGAGGCCCGACATAAGAAGGAAATTCCAATGTCAAAATGGTATACATACAAATCACTAATAGAAAAGAAAAACAAAATATGGAAATTAAAATCTTTAGAAAATTTAAGAGATTCTAACATAGAGATTTCATGGTTTCAATATGTACAGATAAAAGATTATTTTAAAATAGATCATAAAAACAATTTTAACTCAGAAGAAACTACTTGGGAGATTATACTGAAACAAGGGAAAAAACAAATTAGGACAGTGTACTAGAATGGGACACCGAGACAGAACTGATAAAACAAGTAACAATTGAGTGGGCGCAAGATCTGGGCCACACAATACTGCTACAAGAATGGGAGGCTATTTGGGAAAAAAATATTAATTTCTTAGGCCCAACCGCCACAGCAGAAAACTGGTATAAGATGTTCTACTGGTGGCACTTAACCCCACAGAAATTGGCTAAATTTTACAAAAATATGAATAATAAGTGCTGGAAGTGTAAAAGTCAATTAGGAACATTTTTTCCATTGCTGGTGGGTCTGTGGGAAAACCCAAAAATTTTGGAAATCCATCCACATGCATGTTCAGAGAATATTGAAAAACAATATTGACTTAAAACCTGAATTTTATTTATTTACTTTATTTATATTCCACTCTTCTCACCCCGAAGGAGACTCAGAGCGGATTACAGTACACATACTTGCAGACAATCCCTGCAGTTCAACATATGACATATAGACATATGACATTTATCACAGTACACTATATACATTTTGACATATTACATACACATTCAGAGGCAAACTTTCTGGCCACCAGGGGGAGCTGATGCACTCCTAATCTCTCAGCGTTTTTCCAGCGTCCCTTTGTTGTTCTTCTGCATTCCTGGGTTTTTAATGGCCCCATAAATTTTGCCTCCCCACTTAATGTGGTACCTTTATCTCCTACTTGACAGATGCATCTGTCTTTCAGGCTGCAAAGGTCGACAGCAGGCTACACTTAAAGGTTGAGCACCCACCTCGACCCGGGCAGGCTTCAAACTCATGACCTACTGGTCAGAGAGATCTTATGCAGCTGACACTTAGCCAGCTGTGCCACATTCCCGGTGCTATCTACTAAACCTAATAGATGAGAAAATAGACAAAAATAATGATAAATTATTACACTTCATGTCAGCAGCAGCCAGAACAATGCTGGCAAAAAACTGGAAAAATGAAGACCTCCCTCCCATAGAAGATTGGATTATTAAATTACATGATCTTATGGACCTAGATACATTAAAAAGTATGGTCAACGACCAATGTATAAAGAATAGAACAGACTGGCAACCAGTAAGAGCCTATTTAAAATCACTAAATATAAAATAACAAAGTCACGCATCACGAAATCAGAATGGCGGAAGGAAGAGAAGATTCAACAAATGGGAAGACTCAAGCTAATGAAGCATTCCCTGCAGCCCGAACTGGAAGATTTCTTACTACTTATCTGTATGTACTATCTCTTTTTCTCTTCGCACTCTTTTTCTTCTTTTCTTCCCCTCCCTAATTCTCTTCTTCACTTTCCTTTACCCTTTCTTCTTTACCCCTTTATCTGTTTCTTACTTTCCTATTATCTCTATTACTTCTATTTTATCATTGTAAAAAATAACTCAATCAAAATGATATACATTAAAAAAGAAGAATCATAAAAATGTGAGTTTGGGAATAACAAAATGGGTAACTTCAGTAGAAAATGTCTCCACCATAATCCTCTTTATATTCATATTTGACACTATAAAAAAGAAAGCACAGAACTGACAGATTTGTGCATTTGGAAGTATTGAACTTTCGAACATAAAGCTGGAATCCCTCTGTATTTGGCCATAGTTGTGTGACTTAGAGCTGTCACCTCTTCTTTTTCTTCTTCTTCACAGACTTTTCATCTTTAACAGCTATCTGTTAAATACATCTCTCTTCATGCTGAAACGGTTTCACCAGTTGAATTTAACCAGTGCAAACAGTTGGCAATGTCACTTCGCATTCTCCCAAATGAATCTGTTAACCCAGTGTTTTTCAACCTTTTTTGAGCCGCGGCACATTTTTTACATTTACAAAATCCTGGGGCACACCACCAACCAAAATGACAAAAATGACACTCTAACACAGTAATACATATAGTTAATATGTTTTAAAATGTATTTATACACTCAGTGTGAAACCTGGATCTGTTTCGATGAACACAACAAAGATATCCTGGCAGGAATGGCAGAAAGACACACACAAAGGTCTTGTTCAACAGCTGGGAGTTATAGTTCACCTGCAATCAAAGAGCATTCTGAACTCTAGCAATGATGGAATGGAATCAAACTTCCCACACAGAACTACCATAACCAAGAGAAAATACTATAAGAGTTTGGTGGGCATTGACCTTGAGTTTTGGAGTTGTAGTTCACCTATATCCAGAGAGCACTGTGGAGGGGAGGGAGGAAGATGTGGGGTGAGTCTGTGCAGTAGCGCCCGCATGGGACAGGTCTTCCTCCCTCCCCCCTCCCGCAGAAGTGGCAGCGTGAGCAAAGCGAGGCAAAGCAAGCAGAGCAAGGCTGGGAAGAAGGGAGCCCGAGTGGAGAAGAAAACGTGTTCGGCAGGAGGGGGAAGAAAGGGTATTGGAGGTTCCAATTTCCCACGGCACACCTGATGATCGCTCACGGCACACTAGTGTGCCACGGCACACTGGTTGAGAAACACTGTGTTAACCAATGTTGGGCCTGACTCAGACACATTTAGCGTATCATTAGATATTGAATTCCCTTAGGACAGTGTTTCTGAACCTGGGGGTCAGGACCTTGGGGGGGGGGTCACAAGGGGATTTAAGAGGGATTGCCAAATAAAATACATATTTCTGATGGTCTTAGGTATCCCTTTGGGATAGTCATTTGGATTCACGGTGCTCTCCAGGTGTAGGTGAATTACATCTCCCCTTAATCACTGTCAATTCATCCCAAATCCCTCCCATATTTTCTGTTGCTCAACTGGGGGGTGTCTCTGTTGGAACTTTGGCCCAATCCTATCATTGGTGGGGTTCAGAATGCTCTTTGATTGTAGGTGAACTATACATCCCAGCAACTCAAACTCCCAATGTCAAGGTCTATTCTCCCCAAGTTCCAACAGCGTTCACATTTGGGCATATTGGAGATTTGTGCCAAGTTTGGTCCAGATCCATCATTGTTTGGGTCTACAATGCTCTCTGGATGTGAGGGTCAGGACCCCTGGGGGGAACACGAGCGGGTGTCAGAGGGGTCACCAAAGACCATCAGAAAACACAGTATTTTCTGTTGGTCATGGAGGTTCTGTGTGGGAAGTTTGGCCCAATTAAATCATTGGTGGGGATGAAGGGGCTCTTTGATTGTAGGTGAACTATAAATCCCAGCAACTACAACTCCCAAATATCAATGTCTATTTTCCTCAAACTCCACCAGTGTTCACATTGGGGCATCTTGAGCATGGGAGTTCTGTGTGCCAAGTTTGGTTCAATTCCATTGCTGGTGGAGTTCGGAATGCTCTTAGATTGTAGGAGAACTATAAATCCCAGCAACTGTAACTCCCAAATGAAAAAAAATCTTTTTTTTAGTGATGGTCACTCCTTGGATTGAGTTTGAGTGGAATTGTTTTAATGGCAATGTGGTTTTATGCTGGTTTTTTAAAAATGTATTTTAATATGTTGTTGTAGTTGTTTTTAAATTGTATAGCATTGAATCTTTGCTGTTATGCCAATCTGAGTTCCTCGATAGAGGTGAGAAGATCAGGGTACAAAAGTTTTAAATAAATAAATTGGATTAGTTGGTTTCTTGTGGACAAATTTGATGGCAATTAGTCCAGCGGTTTTTGAGTTATGATGTCACTTAAAACGTGTCAGAGTGTGAATTGTCAGAGTGTGATTTTCAAATGTTTCTGCAATTCAACCATTGTAGAAGATGCTGTGTTGTGTAACCAGGCATGTATAGAGTTAAAACAGCACAAGTGGTGTCCAGCACTGTTTTGACCTTCAGCTGTGTAAACATACTGATAAGGGAGACACTGAGCTGCTTGAGTCAGCCGCCATGCTGATTCTGCTGTGAGGTGCAGGCTGCTGAATTGCTCTGTGTGAGAATGCTTTACTTTGCTCACTTAATCAATAAAAGAACTTTCTAAGTTCAGACCTGGCTTCGCTTCATCACTGGCGCACGGACAAAACGAACAGAGCATTTGTGTGTGTGTGTCTGTATACACACACACGCACACACACACATACAGTCATACTCATATCAATTCCATTGCTGGTGGGGTTCAGAATACTCTTTGATTGTAGGTGAACTATAAATCCCAGCAACTACAACTCCCAAATGACAAAATTTAAACCACCCCCAACCCCACCAGTATTCAAATTTGGGCGTATCAGGTATTTGTGCCAAATATGGGCCAGTGGATGAAAATACATCTTGCATATCAGATATTTACATGACAATTCATTACAGTAGCAAAATTAGTTATGCAGCAGCAACGAAAATAATGTCATGGTTGGGGTTCACCACAACATGCGGAACTGCATTAAGGGGTCGTGGCTTTAGGAAGGTTGAGAAACACTCCAATAGGAGTTAATAAAAAGATGTCTGTTTATTCTAGCACATTCTTGCCTGACTTGATATGTTGCAAATTTTCTCACGCTTGTTTTGTCCCAGCTTCACTAGGTCATAAGCAGGCTCTTTATTTATAAATCGGATTGTTCAGACATTTCCAGTGAAGTGTGATTTGATCCTATGACATTTTTTCCTCAATGTTTTCATATTCTTATGCAGACATTCCCTGTGTGTGCATGTGTATTGGTGCTCAGACTATGAAATTATAACCTTAAGCATCCTTGCCTGCCACCTTGTTATTTCTGAGGCTTCAGGTAAAGTTCATCATATCCTCTCCTGCTTTTAATAGCATCGGAAGGGCTCTTAATGTTTTTTATTTGCAGTTTTATCTGCTGGCTCCGCTGTTTTATTCCTGCTAGGTATTGTAATTTTAATGAGATTTTATGAAGTGTATTGAAACTGCTCGCAATGAAAAGTGAGATATAAACTTCACAAACAAGCTAACAAACAAGCCACTGGTCTGGTAGATACCACTACATCCAACACCCAATGAGTTCAGCAACTACAGTGACTTGCATATCTGAATAAGATGTGTGGCATACAAAGTGATGACATAACATTTCAAACATGTTTGATCCATGTACTTACTTATTTAAGCCAGTGTGTAATGAACGCTGAGATTATCTGTAAAGATGACACGCAGGCAGCAACTCGATCTCACAAGATTTATTTCCAGATATCAATACCTTTGAAGCCAGAACTGGCTTCACCAGGAACAAACATAACTTATATACAGAACACGCCCCCATCACCTGTCCATCACATCAAAAACCCTCCCCCCATGGCTTGCAATGCACAGAAGAGATTTCATCATTTCCCCTCTGACTCAGCAGTCCCAATGTCCAGTGGATATTTTGTCATATCCTCCCTGAGTCAGCATGTCACCAGTCATTGCCATTCATGTTGGTGTGGTGTGGCCCAAGGCTCATTCTCAGCACTGTACATGCTTCCAAGGTCACACCTGTTCAGGATTACTTCTGTTGGAAGGGTCTAAGATTAGAGCACTCTTTGCTCTAATCGACAGATCATTACAAAATACCCTCTTCCCTCCCCCCTGTGAGAAAGAGGATCCAAAAATACCATTCAACCCTAATATCTAAATCTTATTCTAACACTAAACAAAAGTCGAGACTAACTCTACAATACACAAGGCGAAATGAGCCCACCTCAGCCTTTCTAAAATACACACACACTGGGACAAAGCCGTTCCATCTACTCCTCAGACCAATCCGGAACTCCCCCACACTCAGATAACTAAACATTCCTCTCTCGCAAATGTTCAGCTTGTTCAAGGCTATCCCAATCTCTCTACTACCAAAATCCACCAAAATCCTAAACACCCCCATCCCTTCACTGCCATGGCAGGAGGGACCAACCTACAGAACTACAATTCCCATGTAACTATCAACCACTACAAACCCTAGCAATTCGTTGCACAGGAACAAATCAACTGCGCATCCTTGCAGCACAAATAAAACCTATACAACTAAAATTCTAAACCCCCATAACTCCCAAAACCTTCCACTGCAAAAGCAGGAGGCACTGGCACAAAATTATACAACTACATCTATCCTATTAGACCACACATTAATTCCAACTAAACAACAAACCTCTACTGAAACGCAGGTACCAGCATCTGCGCCTAAGTACCCTACACATATCAACTCCTGAACCTATACAATCCTCAGCCAACTCTCTCCTAGCAGACTCATAGGATATAACATCATTCCCTTCTAAACTATCCTTAAAACTAAACCTCTAACCAAGTCACTCCACGGGGAACATAAAGCGACCACACAACTCTACTGGCTAACAACTAACCTTAACCATCTCCCCGCAAAACCAGGAGACCCCAACAAACTACAACCCCTACATGCTACACAGGACCAATTCAACTGTGTCAAGCAAATCACACAAAAGAAACCCACTATCCTTGCTACCTTGCCAGAAGGCACTTGGGAAAACTACAACTCTCTCCACTGCAATAGCAGGAGATACTACCCAAACTACAATCCCCACAATTAAGTACAAAATGAATAACACCAAAATTTCCCCTACCAATCTACCCTTCTTGGCACCCAGCCACGAGGCACAAGAAAACTATAAATCATTAACAACCCCAAAATCTCATGACGCAGGAACAAAACACCTCCGCGTCCAAACCTTAACTACACAGGAAAACCCTACCTATACCAAATCACACACATCAAAGCTAAATAACACTAACTCAATCCCCTTACTTCCCTTCATGCCACACCTTGGCCAACAGGTACTAGTAACGCCATACGCAGGTCACTCTCAACTGCGTATCCTGTTACCTACCTATCTAAACCTAAACCAGGGAACCACAACTATAACAAACCTGACCCCCTGGCCAATTCAACAGGAGACCACACCTCAACTTAACTCATTCTAAAATAACCTTCCTGCCACAATTAGCTCCTACCAACTTTAAGGCTACATTGCTCCGCAGGCACCCACAAAGCCTGTACCTACTCTTTCAAGTACAGAGGAAGACAAACTTCAAACAATTCAGCCCTCCTTCCTCCTCAACAAGAAGCCCTTACTAAACTACAATTTACTACGCAGCAAACAGCCTCCACATGCACCCCAAAGCTATCACACCATCTTATAACCCCCTATTCCATGAATAACCTAACACATCTCCTCACATGGCAAGAAGAGTCTGGAAAACTATAACTGTCAACCCTCTGCCAAAGGACAAGGCCTGAGCAAAACACCTCTTTCAAAGGCAAACCCATTAGCACTTCTCTAAACATAATAAAACATACATTTACAAAGATTCCTTATCTAAACAATGAAACTTCAATGCACATTTCTAAACATCCTAATAACACATGTATCTAGCCTAAACCCCAGTTCCTGAATGCATTATAGGAACATTTTACATACATGAAAATAATCATCTTGCCCTTTCCAATTTATAATCCACATAACACATGTGAATATTGCATTAACAGTATCAGCCATCTTACCCTTACACAATAATCCCTCATACATTTTCATAAGCATGTAAATACATTCTGCACATTACTCTATATTATAACCTAAAATCCCAGCGTCCCACAATCCCAGTTCTACACCATCAATTCCTGTCTCATCTAAGCATAGGACTTCGTTCATGTTACATCTGCTTTCCAGAACACTTTCTCTCCCCAAGAAAACACAATTAGGCACGCATATACATCTCTTTCACCATGCCACCCCAAAGTTACCTCAATCATTACCAACATGCTAGAATGCAACCCAATTTTAAGAAGCCTCAAGTTCAGTACGTTGCAAAATTCAGCAAGGGTTTGCATCCATAGTTCAGGCACCAAAATCAAGTTCGGTATGCTGCAAAGTTCAGCAAGGGTTTGCATCCATAGTTCAGGCACCAAAATCTCCTCTGGAATAACGCCTCCAAACATCACCTTATTCAATCCTCCCCCCGAGTGACCAAATAACCCTAAGGTTTTAGTCAGAACAGGATCAGCCATCCTGGATCTCGCCAACCACTCGTTCTCCTTGTCCACAGCTGACTCGCACTGGAACATTTCGGCTCCATCTTTGCTGAGCTCCATCACCAACTCCTTCCCTCCGTCAACCAGGAAAGTTTCTGGCAGCAAAGACCCACGAACTGCTTTCTCACCCGTAGCCAGCTCCAAACTGCTCTCCCCACTCTCCTTCCAGGAAGGCTGGGACTCCTTGGGTCTCTCCCTTGTCCTCTCCTTCCCATACGGTCCGCAGAGTTTGTAGGCAGTCATCTCAGAAGCCTCCACCTCTCCTCCTAGGGAAGGTATGCTCCATCCACCTGTCTTCCATTTCCACACGGGGAAAACCACTCCTACCTCCACTGGACCATCTTCATCCGCGTCGCTGTCCCAGAACTCCTCGGGACTCACCCATTCCACCTCCATAAAGGGTTTTGACATTGCGGATGGCATCCCCAAAACGAAACAGGATAAGCCCTCAGCAGATTTCTCCACGATAGGCTTATAAAAGTTCTGGCTTTCTGTAATGAACGCTGAGATTATCTGTAAAGATGACGCTCAGGCAGCAACTCGATCTCACAAGATTTATTTCCAGATATCAATACCTTTGAAGCCAGAACTGGCTTCACCAGGAACAAACATAACTTATATACAGAACACGCCCCCATCACCGGTCCATCACATCAACACCCCTCCCCCCATGGCTTGCAATGCACAGAAGAGATTTCATCATTTCCCCTCTGACTCAGCAGTCCCAATGTCCAGTGGATATTTTGTCATATCCTCCCTGAGTCAGCATGTCACCAGTCATTGCCATTCATGTTGGTGTGGTGTGGCCCAAGGCTCATTCTCAGCACTGTACATGCTTCCAAGGTCACACCTGTTCAGGATTACTTCTGTTGGAAGGGTCTAAGATTAGAGCACTCTTTGCTCTAATCGACAGATCATTACACAGTGTTTCCCAACCAGTGTGCCGTGAGCGATCATCAGGAGTGCTGTGGGAAATTGGAACCTCCAGTACCCTTTCTTCCCCCTCCTGCCGAACACTTTCCTTTTCCACTCGGCTCCCTTCTCCCCAGCCTCGCTCTGCTCGCTTTGCCTCGTTTTGCTCTGGGGCAAGTCTGCGCAGTAGCGCCCGCATGGGTCACGTCTTCCCTCCTCCCTCCCCTCCTGAACACGCTCACGCTGCCCCCTCAGATCAAAATGGCGGCAGAAGCGGTAGGGTAGAAGAAAAAGTAAGTGTTCGGCAGGAGGGGGAAGAAAGGGCACAGAGGGGGAGGGGGAGGAAGAGGTCTCTGTCGAAAGCTGGCATGGGCAAACTTGGACCTCCCAGGTGTTTTGGACTCCAACTCCCACCATTCCTAGCAGCCTCAGGCCCCTTTCCCTCTCAGCCACTTAAGCAGGAAAGGGCCTCAGGCTGTTAGGAATGGTGGGAGTGGAAGTCCAAAGCACCCAGAGGGCCGAAGTTTTCCCATTCCGGTTTTAGGGACCTTAAAGTGGTGTGCCACCTTCCAACATTGTGATCCTGGATAGAAAAACAAACAACATAACATAACATTGTTTGAGTCCACAGTGCTCTCTGGGTGTAGGTGAACTACAACTTCCAAACTCAAGGTCAATTCCCAAGCAAGCCCTTTCAGTACTTTCTGTTGGTAATGAGAGTTCAATATGCCAAGTTTGGTTCAATTCCATTGTTGCAAGAGTTCAGGATGCTCTTTGATTGTGTGTTAACTATAAATCCCAGAAACTGTAACTCCCAAATGTCAAGGTCTATTTTCCCCAAACTCCATTTGTGTTCACATTTGGGCATATTGAGTATTCATGCCAAGTTTGGTCCTGATCCAACATTGTTTCAGTCCACAGTGCTCTCTGGATATAGGTGAACTACAATTCCAAAACTCAAGGTCAATGGCCACCCTAACTCTAACCCAAACTCTTATAGCATTTTCTCTTGGTTATGGGAGTTCTGTGTGGGAAGTTTGTGACTTTCTGCCATTCCTGCCAGGAAACATATTAACTATATGTATTACTGTGTTAGAGTGTCATTTTGTTGGTGGTGTGCCCCAGGATTCTGCAAATGTAAAAAAATGTATCGCGGCTCAAAAAAGGTTAAAAAACACTGATTTAGGCGATCCCTCATTGTCCAAGTAGGATTGTCTTCCAAGATCGATGTACTGGTGGTAGGTACGTACGTGACTGTTCTTGATCTGCATGTTTTCTCGCAGTGAGGGCATCGGTTTCCAGATGGAAGGTGGTCCTAGTCCTGGTCCCGGTCGGCTTGACATGCCTTCCTCTTGGCACATTTCTTTCTTTTGCCCTCCATTTGTGCCTCTTCAAATTCTACAGCACTGCTGGTCACAGCTGACCTCCAGCTGGAGCACTCAAGGGCCAGGGCTTCCCAGTTCTCAGTGTCTATGCCAGAGTTTTTAAGGTTGGCTTTGAACCCTTCTTTAAATTTTCCTGTCCTCCAACATTCTCTTTTCCATTCTTGAATTTGGAGTAGAGCAACTGCTTTGGAAGATGGTGATCAGGCATCCAGACAATATGGCCGGTCCAGTGCAGTTGATGGCAGAAGACCATCGCTTCAATGCTGGTGGTCTTTGCTTCTTCCAGCATGCTGACATTTGTCCACTTGTCTTCCCAATGGGAAACTGATGGGGTTCCCCTTTCTCCTGGGAGCCTTTGCCTTCAAGAAAGCCTGGGGACCCTTCCACACAAAAAACCCTCGTTGAAAACAAAATTTTCCTGAGTCAACATTCTGTAATCTCCATATAAATTTGGAAAGAACAATTGCAAAAATATTTCTGTTTTATATATCAGGACACGTGAGTTGTGCCACAACAGGCTGTATGGAGCATATCTGTCGGTGACCTGGAAACTTAAGCTAGTGCAGAACGCTGCAGCCCGGTGCTCACAGGCACGCCTGTGGACCACCGTATTACACCTGTGTTGCAGGAACTGTACTGGCTACCTATTGAATTCCAGATCACTTTCAAAGAGTTAGTCTTGACTTTCAAGGCCTTGTATCATCTGGTGCCAGTGTACCTGAGGGACCGCCATACTGTCCCATGAGATCACCGAGATAGGAAGACCAGGATCTTCTCCTTGTCCCGAGTGCCAAAGCCTACCATCTCACGCCGATGAGAAGAAGGGCATTTACCATTATTGCCCCCACGCTTTGGAACTCCCTGGTGCCGGAGGTCAGGTCACTCCGTGACCTTCTGGCTTTCCGGAAAGCTCTTAAGATCTGGATATTTTGGCAGGCTTTTGTAACTGAGTCAGTCTAACTACACATGTCAGTTTAGTTAATATTGTTGTTTTCATGCAGTGTTTCCCAACCAGTGTGCCGGGGCACACTAGTGTGCCGTGAGTGATCATCAGGTGTGCCGTGGGAAATTGGAACATCCAGGAAAGGGGGGGGGGAGAGTCTAGTGTGTTGATGTATAAAAACCCTAAGAAACCTACCTCGATAAAGGCACAAAATTACAAACACCCCCCTCCCACCCCCGGGGGCTACGTGGTCTCTCCCTCTCCATGCCTTGGGAAGGCCCGTCTCCCGTTCCCCAAGTAGAGACCTCCTCTTGCCTCCTGGGGGTTCTGTGTGGGAAGTTTGGCCCAGTTCTATCATTGGTGGGGTTCAGAATGCTCTTTGATTGTAGGGGAATTATAAATCCCAGCAACTACAACTCCCAAATGTCAAGGTCTATTTCCCCTGAACTCCAACTGCGTTCATATTTGGGCATATTGAGTATTCATGCCAAGTTTGGTCCTGATCCAACATAGTTTGAGTCCACAGTGCTCTCTGGATAAAGGTGAACTACAACTCCAAAACGCAAGGTCAATGGTATTTTCTCTTGGTTATGGGATTCTGTGTGGGATATTCCTGCCAGGATATCTATGTTGTGTTCATCGAAACAGGCCCAGGTTTCACACTGAGTGTATAAATACATTTTAAAAACATATTAACTATATGTATTACTGTGTTAGAGTGTCATTTTGGTTGGTGGTGTGCCCCAGGATTTTGCAAATGTAAAAAGTGTGCCGCGGCTCAAAAATGGTTGGGAAACACTGTTTTAATATAATGTTTTAATGTTTTACTGCTGTTGTGTTTTACTGTTTTAATGCACTACTGTTGCTCTGTTTATCCTTGAAATTGTGAGCCGTCCCGAGCCACCCGGGAGTGGCGGCCAAAAAGTCGAAAAAATAAAATAAAAAAAATAAAAGAAATATAAACACACTGAAAGACATACGATGTCAATTTTCAAATAACCACAATTTCCTCAAAATACATGTATCAATAGCCAGTCCATTGCACGCTTAATTCCATTAAGTGCATTGGAAGTCCCAAAAATCCATGTGCCACAGTCCAGAAGCATCTCCAGTGATGCACAGAGTCTCGCCGGAGTAGCGGGTGCTCTCGCGTAGCTTAGGCAAACCACGTGTCAACAAAGAGGATGATCGCAGTAATCCTTAAGGGCAAACTGTACTCTGTATATAGCCTCAATGGCTGGTTAGTATCACTTTGTTGTTACCAAGAATAAACAAGCCTCATGCACAGGTAAAAAATATGCTAATGTGCATATATCTTCCAGCCGACGGGATCACAAAGATGTATTAGGATCCTCCCGTTTCGGTCATGGCTGACCTTTACCAAGGCTGTAGTTGCAATCAAAAGCATGTGGCAAATTATAGGCTGTCATCCAATGTTCAAATATTCAAGACTACATCCAAATATATATCAAATTCTCAGCAAACCACTGTTCATGTAAACTAAGGGGATAGCTGTGGCCAAGTAACCTGATTTATATGAGATTATAGACACATATCTCTTGGTTTGTTTTAGTTTTGCTGTTAAGCAGCACTTCCCTTTGTTTACCATTGACCCTTCCACACAGCCTTTTATATCCCAGAATATTAAGAAAGAAAATCCCACATTATCTGAGTGTGGACTCAGATAACCCAATTCAAAGCACATATTGTGGGATTTTCTGCCTTGATATTCTGGGATATAAGGCTGGTTGGAAGGCCTCTGAAATAACCCAGTTCAAAGCAGATATTGTGGGATTTTCTGCCTTGATATTCTAGGACAGTGCTTCCCAACCATTATATACATTTACAAAATCCTGGGGCACACGACCAACCAAAATGACACTCTAATACAGTAATACATATAGTTAATATGTTTTTAAATGTATTTATAAACTCAGTGTGAAACCTGGGCCTGTTTTGATGAACACAACATAGATATCCTGGCAGGAATGGCAGAAATACACACATGAAGGTCTTGCTCAACAGCTGGGAGTTATAGTTCATCCACAATCAAAGAGCATTCTGAACTCCACCAATGATGGAATGGAATCAAACTTCCCACACAGAACTCACATAACCAAGAGAAAATACTATAAGAGTTTGGTTTTTTTTTCTATCCAGAATCACAATGTTGGAAGGAGGCTCACCACTTTAAGGTCCCTAAAACAGGCATGGGAGAACTTCGGCCCACTGGGTGCTTTGGACTTCAACTCCCACCATTCCTAACAGCCTGAGGCCCTTTCCTGTTTAAGTGGCTGAGGGGGGGGGGGAGGAAAAGGGCCTGAGGCTGCTAGGAATGGTGGGAGTTGAAGTCCAAAACACCTGGAAGGTCCAAGTTTGCCCATGCCAGCTTTTGACAGAGACCTCTTCCTCCCCCTTTGCCCCCTTTCTTCCCCCTCCTGCCGAACACTTACTTTTTCTTCTCCACTCGGGCTCCCTTCTTCCCAGCCTCGCTCTGCTCGCTTTGCTCACACTGCCGTTTCTGCTGCCGAGGGGGCAGCGTGAGTGTGTTCAGTAGGGGAGGGGGGAGGGGAGGGAGGAAGACGTTGGGCGAGTCTGCTCAGTAGCGCCCACACGGGTCACGTCTTCCTCCCTCCCCCTCCCACAGAAGTGGCAGCATGAGCAAAGCGAGGCAACGCGAGCAGAGCGAGGCTGGGAAGAAGGGAGCCCGAGTGGAGAAGAAAAAGTAAGTGTTTGGCAGGAGGGGGAAGAAAGGGTATTGGAGGTTCCAATTTCCCACAGCACACCTGATGATCGCTCATGGCACACTAGTCTGCCATGGCACACTGGTTGGGAAACACTGTTCTAGGATATAGGGCTTTCTTGAAAGGAAAAAAGGAAAGGCTCCCAGGAGAAAGGGGAACCTCAAAAGTTTCCCATTGCCACCAATGGGCTGAAAAGAACCAATTTTTTCAGATGCAGAAGGAAAATGATTTGGCCCATTTTCGGGAAGCATGTGAAAATGGATAAGGAGGACTTTAGGTATCCAACAAGCAGAAACAGATAGCAATTCACTCAAAATGCACAATCCTACTGGCCAAGTCTCGGCTGAGGTGGCCTTTGTCCAACTTGGCCACTGGAATAGTGTTCCTCCTACTTCTGTATCCTTTCCTGATACAGATAGACATCTTCCTACAAGGAAATAGATAGATGCTATATCTGCCATGGAAAAGACAATGAGAAAATGAATTACATTTGGTGTGCACGATGACATCATTTGGGATTTTAATTTTTCAGAACTTACCCCCCAAACAGATTTCAGCGTACACAGAGGAGAAAAAGAATTATGCCTAGATGGGCTGCAATGTAGTATTTCGTGAAGTTCCTGAAATGTTTTTCGCTCCTAGTCGAGCAGGAATTTCATCATATTGATTTTATTTTGACATATATTTAAACTTGTGTAACCTGCCCTAAATCCTCAGAAGGGAAGTACACGGGAGGATTAACGAAACAATGCCAGTGCGATGCGCATGTTGGCGAATCGAAGACACCGAGCTCCTGCAGAATGCAGGGCAACAATCTATTTTGAATTGTTCAGAAGCGCAAGGCCTGTACAATGGCAAGGATAATGGAATAGAACTGGTTGTTAGGCACAATGCTAATTATCAGCAAAGAAATCCAAGTCAGTATGCAACGGATCGATAAGATGCTGCCTTGAATTTATGAAGGCTTGTTTGGTTGGTGACCTAGATAGCTTGCCAAATGGAGCTATTTGTCAATGGACTTGATTGGCAGTAAATTCAGGTCCAGCACAAGGGATTTGAGTTTCCACACTGTGGATAGTTAATGGAATTTACTGACAAAGGTTTTGTTATGACTCTTGGTCAAACAAGTAAGGATTACAGATGATGACCTTTATTTAGAGGCTGTTTAAAGGCCCACTGCATAAATCCATAGTGGATAACCCTATCTATTGATTAGTATTCACCATGGACTGCTGTTGAATTCCAAAAGCGACTAAGATACCTAAGGATAGGGAAATCTCTGCCTCACTTTCACTGAATTTCTCCACATCCTACCTGCATTAAACAAAAATCTCATGTAGAAATATGTGGGTGGCATAGTACATAAATCTATAGCAGGGGTAGGCAACCTACGGCCCGTGGGCCAGATGCGGCCCGGCAGCTGATTCTGTCCAGTCCAGGGAAAAGGGTATCAGGGGCAGGGCCAAGAAGAAGGGGTGCTGTTGCCGCCATCCCATTGCGGGCTCTGTGGGGCCTGTGTCGGCAGACAGCCCGGAGGAGCGATGGCTTTGGAGTGCCTGACATCCCTGGAGGCGATCTGGGCCTGAAGCGGGAGTACTCGGTGACCTGCAAGGGCTGATCGCCCTGGCGACCTGGAAGACTTTATTGTCTTCCGGGTCGCCAGGTCGAATAAGCCGCCTCAGATCGTCGACTGCTCCCCATGCACGCCCGGGGATGGCAGGCACTCCATAGCAGGGCAATCAGCTGGGGAACGGCTGGGGGCGAGAGCGGGTGGAGGCCTGCAGCTTCCAATCGCCTGCTGCTCTGCTCTGCTGCTGGGTGGCGGCAGCTGGGTCCGCTTTGCCATCCTCTGGGCTGGGGCCATTGGGCCATTCCATCTTGGGATCCTTCCTTTCTTGAGGATTATTTATTTATTTATTTATTTATTAATTTCGATTTAGTATACCGCTCACTCCGGAGCTCAGAGCGGTTTACAGAAGAAGCATGAACATCGAGAGTAGTAAAACAAATTAAACGGTTAAAACACATTAGACATCAAAGAAGTTAAAACAAGTTAAAAACACTAGCCCTCAGCGACGGCTGGGGGACAAGGTGAGAATCTAGGGGAGTCATAGGCGGCATGGAGCACAATGTAGTTGAGTTAAGGGCCGAACGCCATCCTAAAGAGCCAAGTCTTCAAGGCCTTGCGGAAGGGCAGAAGCGCGCGGATGGCACGGATCTCCTCCGGGAGGCCGTTCCAGAGACTTGGGGCAGCTACAGAGAATGCCCTCCGCCGTGTAGAGGCCAGTCTGCAGGTTCCGAGGGAAGGTACCTCAAGGAGGTTAAGCTCCTCAGAGCGCAGCGATCTCGCGGGCACATAAGGGGTAAGTCGCTCCCTCAGGTACACTGGCCCCAAACCATAGATGGCCTTGAAGGTGAGAACTAACACCTTGAAGAGGACCCGGAATTCAATCGGGAGCCAGTGCAGCTCGCGCAAGAGTGGAGTCGCGCGGTCAGACCTTGCAGCGCCCAGGAGGAGGCGGGCTGCGGCATGCTGCACTAGCTTAAGCTTCCGGATCATCGACAAGGGAAGGCCAATGTAGAGCGCATTACAGTAATCGAGCCTCGAGATGACCGTGGCTTGGATCACCGTAGCAAGGTCGCATTGGGAGAGGTAGGGAGCCAGGCGCTTAGCCAACCGTAGGTGGTAGAATGCTGTCCTGCAGGTGCAGCCAATCTGCTCCTCCATGGACAGGTGGTCGTCCAGCCGGACCCCTAGACTTTTTACGCACCATCGAACGTTGGCAGCTAGGTCGCTACCCCCCCCCCCCCGGGCGGCCCAGCCCCAAGATCTCCGTCTTCGCCGGGTTCACCATCACCTTACTGGCTCGCAGCCCACCAGTAACGGCTTCAAGGCAAAGGTGAAAATTATCGGGTACAGAGACTACCCCGGGGTCCAACCTCAGAATGAGCTGGGTATCATCAGCGTACTGATGACATTCCAGCCCAAAACTCCATGTCAGTCTTCATTTTGGTTCGCACCTTGTCTTCTTGAATTGAATTGAATTTTAGTGGTTTTTATTATTATTTTATAATAATTTTATAATAATAATAATATATAATAAATAATATAATATAATAATGTTATATTATATTATAATTTCAATATATTATAATTATATATACTATGATATAATAATTATGATATTGATACTAATAATATATGAATATTTCTTGATATATTAATATGTTAATATTAATGATGTGTAATATATAGTAAATATAGCATATAAATAAATAAATAAATAAATAAATAAATCCAAAACACCCGCAGGGCCGGCAGTTGGACAGCCCTGGATTATAGAATGACACATGGGCATGATGTCAAATTACACTCTGCCTTGTCATTTGTTGGCCTCTGTGCAGTGATCTTTGTAATATTAATTGTATTTAATTTCCTTTTATGTATTGTAGCTATCAACAAAGATCAGCATAGTAAAAGCAATGGTATTCCCCGTAGTAACCTACGGATGTGAGAGCAGTACCATAGGGAAGGTTGAGCGAAGGAAGATAGATGCTTTTATACTGTGGTGTTTACCAATCGTTAAGACTTCTAGGAGTTGAAGGCCAAAACATTTCGGGACCCATGAATTGAGAACCACTGGTACAGATTATTACCTTGAAGGAGCTGGGGGTGGCCACGGTCGACAGAGAGCTCTGGCAGGGGCTGGTCCATGACATCACAAAGAGTCGGAAGTGACTGAATGAATAAACAACAGCATAGATTATTTGCATCTAACTTAAAATTAGTAATGAAAAATGGCAATAATAATAATACACTTTATATTCCGCTCTTCTCACCCCGAAAGGGACTCAGAGCGGATTACATCACACATACGGCAGACTGTCACTGCCGTTTCCACATACAATTATATACAACATATAGCAAGTACAATTTTTAGAAGGATTTTTCTTCAGGCTGCGTCACAGGCTGTGTGATTGTGTCATTACGTCATAAGGGGGCGCTGTTGCTTCATCCTCATGACGGAGAGCCTCTGTTTTTCCACATTCCACCTTCAGACAGCCAGTCTTTTAGGCGTTGTAAGTCCTTCTTTGAAAAAATCCTTCCCCGCTTGGCGGTTCCCAGTTTTATCTAATCACAGCTGAGCTGTTTTCGAACTGTTGGGTGAACAGTGGACAGGGCTCACAGCTGGGTGTCCAGACCAGCCCGGGATTCGAACATGCAACCTTCAGATTGCCAGCACAGCTGCTATTACCGCTGTACTATCTCTCCGGCTATCTCTCTATATTCTTGCTTTCATTGTTAGTCTGGCATCTAATTGTTGCCTTTTGTAAGCCGCCCTGAGTCCCTCCCCCCCTCTCTGAGGGGTGGGGTGGGTGAGAAGGACGGGGTATAAATGCTTAAAAAATATTATTTTAGAATGCATATCTGGTGGATTTATTTTTAAAGTGTGAGCAGTGGCATAGTCTTTCCCATCCCTATGTATGTCCATTCCACCAACTTTCAGAGTCTCTGATGTTCATTGGAGAGTTGGCATGGATACAAACAAACAAACAAAACAAACCCGTAATCCAACACATTGTTCATCAAGTTAACAATGGGATATAAAAAAACTTAATAGGATAAATTTGCTAGCATTGTTAAGCACAGTATAAAGGAGCAATGCTGCTTGCAAAAAGATTGCAAGGGAAACCTCTCGGTGTGCAACCTTGAGGAGAGGTGGACACAGATCTTGCTTAATTCGGCATCATCTTTTTATGATGTTCCGCAGATTAATTCCTGCCCTGTTGCTCATTTATAGATCTTCAGGGCTATAATCTTTGAAACAACATACCTAATTCTCATTCATTTCCCTTATTCATTAATGGGAATGACTCAACCTACTGAGATCATGATGCACTCTTCTTTGCTCAGCAGTGTTTAGATCTGGCTGGATCTACACTGCTGTTTGAAAATGCATTATATGATCCGTATAGACTCATATAATGCAAGTGAGGGTAATTAAACTGCATCTTATGAGCCTATGCTGACCATATAATAGTTTTAAACTGCATTATATGGCAACGTAGATCCAGCCAAAAGAAAAACTTGGCCTGCTATCTATCTATCTATCTATCTATCTATCTATCTAATCTATCTATCTAGTGTTTTGATTGGTGCCAGAGGAGGAATATGTGCCAGCATTTGATTGGAACTGCCACTGTAAGGGATTATTTGCATAAAGGACTCTGATTGGTCAGCCTCAGAACTCCAACACTCTAAGGTAACAGACAGAGGGCACTGGTTGTCACTGAGAGACAATTTGCATAAAGGACACCGATTGGCCAGCCTCAGAACTCCAACACTCTAAGGCACCAGATTATTTGCATAAAGGACTCTGATTGGTCAGCCTCAGAACTCCAACACTCTAAGGTAACAGACAGAGGGCACTGGTTGTCACTGAGAGACAATTTGCATAAAGGACTCTGATTGGCCAGCAAAACAGAATGCACCTGCATGCTTGAGTTAGCCAAATGACAGGGTTTTTTTGGTTGGAAATGGAATGTTCATTTTCTGGGAGGTGCGAAAGTGCCAAGTGCCAGCGAACTATGTGACAGACTCTGATTGGCCAGCCTCAGAACTCCAACATTCTACGGACAGTTTGCCACTAAAATGGGATTATAAAGGACTCCGATTGGCCATCCACATTCCAACATTCTAAGGACTCTGAGAGAAAAGGGCCTCAGCCATCCATTGAACTCCATCAGGACATTTCCCACTTCACAACGCAACCCTCACCCAATGACCAATACAGACCAGAAATTAGCACCCCCTTGACCCACTTGGTTGTTTCAAGGAGGACGGACCACAGATGATGGGACTTGAAATACCTTCACTCACCTTCCAAGACTGCTGCAACCCTCATCCAGAGAATGATCAAGACCAAATGTGACACACAGAGCCCCCAAGACCCACTCTACATCCTGGTGCTGTTTGGAGGGGGATGGACCATGGCCGATGGGAATTGCAGTATCTTTACTAAGTTCCTGAGACCACTGTGAGCCACCTAAACATCTGATAAGGAACAAACTTGGCACACAATGCCTTTATCAAATAACCCGGGCATCGCCGGGTCCCCAAGCTAGTAAATAAATAAATCACACATGCTTAAGTATTTTGGGAAATTATTGCATTCAGAAATATGTGTTTGGTTTAGAGTTGTGCACAAAATTTGGTTCTCGTGCTTCATTAATTCTTTCATTACCTTTGGGAGCAAATGACAGCAAGGCTCCTCCAGGTACAAAAATCAGCTTGACACGAAAGCAAGCAGGAGTGGGCCCTGGCTCCTCGCCTGCTTTTTGTGCTCTATGTCTATGCCTTGGGGAAAAGTGTGTGTGTGTGTGGCATGCAGGAAGCGCGCAGACCTACCTTCACAATTGAGTGCCTCCCCTCTGTAAGAAAGTCAGAAATTAGAACTTGCCTCCTTGCCTTGGGAGTAGGAAAGAGTGCATGTGGTATGCAGGCCCAGAAAGCGCACACGCTTACCTGCAGCCGAGCGCCTCTCTCCTCTAGAGTAGGAACAGGTAAGAATCCTCCTTAAAGCGAATGCCTGCCTGCAGCTGAGCACCTCTCCTCTAGAGTAAAATGGCTTAAATGCCTAAAATGATGGGAAAGGGAGCCTGGAAAGACTCCTGCCCCCCCCCCTCCCAAAATAATGGGACGATAGAAAATTGACCTTTTGGGAACCCAGGGAGAAAACAGATATCTATTAGGGGTGGTTGATCCATGAAAAAATTGATTCTAAACTCGGGGGGGGGGGGGGGGTTTCCATTGCTGGTTTGTTATAGAAATTAATCCGAATTTTTAAAAATAATTTTTGTAATTGAAACATAATTAATAACAAATTTTGTTATTATTACATTATTTGTTCCACGCATGCGCGACAGGAGGGTGGAAGGTGCTGCCTGCACTCCCCTCTGGCCAGCTGACACCCAAATGGGGTTTAAAGATAACCCCCGTTTGGGTCTTGGTTGGCGAGAGGAGGGTGCCAGGTTGCACCTTTCACCCTCCTCTCGCCATTGTGCCGGTTTATTCCCAAGGAGAGGAGGAAGCGGGGGACTCGCGTCCCCCTCCTCCTCCTCTCCTTGGGAGTAAACCGGGACCCTTGCACGCATACACACAGTCCGTGCCAGAGGAGAGGAAGATGTGGGTTAACTCCAAACCCGCATCTTCCTCTCCCCTGGCAGGGAGATGTGTGCACGCGCGCATACACACAGCCCATGCCAGAGGAGAGGAAGACGTGGGTTAACCTTAAACCTGCATCTTCCTCTGCCCTGGCAGGGAGATGTGTGTACCACGCACCCCTGCCAGAGGAGAGGAAGACATGGGTTAACTCTTAACCCGCATCCTCCTCTTCTCTGGCAGCGATGCGGGTTGTCCCGTTTTATTCCCAAGTAGAGAAGGAGGCGGGGACCTCCTTCGCTGCTTGGGAATAAAGCGCCCGCCTCAGCTCTCAGCTCGCGAGAGGAGAAAGGCGGGTGCTGCTGCCCTCCAGTCTCCTCTCGTGAGTTGAGAACTGAGGAGGGGGAAAACGACCTAATAACATGACCTTTAGAAAAAATGGCGACCCTGGGTTCGGTTTTGAAACTTCTCTTCCGGGTTGGACCCCGAGGGTCGATATAAGGTCGAAATAATGTTAAATACAAAAAATAACAGATTTCCAAGTATTTTAAAATGGAGATATCCACCCCTAATATCTACCCTCCCAATTTCGGGAGGATCACGAAAAATGGATCAGGACCCTCACCGAAAGCCAGGACACGAAATGGGTCAAGGTCTACCCTGAATGCACAACCCTAGTTTGGTTTGTTTTTTTCTGTATGGGAAACATTATAATGCTTATTAAAACCATGTTTCTTGCACTATGCAGATTAGGAGGCTAGTACAGAAAAATATACAGAATAATTGCCTCTCCATGCTTCACAATCAGCAAATTTGGAAAGATTATTGTACAAAAACAATCATTTTCCCCTTGAGCTGAGAGAAAACAATGGGAATTTTCTATCTTTGCATGGGATGGTGAAATCGATAAGGATTTGCAGTCTCAATACAAAAAAAGTGTGTCGAAATAACATTGAAGTCCCTTTCCAACTCTACATTCTGGTTTTCTTGAGCATTTGTTTCATTATCAGTATGTTCCCAATGCTCACATTTGCATCTTTGTGTTGAGTAAATCAATGACGCATCCACTTCTGTCCATACTGCTAAATTGTACAGTGCAGGCAGGGGAAGATATTAAAATTTGGTCAAAAGTTATCTATTAATAGAGAATTCTTTTTCCCATTCACACCGGGTGAAGAAATTCAATTTGAGATCTGTAATGCTCACCCATGTCACTTTTTTTCACATTCATTAATTTAATACAATATCTCTTTCTGCCATAAAATTACTAACATTATTCCAGGCATTAAGGAGAAGCATTTCTTTAAATATGTTTTACCTTGCTTAATGTAAACCCAGCTTCTTTTCATTTTTGAGTATCTCTAATAATGATAATTCAGTTCAAGGTAGATTGCTATTCTTTTCACATTCAATAGGTGATGGTTGATGTTGCGGTGGGTGGATGAACAATGTGCAGTCGGAAAGTTGGGATTAATGTGATTTGCAAAGTGTGAGAGGACAAAAGGATGGAGAAAGGGACTCTGGGTTATTTTGAATGCACAGAACAGAAATGCATTTATTGGGGCAACCAAGCATGCATGAAATAGCTCGTGTAGGTTATTCTTGAAGAATCTTAAAAATGAACACTTTCATTCAGACAATTTCAATCCCAGATGGTTCTAGACTAATGATTTTATTTGGGTGTCTATTTGACAATTTCTTTATTCCCTCTGTCAAAAAAATCTTATGAAAAAGAAGTTCTCAGTGCATTGATATTCCATCATAGACTCGGTTACTAACAATGAAAATTCACAAACACACCTAACTTGTCTCAAGATTTAGATGAATTGAATTTCCTCAAGCAAAGGAGCATTCACTACAAAAATTCAGCAACACCCTTGGCAGATCTTTTATCTGATGCAAGGCTTTTCGGTGGGCCGTTTTGGATAGTTTTGGATAGTTTATAGTTTTCCCAAGGACACCAATGAACTATCTTTTATATGGACTCTTCTATCATGGACTTCCCCGAAGCATATGGATTTGATGTTTTTCAAGATCTTATGGACTTTCTCTCTACTCCTTGCATATGAAATAATTATGAGTTATTGGTGATATTCCCCTGGAAACCCTCCTATGTAATTTTTCCTGCATGTTTCCCCCCTCCCCATGTGTAAAATAATATGAAGAAATGCTACATGTTTGTGAAAGACCCAGCTGTTGTTTTGAGATCAGGATGTGACCACATTCCTGACTGCACCCTTTAATCCAATCATTTGAACAAATCTGCATGACAGAAAGCGTGGGATGAGTCCATCTTTCGTTCGCATGACAGAGGACTTTTTCTGGTTTGGGGAATGTTCTTTCCCTTCTCCCCATTTTGAAAGACTCCTTTTGTTTCATAAACACTGGACCCTCTGAGATTAGCCTCGTCCCGCGTTTATAGAACCTATGGCATAACTATATTTCATATTTCACAATCGGCTGTCACTACTGGCCTTGGAAACTAGTACACAGCTACAGTTATTTCATTTGTTTACTATCCAGAAGGTTGAAACTTCTCATGGATAGAATCTGCATGTGGCCCTTTGTGAACAAGGAGGGGTCCTTAAGGACAAATTCCTGTTTCTCATCAAGAACAAAAGAATTCCTTTGGCCCGAAAGGTCAAAGCCTTGGATCTTCATTAACATATGGACATAATTTAATCAAGGAAACTCCAGCTGCATGTTTTTAACAACATTCCTGCCTCTCGCTTCCCATTCGCCAAGGAGGAAGCGACGCAGTTGCGCTATTGGCTCCCACCTCAGCTGGCTTCCAAGGTTCCAACCAATCATCATGAAGCCTACAGCATGCAGGGGCAGGAAAGTTTGAATTTGACAAGTTCTGTAAAGTGTATAAAATGGCATATGTTTGAATGTAACTTTATGACTGCTTTGCGACAAGGAAACTGCAGTGGTCATCCTTCTCAGCTGACAAGAAGAAAAACTTAAGTGGCATCTTCTTCCGGACTTCTTTGTTGAGATCATTTGGGAAAGGGATTTTTATTTGCTTTTAAAACTTCACCAGAGGTTCTGCTGAAATCCTCGCTTTAGGGGTACTTCTGGGCCTCTGCCCCCTAAGGGCCAGGCTATCCTAAAGTGTTCGGTAACAAGCTGACCTTCTATTTACAGTCAGAATCTTATTTTCCTGGTCCTTTCAGGAGGGAGGAGATGAAAAATCCAGCAAAATGGATTCAAAGAGACAGATTTTTTTTCATTTTTGGAGAAGAAAGAGTCTACTCCATAATATATCTGTGGCAGGGATTTGAGGCAGCCATCCACGCCCCCCTGTGCCCCCCCCTTTTCTCTGCTGCACTCCTCCCCCCTCCCTCCTTCTCAGGCCATGCTGTCACTGAGTCGTCGTCCCAGAGAGACAGTGGAAGCGGAAGGTGCGCAGCGCTGCGTGGATGGGGCCATGCAGCTGCCACTGCGGCCTCTGGGACAAATCAGCATGGGCGTGGCCTGAGAAGGAGGGAGGAAGGAGGAGGAGTGCTGCAGCAAGCAAAGGAGGGGGTGGGCGCCTGGCCCGCGCATGCGCACTTTGAGCGTGCATGTTGCGGCGCGCGAAGACGAGCCACGAGGGAAGACAAACAGAAGGAGGCTTGCTTTGGCAGCAGCTATTTTCTGCCAAAAAAGCATCTGCAACTGCGAGGAGTTCATCTGCTTGACCAAATTGAAGCTGAAAGGTCTGTCTGATTTCATTCTGCCTCATAATATTTGTGGAATTATGTCAGGGTGGGAGAAAGAACTGTTTGGATGCATTTCTAAATGTCCCATTGTCCACATTGCCCAGCATTTAATAGCCTGACAGCTGCAAAGCTTACCTGGTTGCTGCCTGGGGGACTCCCTTGTTGGGAGGTGGTAGCTGGCCCTGATTGTTTCTTGTCTGGATTTCCCATTTTTGAGTGTTGTTCTTTTTTTAATGCTGCAATTGAGTACCTTGATTAGCATTTAATAGCTTTGCAGCTGCAAAGCTTAGCTAGTTGCTACCTGGAAGACTCCTTTGTTGGGAGGTGGTACTAAGGAAGGAAGGAAGCCCCCCCCCAGGCCTCTCCCCACTACTCTCTCTACCTGGGGCATGGGGATCCTAATCAGCCCCGGCAGATGGCTACCCCGCCACGGCTTCCTTCCGGGCAAGGAAGGAAAGGCAGGTGCGGCTTGAGCCCCACCCTCCCTTCTCGGATCCTAAACAACAACTTTCAGTGTCGGTAGTAGAGGGGGCGTAATTCCAAAGTGTGGCCTAGGGCGCCAAAAGGTGTTAATCCAGGCCTGAGTCAAAGTAGTCTCAAACTAATCATTTAACATTGCAGAGGCACCTCTAGTTTTCCGAGTGCTTACTGCTTAGTAATTTGTGGATTAGACAAAGCAAATTATTTCCCTCTTATATTTAATCCTATCCCACCATGATGAACTTACACAAAGTCTTTCAGATAGTGCCTAGTCCACATCTTGACAGACCAGACACGTCATAGTTGTAGCAAGATTTATGGATCACAAACCCTCGGTTATGTGCCTCTGCATAAATGTGGGAAAGCCTGTTTCTTTTTGCAGAGTCCCCATGCTCCATCACGGCAGCTGTATTTTACAGCTGAATACACTTCCAAGTTTAGGGCTGTAACCCTGTTATAGAGCAAAATTCTTGTTATTCCATTTGACATTTGTGTGCCTGTCGCTTAAAAGCAAGATAAAGCTTTCTCTGGCATTCTATAACTGGGCTGTTTATGGCAGAGTCATAATAATTAATGGGACAGTAGCTGATCCTTACTCCAGACACGTGAACTCGGTACAAATGCAGCGAAATGAGAATGCATATTAAACATCCAATGAACAAGAATGGCTCTGACTTAAGGAGAAATGCCCAATGATCCAGAAACAACAGAGAAAGGGTGAAATAACTGGATTTTAAAATAACTTTCTTGAAACCAAGGGAGAGAAATGGCTTTGCCTTCTTTCTCTTCTGACCTTTTTATAGTAATACTATTTACACTCTGGATTGAGGGACAAAAGGTTTCAGGATGTGAACAGCAAAGCATACATGATGAGATCCAGTCTCAGAGATTTGGTGGAAGAATAGAGAAAAACATATGGATCAACACTTGAAACTATTCTGTCTAAAATTCTGTTGCCCAATAAGTTCTATTGCACTGTTGTATCATAGACCTGAAGGACCCCTCAGTAAACCACTGGAGACCAGCCATGTTTAAATGCTTTATTTAGAACAGGGGTGCCCACACTTTCTCAGCATGCGAGCTACTTAAACTAAAACCAAGTCAGAAAGATCTACCAAGAGAGAACAGGGCGGAGCTGGAGAAGGAGGCGGGGCTTGGTGGGGGTTGCTTCCGCCCCCTCCTCCCTCTGGCTTCAGCATTTCCACTACTTCTCCTGGGTAGAAGAGGGTAATGCCAAGTCAGTGGTGGCATAGATAGCCACCACTGGCTTGGCATTACCCCTTCTACACTTGAGAAGCTGTGGAAATGCTGAAGCTGGCGGAGGGGGCAGAGCTTGGCGGGGCTTAGCTCCGCCCCCTTTTCCTCTGTCTTTAGCATTTCCACAGCTTCTCCAGGGTACAGAAAGGTTATGCCAAGCCAGTGGTGGCTATCTATGCCACCACTGGTGGCAATGCTACCCAGGAAAAGCAGTGGAAATGCTAAAGCCAGAGGAAAAGCAGAGCTAAACCCCCAAGCTCCGCCCCTCCTCCCCCTCTGGCTTTAGCATTTCCACTGCTTCTCCTGGGTAGAAGAGGATAATGCCATGCCAGTGGTGGCAGATAGCCACCACTGGCTTGGCATTATCCTCTTCTACCCAGGAGAAGCAGTGGAAATGCTGAAGCCGGCGGAGGGGGTGGGGCTTGGTGCGACATGGCTCCACCCCCTCAGAAGCGTCCCATCCAGCTGGGATTGACCTCCCTGGGTCCCAAGATCGACCAGTCGATCGCGATCGACTTTCTGAGCACCCCTGATTTATAACAACTGGTTAGAATAAAGAAAATAGAGATATAGTCCTTTAGTGCTCCCAAGCGCCAGATAATTGCAAGCAATGGTTGGAATAAAGAAAATAGAGATATAGTCCAAAGCAATAATTGCCAGAACAAACCAGAACAAAGAGAAGAGTCTTGATGCCCCCAACGGGCTAATCCACAGGCAAGGTTCTTGGCACAAAGCTTGGCAAATAGAGTTCAATGGCTGGAAGGCTCAGTAGCCCAGGCAAAGTTCATGAAGGCTGGAATCCAACGTTGACGAGAGATGTCAGACATCTCTCAACCCCAATTCTTATAGGCCCCAAAGCCTTTGAAGTTACGACGTACCGGTGCGTCGAAACGGGTTCTCACAACAGTTGTCCAGCTGAGCCTTCTCAAGCCTCCCGCATTGAATTGGAATGCAAGCCCAGTTAGCAGTAGCACCTGGTCGAATGGGAGTCACCTCAGCTCCGCCATTCCCTTGGTTCTTATCAGCCCGAGCTGAAGCTGCCTGGTTTTTGTCCTTGAACGTTGGATGAACTAGGGCCTCTTGAAGCATCTTGCTTTTAGGCTGTGCAGGCCTTTCTGTGACTGTGGGTTTAACATGGTGTTGGTCTTGCTGAGGTCCAGGGGCAGGCTGGGGTATGACATGCACCTCTGATTTGCATTCATGTCTGATGCCTACCCATTTACTGCTCAGAAGTGTAAATCTACAAAAACCAGATTCTGGTAGGCAAGAACAATTTCCTATAAGATATTCCACCATCATGTCTCAGGGTTTCTAGTGAAGGCTAAACTTTCCATAGTCCCATGGCTCTTCTCCCAGCATCTAAAAGCAGAAGGCAAAGCCTACACCACTGACAAAACCCCAAAAGCAATAGGACTAAACACAATTAATTATGCAAAATATCACACAGAAATTGTGGTAGCTATTCTCGATATTATTATAATAGAACAAACTAGGTATTCAACCAAGATGACTTTCAACACAATAAGCAACCATACATATAGCATGAAATCCGGAGTAATCCATGTGGTTTAACAAATAACGGATGTGGCATATAATAATGACCATTCAAGAGTCCAAGTAGGTGAAAATATATTTAGTCTCTATATACTCACGGAAGTACGAATTGTCCCAATGTGTAATATAATCACAACGGAAAGTAAACAAAAATCCGGATTGTATAGTCCATGTAAATGAGATTCAGTTTAGTACTGCTCCAAGTCGTCTATGAGGATAGAAGTTATCCAATAATGTCAGAAAGTTCATAACAGAATGTCCACAATTCAGTCAATTGAAAAATCAACAATAATCCATAATGTGGAAACGCCAATTGGTTCTTTCAGTGAAGGAGCCAGGTTGACGGAAGATACATATCAGGATCCCGCTCCATTTTGCAACTATGTGCTTTATCAAAACCCCAGTTTGAACATAATAATAATAATAATAATAATAATAACTTTATTTCTTGTGAGTCGCCCTCCACCGATGGTGCTCCGGGCGACTTACATCATTTAAAAAATACATCTAATTAAAAACACGAGTTCAAAGAATCACAAAGGGCCCAATCCCCAAGATTAGTCAATCCCCAAACGCCTGGCGGAAGAGCCAAGTTTTCAGCTCGGACAGGAATCTGGCTGGGGCCGATATGGCCCTAAGAGCAGGCGGAAGTGTATTCCAGATTACAGGAGCCACCACAGAGAAAGCTCTCCATCGGGTCTTTGTCAGCCGGGCCTCTCTCACCCTGGGATAACTATACAGTCACCATTTATTTCACGCGATGGTCTTTCACTGTGTTGGTCTATTAACCGGTCGCCCAGATAGGCTGGTCCGGTTCTTTGCCGTGCTTTGAAAGTTATCGCCATGAGTTTATAGACCACTCTGAACTCTGTAGGGAGCCAGTGAAGAGCTTTTAGGATTGGCGAGATATGGTTCCTAGCCGATGCCCCGGAGATGAGTCTGGCCGCTGCATTCTGGACAAGTCTCAGCCTCCGAGTCGTGGACAGCGGTAGACCCGCATACAGGGCATTGCAGTAGTCAAGACGGGAGACTACGGTGGCATGTATCACGGTCTTCAGCGCCTCTGATGGTAGGTAGGGGCCAACCGTCGGGCCCTGCGGAGATGAAAAAAGGCGCCCTTGGCTGCAGCCTGGATCTGGGCTTCCATCATCAGCTTCTCGTCCAGAATCACTCCCAGGCTCTTCACCGCCGGAGCCGGGGACAGGGGCTCGCCTTCAAAGAGTGGTAATGGTGAGTGAATAAGGCACTATAAGGCATCCACTAATCTGAAATTAAACACAGCCCAAGTGGTAAGTAGACAATCCAGCTCTGTATAATCAACAATAAGGTTACAAATAAAATTGTAAATACATACCAAGCATGAGAAGCAGACAGGCATGGGCCAGACTCACATAAAGTAAGGCGAATTACTCATAGTACATGCGCAATATAAAGGCAATGCCGTTAAAGGTACAATCTAGCACAGCGGTAAAGGGAACAGAGTAATTAAATAAGAAGCGATTGGATTGACATTCCTTCATTAAGAAGTTCAAAGCCTGGAATAATCCCAAGCCGCGGAACATCAGCGGTGGAGGCAAACGCCTCGATGTGTAATCCAGGCTCCTAAAATGCCGATCGCTGGGAGCAGTGCTGCGCAAATGCGCTATGCCTCGGAGCCGGAGCAAACCACGCCGTGTAGGAAACCAAGCCGGGAGAGAGCCACAAACTGGAACAGCAAGTCAGACCACGAGGGAAACGCCGGGCACGCCGCAAAGCGTCATTCCAGGCTTTGTGGCGTGCCCAGCGTTTCCCTCGTGGTCTGACTTGCTGTTCCAGTTTGTGGCTCTCTCCCGGCTTGGTTTCCTACACGGCGTGGTTTGCTCCGGCTCCGAGGCATAGCGCATTTGCGCAGCACTGCTCCCAGCGATCGGCCGCTGTAGGAGCCTGGATTACACATCGAGGCGTTTGCCTCCACCGCTGATGGGATCATTCCAGGCTTTGAACTCCTGTTTATCTTTCCCTCTTGCCTGTGTATTTTGATCCTCATCCTTATTGTTTACCTCACTGCCCTCCTTGAGCTTTGTCACGCCCATTCCTGGAACTTTGCCTGGGAACCACACCGCGCTTCTTTTGTATGGTATTTATGCCTAGATTGATGTATGTAAGCACCAGGGAGTGATTAATTGTTTTTGCTCCCTTTCAGCATTCACCACGTATCTGTTTATGCACCAATATATGCTATTTTTGATATTACTCATTTTTTTTGTGTTTTGCTGTATTGCATATACAGTAGTACTGCTTGTGTATAATTCCTTCATTAAGCCCAAGTGGGAATTCAGTTTGTAACATTGAAATCCAAAAATTTTCATAATAATAAGATTAGGGCATGATGATGGTTAGCATGTGGGATAGCATTAACCCTTTCCAGACCCAAGAATACTATGTCATCAGGATGATGGTTAAAGGTTTTACAATGAGTATACAAAATGGAATCCTGGCATCCATTGCGTATGCGAGATTTATGCTCCGACACGCGAGCCCTCAGAGCACGACTCGTCTGGCCAATATAGATCCTTAAACATGGATACCGAAGTGTGTAAATAATTCCAGAAGTTCTGTACATGGAGAAACATTTGACGTGCGCCTTTTTGTAACTATATGTATATAACTGAGTTTCAAGGCCAACCCAAACCCTGGCTTTCTCTCCGGCTGCCCATCTTCTAGAGGGCCAACCCAAAGATCCAACCTCCATCTCTCATGATCTCCAGTGAGGGTTAAACTCTCAAGCCACCCCCAACAACATTTTTCTCTACCTTCTCCTGGGTCTTCTCCCCAGCTTTTCTCTAGTAATAACCCAGAAACTGAGTCATTCCCTGGCCAGCCATCTACTGGAAGGTCAACCTGAGTATCCAACCCACAAGTTGTGTGGTCTCTAATAAGGGCTAAACCCTCAGGTCAGCCCTAAGGACATCTTCTTCCCTATCTTCCCTACCGTCCCGAGTCGCCTTCGGGCTGAGAGGGGCGGTATAGAAACGTGACAAATAAATAAATAAATAAATCTTTAGGAATCACAGGTTTCGTCTCCAACTCCTGTTGGGCAAAATACTTGAGACCTGAAAGAGAACCCAAATTGCTCCCCAGCTAGCCATCTAATGGAGAGACAATGCAAGTATCCAGTCCCAAAGCCGAATGACCTCTACTGATGGTTGAACCATTACACCAGCCCCAAGAATAGCTTCCTTTTCCATCCCCTATATATCATGGGTCTCCTCCAACATTTGAACCCCAGGGAGAATTCAAAAGCTGGGTTATCTTCCCTCTACTGGAAGGCCAACTTAAGAACCCCACCCATGGATCCAACACTAAGGTCAGCCTCAAAGACAGTTTCCTTCCACCCCACATCTCATGATTATTTATTATTTACTTTATTTATATTCTGCTCTTCTCACCCCGAAGGGGACTCAGAGCAGAGTACAGGTACATATACTTAGCAGACAATCCCTGCCGCTTTCCACATACAACATATAGAGGAACAGAGGCAAACTCTGGCCACCAGGGGGATCTGACGCACTCATCTCTCAGCATTCCCAGCATCCCTTGTTGTTCCTTCTGCATTCTCAGCATTCCTGGAGTTCTTTAATGGCCTCATAATTCAGTCAAAATTTGCCTCCCGACTTAATGTGGTACCTTTATCTCCTACTTGACAGATGCAACTATCTTTCGGGCTGCAAAGGTCGACAGCAGGCTACAGTTAGAGGTCGAGCACCCACCTCAACCCAGGCAGGCCTCAAACTCATGACCTATTGGTCAGAGAGATCTTATGCAGCTGACACTTAGCCAGCTGTGCCACATTCCCGGTGATATCTCTCACATAACTATTCTTCACTAAAGAGGCATCATAGGTATAAACCAAACTTTCTCCCCATGTTACCTACCAAGTGACTGCTTGGAAGTTTTTGGGATAATCCTGCTTTTCCACCCGTCATTTTTATAAGTTGCTGTAACTAATCATATGGTCTTTTTTGGGTAGGAAACTTTCATAAGGACTTTTAACCCCCCACCCCAATAAATCATCACAACTTCCTTGTGAAAAGTGGGACCTGGGTCCCCTTATAGTATTTTCTGCTTTATTTAGTTCCATTCCATGCTTTCTTCCCTTCCTCTGATCTGTTCCTTTTGCATCCCTCTATGTGTATTTGTCATGCAACAGAGGAGAGCTCCGAATGACACAGGAGATTAATGTACAGGGCTGTTTCGAGTCTGATTGCATACCAAACAGTCTACTTTGCTTTCCTTTCATCACTAATTCTAATGCAAAAGGGGAGGAGGGAAGGAGAAAGGCCTTACACTTCAGTTGTTTTAATCTTGCTAAAAATATTTTTTTCCTCCCCTCCCCTTCCTAAGACCAATCAGAGCAAGTTTTATCACATGCAGGCTAGTCCTTAACAGCAGCTGAGCTGAAATGTCTCAAAACGTCTTTCATCTAAAAAAGTGGCTAGAAGCCTGTCAGCATCTCATGCTTTTCTAAGGGCACATCTACACATTAGATTGGATGCCGTTTGGCATTGGCACCACTTTAATTGCTGTGACACAATACTATGGAATCCTTGGAGTGAAGGCGAGCCCCAGGAAGAGCCAATCTGCATCCTAATTGGTTTGACCTGCAGCAGGGAGTTCCAACATTCCTGCACATGTGGTCTGGCATCTCTAACACCAAAGGCTGGGATTTGGCATCAAAAGACCTCCAGCCATTTCTACCTCTCTGTTTTCTTGCCTCACTTAACCTGAAGCCGTGGACTCAGAGTGTGTTGGAGAGATAGTTTTCCAAGGACTTCTGTGTTTGGACTCTCCTCTGGCTATTAGCAAAAAGGACTTTTCTCTTATAGTTTTCCCAAGGACACAGATGGACTTTCACCTCAGCATATGGATTTGATGCTTCTCAAGATCATATGGACTTTCTTTCCACCCCTTGCATATGAAATAATTATGAGATATTGGTGATATTCCCCTGAAACCCTCCTATGTTATTTTCTGGCATGTTTTGCCCCCTCCCCATGTGTAAAATAATATGAAGAAATGCTACATGTTTGTGAAAGACCCAGCTGTTGTTTTGAGATCAGGATGAAACCACATTCTTGGCTGCACCCTTTAATTCAATCATTGGAGCAATTTGCATGACTTTTTCTAGTTTTGGATAATGTTCTTTCCCTTCTCTTCATTTTGAAAGACTCCTTTTGTTTTATAAACACTGGACCCTCTGAGATTAGCCTCGTCCCACATTTATAGAACGTATGGCATAACTATATTTCATGTTTCATAACTGACTGCCTCTGTCAGCCTCGGAAACTGACATGTGGTTACAGTTATTTCATTTATTTACCATCCAGAAAGCTGAAACTTCTCATGGATAGGAATCAGCATATGGCCCTTTGCCAACAAAGGAAGGGTCGTTAAGGTCAAATTCCTGTTTTTCACCAAGAACAAAAGAATTCCTTTGGCTTGAAAGGAAAGGGGCTCGGATCTTCATTTACATATGGACATGATCTAATCAAGAAAAATCCAGCTGCTTTTTGTTTTGAACCACATTCCTGCCCCTCGCTTCCCATTTGCCAGGGCAAAAGCGACGCTGTTTCACGATTGGTTCCCGCTACAGCTGGCTTCCAAGGTTCCTACCAATCATCATGAAGCCTATAGCATGCAGGGGCGGGAAAGTTTGAATTTGACAATTCTGTAAAGTGCATAAAATGGCATATGCTTGAATGTAACTTTATGACTGCTTTGCAACAAGGAAACTGCAGTGGTCATCCTTCTCAGCTGACAAGAATAAACCTCAGTGGCATCTTCTTCCGGACTTCTTTGGTGACATCATTTGGGAAAGGGATTTTTAGTTTGTTTTTAAAACTTCACCAGAGGTTCTGCTGAAATCCTAATTTTAGGGGTACTTCTGGGCCTTTGCCCCCTATGGGCCAGACTATCCTAAAGTGTTCGGTAACAGAAGTTGTAGTTTAATAAGGCTCCATAACGCTTTGGCAGAGAAGGTTGAAGAAGTGGGGTAGTGGATGGAGTGTTGTATGTGAGTCTGTTCAGCCTGTGATTGTGTCTGATGTTCAGGATGGGAATGAGGATGATGTTCCTGATGGTGGGCATGGGTCTGTTGGTAATGGAGATGAGGGTTCGCCTGGGCCCGAGTTAAGCTCAGACGAGAGGCCTAAGCTGTCTCTGGAAGATTTACATTCCTGGGAGAGGCCCTTCACAGTCTTTCTCAGAGCAACTGTCGTAAGATGATTTCTCAGGTGAAGAAGTTAATGAGAGTCAAGTTAATAAGAATGTAAATAGAAATCAAGGCTTTTATAAACAGAGAAAGTGCTCAGGCGCAGAGATCAATTCGTTTACAGGAAAGGAGAGATAAGAAACCTTTATCTGGTGGTAATGTCAAGAGAAATGCTTTCCTTTCGGTTTTGGGATCTGGAAAAGCCTTATATTGATTCATGGGAAAGAGTTGCCTCAGTTGGTTCAACGTTGGAATTTCATGACGGTCTTGCTTGCAAGTGTTTTTAGTTTCATGTACCAAATTTTTGCCAAGCTCCTGATTTGTGCATTGGATTTTTCATGCTGCCTTGTTTCATCGAATCTTGTGCATTGTTTCATGAATTGTTATTCCAATGGATCTTATTTTGCCTTGAAGCTCATTGACTTTGCTTTGTTTTGAGAACTTTACTGTTTTTGCTAATTTTGCTCCTTTGCCTACTTATAGTCTTCAATAAACTGCTTGCTGATTTTACCAAGCTGATGTGGTGTTTAAGGTCAGAGGTGTTCCTCCTCTGGTTTATGACATGGAGTGTGACTATGTGGGCATATGGATATTTCACACAGGTGTTCATGGTGCATTTAATGTAGGTATGCATGCATATGTCATGCAGATGTGCATGCAAATTTAACTAAGCACTCAGTTGGGCATTGGGTGTCCAATTATTATTTATTATCTAACATCTACATGCGACCATTTGCCAAATTGGTGCGAAGCTTTGGTCTGGAGTGTCATCAGTATGCTGATGACACCCAGCTTGTGCTGAGGATGGACAGCCAGCCGGACTCTGTACCCGATTATTTCCAACTTTGCCTTGAAGCTGTGACTGGTTGGCTACGAGCCAGTCAGTTGATGGCTACGAGCCGAAGAAGGAGATCCTTTGGCTGGGTCGCCCAGGTGGGGGTGGGTGTCGGCTACCTATGCTGGGTGGTGAGACATTACGTCCGTTGTCCTTAGTAAAGAGCTTGGGGGTCCAATTGGACCCGCTACTGTCAATGGAGGCCCAGGTCTCCACTGTCAGTAGATCTGCCTTTTTTCACCTATGGCAGGCTAGGCGGCTGGCCCCCTATCTCACCAAACGCGACCTATCCACGGTAATCCAGGCAACGGTCATCTCAAGGCTAGACTACTGTAATGCCCTTTACATTGGTCTTCCTTTATTGGTCATCCAGAGGCTTAAGCTGGTGCAGAACGCTGCAGTGAGACTCTTGGCTGGAGTACCGGCCAGGGCTCATATCACTCCAACTCTGCAGCGACTGCACTGGCTGCCAATGCACCAGATCATCTTCAAACTGTTGGTCTTGACCTTTAAGGCCTTGTATGGTCTGGGGCCAGTGTACTTGAGGGACCATCTACTCCCATATGTTCCCCAGAAATCGCTTCGATCAGAGGATCACAACCTCTTACAGATTCCATCTCTTCGAAACATCCATTTGTCTTCAACAAGTCAAAGAGCATTCTCTGTGGTCGCACCGAGCCTATGGAATTCCTTGCCACCTGAAGTCCGGGAAATTACTGACTTGCTGGCCTTTTGGAAAGCATGTAAAACAGCCCTTTTCCGTCAGGCATTTAACCTGTAACCACTTTGGTTGAGCTAACATTATTAATCTGTTTTAAACTGTTTATGATGTTATTGTATATTTGGACTGTTTTCTAACTGTTATTGGTTGATATGCTGTAAACCGTCCTGAGCCAATTCGGAAGGACGGTATACAAATTTAAACAATAAACAAACAAATAAACAAACAAACATTGTCCTTCAACACAATGGTTTTATAGCACAACTAATGCGTGACTTTGCATGTATACATTTATGCTATCCAACCCCAATGAAAGCCATAGGTATCATTCTAATATCAGTCCTACTTATAGAAAGTTCAATGAAGTAAATTGGGCCAACGATGTCATTTCAATAGGTCTTTTCTATGTTGGTCTAATGCCAAATTTATCCCATAGCAAGAAGCCAGCATGGTGTAGTGATGTGAGCATTCAACAACTCTACTGGGTGACCTTTGGCGAGTCAAATTCTCTCAGCCTTAGAAAACGATAGTGGCAAATCTTGCCAAGAAATCTGTCACAGAATTTTCACCGTTTGGAAAGGACTTGGAGGTACACAACAACAACAACAACAACAACAACAACTCTATTGCATATTATGAAATGTTGTATATTCAGACAATTTTAAATTAATATCATCTGTGTAATACAATCCATTCTAAATATATTATTTTGCTTAGCAAAAATGCGTACTTACGGCCTAAAATTCACTAGGTGAGATCAAAACACTCCTTCCTGGGCAGTACCAATATTTATATAACATTCAGCGTAATTCATTTAAATTTTAGTTGACATGTCTTGTTCTGACCTAATTTATATATGGCAGAAAGTAAACAAACAGTAGGCTCCAGAGGGCGTTAGATTATCAAATGTGATAAAGATGTGGCCTTACCAAGTGAATGATCTGTATGATCAATCCCCATTTTGTCAATATTGGCTGGATAATTTAATGAACTGAACACCTACTATGTCTCAACGTCAAAGATCTACTCATTTGAAAGCAATAGATCAGAAAACATGCCCCTTAGTAATGATTTCCAGTCATCACTCGGCTCAGCGTAATGTATATTTCATCGCAATCGCATCTTTCTCAACACGCAAGCAAACTTTTCTTTGTCATATCATATTTTCTTGACATGGCTGCTTTGATTTTTCGTTTTGTGCCAGAGAGCTTTCAAGCAAATTAAAATAATTTCAAAGGTCACAAACTGTGTTTTTGTTTGTTTCTTCATGCCTAGCGAGCATTCTGTCACCAATGTTAAGTTTGTGTTGCCAACTTGCCATCAGTGGCATGATTCTGAAAAGGAGCAAAACTGGTCTGGCAGGTCCGAGGGTCTGAAATGTAAAACTATAAAGTATACACTTGAAAATACTTTTGAGGTAAGGCAATCAAAAGTTAGAATCTTATTAATCTTGTGTCCATACCGATCTTGAGATATATACATGCCTTGCTTCTGGGAGTTGACGTTCGAAACACCTGGAGGCCTAAAGGTTGGGAACCACTGCAATGCTTCCTATCCTTTTTGGAACCCATACAAATGTTCAGCCATGGATGTGAAGACCTCTTAGAGCAGGGGTGGGCAAACTACGGCCTGCGGGGCCAGATGCGGCCCTTTAGCAGATTCTATCCGGCCCTCCTAAGGGCCCCGGCAGGCAGGCTTGCTCGCCGCTCGCCTCGCCCCGCCCTCTCGCCCTCGCGCCCTCTCTCCCACTCCAGCTCTCCCAGCACCAGCAACAGCAAGGCCAGGCAGGGGAGCTTGCCTCCCCTGTCTTGCCTTGCTGCTGCTGGCACTGGGAGAGCCAGAGCGGGCAAGAGGCCGTGTGGGCGAGAGGGTGAGGCGAGCGGCGAGTGGGCAGGGCGAGAGGGCGAGGCGAGAGGGCGGGGCGAGAGGGCGGGGCGAGAAGGTGAGGCAGGCAGGCAAGCAGAGCGACCAACGGAGAGGGAGGGAGGGGGAGAAGAGGAGGAGGAGGAGGCCAGGGAGGTAGGGAGGGAGGGAGCAAGCACTGCCGCCGAGCATCCTTAATAAGTGAACTATACATCCCAGCAACTCCAACTCCCAAATGTCTATTTTCCCCAAATTTCTCCAGTGTCCAAATTTGGGCATATTGAGGATTCGTGCCAAGTTTGGTCCTGAATTTTCCATCCTTTCAATGGGGTTTGATCTCTTCCTTTTCCGTCACGAATCTCAAAGGCTCGCTGTCAGGAGGTTTTTAGAAAGGTGGGAACAGAAAGTCATGGAGAGGGAAGGGACCCCAGGGCTATCCAGCCCAACCCCCAGGGATACACAATCAAAGCACCCCCAACTGATGGCCATCAAGCCTCTGCATAAAACTCTCCAGAGAATGGGACTACAAGGAAGCATTATTTTATTTTAGTGGTTTTTATTATTATTGTATAATAATGTTATAATAATAATATAAATAATATAATATAATGTTATATTATATTATAATTTCAATATATCATAACAGTGCTGTCCAACTTCTTCCGGCCCAAGGGCTGGAAGAAGTGTCACTGATCACCTGGGGGGCCGCAGGTGATCAGTGAGCCTCCTGCGCGGCCCGCCCATTTTCAGGAGGGTTTCCCTGGGTGACGTTAGGCTGGGTGACGCCTGACGTCACCCAGCCTAACGTCACCCAGGGAAACCCTCCCACAAGCCTGGATGGCTGGCGGGGGGAAGCGAGAAGCGGCGCTCGCTTCCCCTGCCAGCCTTCCAGGTTTGGGGAAGGGTTTTCGCCCGGCTCCTGTGTCCCTCTGAGCAGAGGGACACGAGAGCTGGGCGAAAACTCCCCCGCCAGCCTGGATGGCTGGCGGGGGAAGCGAGAAGCGGCGCTCGCTTCCGCCAGCCTTCCAGGTTTGGGAAAGGGTTTTCACCCGGCTCCTGTGTCCCTCTGAGCAGAGGGACACGAGAGCTGGGCGAAAACTCCCCGCCAGCCTGGATGGCTGGTGGGGGAGCGAGAGCGCCGCTCGCTTTCCCGCCAGCCTTCCAGGTTTGGGGAAGGGTTTTAAGCCCGGCACTCGCGTCTCGAGTGCTGGGTGAAAACCTTTCCCAAACCTGGAAGGCTCGTGGGGAAGCGAGTGCCGCTTCTCGCTTCCCGCGCCAGCCATCCAGGCTGGCGGGGTTTTCGCTGCTGCCGTGATGCCTTGGAAGGGAGGGAGGCGCCGCGGGGACCCCCTTCCCTTCCAAGGCATTGGCGCCGGAGAGAGCGGGAAGAAGTGGGTGGTGCTGGGCGGAGTAGCTAGCTCTCTCCCTCCTCCCTGCACCGCCCCTTGTCCCTCTCTCGCCGGCGCCGATGCAAACCGGTTTGCATCGGCGCCGGCGAGAGAGGGAAAAAGAGGGCGGTGCAGGGAGGAGGAGCTGGCTCACTTCCTCCTCCCTGCCCCGCCTCCCCTCCCCGGCCGCCATTTAAATTTTTTTTTTTAAAAAAAAAAAAATGGCGGCCGGGGGCATAGCGGGGGCCGTGTCCAACAGGCTGGGGGCCGTGTACAGCCCCCGGGCCGCCAGTTGGACAGCCCTGTATTATAATGTCTATATATATATACTATAATATAATAATTATGATATTAAGACTAATAATATATGAATATTTCTTGATAAATTAATATGTTAATATTAATGATGTGTAATATATAGTAAATATAGTAAATAAATAAATAATGTAGGTTAGAATGTAGCTCCGCTTTTAGCTGCGGCCCTCCATAATATTTTTTGGCGCTCGTGTGGCCCCTTGGAAAAAATAATTGCCCACCTGTCCTAGAGGCATTGCTAAAGCTATCGGAAGGTGAGGCTATAAATGAGGAGAGACAGAACTAATCAACTGACATTATTTATTTATTTATTTGTTCGCATTTCTTCGTCGGCACTCCCATCCGGCTCGGAGCGACTTACAGAACACCAATAGCATATACAAAAATTATATATAACATTTAACATTAAAATTCTTAAGGTTAAAACAGCAGCTTTAAAATAAATGCAGTCAAGAGGGCCAGCATTTAGCATCCGAAAGCCTGTTGGAACATGAGAGTCTTAAAAGCCTTCTGAACGGCCAAGAGATGAGAAAGTGCCCTGATATCAACGGGCAGTGCGTTCCAAAGGGTTGGAGCTGTAATAGAAAAGGCCCTCCTCCGCGTTGCGGTCAGGTGGTACGTCCTATGGCTTGGAATCATCAAAAGGCTCTGGGTCTCAGAGCGCAAGGGTCTAGCGCAGTGTTTCTCAACCTTCCTAATGCTGCGACCCTTTAATACCGTTTCTCATGTTGTGGTGACCCCTAACCATAACATTATTTTCATTGGTACTTCATAACTGTATTTTTGTGTGTTTGGGGTGTGTGTGTGTGTGTGTGTGATTTTGTCCTTTGGAAGTTGTAGTTGCTGGGATTTATAGTTCACCTACAATCAAAGAGCATTCTGAACTCACCAACAATGGAATTGAAACAAACTTGGCACTCAAAATTCCCATGACCAACAGCAAATACTGGAAGGGTTTGGTGGGCATTGACCTTGAGTTTGGGAGTTGTAGTTCACCTACATCCAGAGAGCACTATAGACTCAACAAGGATGGATCTGGACCACACTTGACACGAATCCTCAATATACCCAAATGTGAACACTGGTGGAGTTTGGGGAAAATAGATCTTGACATTTGGGATTTGTAGTTGCTGGAATTTATAGTTCACCTACAATCAAAGAGCCCCTTGCACCCCTCCAATGATAGAATTGGGTCAAACTTCCTATACAGAATGCTCATACCTTGAAGGAACTACCTGGCGTGAGCCTCCATCCCAGCTCTCACACTCTCCCTCACCCACACATGTGCATCATGCTGCCATGCGCCAAGCACACCTGCTCTCCCCTCCCTGCTTGGAGTCTCAGAAACAGCCTCCCCTTGACTGGGAGGCCTGCCAATCACGGCAAAGGAGAGCTTTAGGTGGGAGAATTCGCAGTCTGTTTCCAAAAAGAAAGAGAAGGACAAGCGGAGAGATCTTCAACCTTCTCTGCCAAAAGGCTTCCTAAGACCATCAGAAAAATATGTTTTTGATGGCCTTTGGCGACCCCTCTGAAACCCTCTCGTGACCCCCCTGGGGGTCCCGACCCCCAGGTTGAGAAACACTGGTCTAGCGGGCCAATATGGGATGAGGCGGTCCCTAAGGTACACTGGCCCCAGACCACTCAAGTCCTTGAAGGTCAATACCAGCACTTTGAAGATGATCCGGCATTCCACTGGGAGCCAGTGCAGTTCGTGGAGAATGGGTGTAATGTGGCAGCTCGATGGAACACCTGCCAGCAGCCGAGCTGCAGCGTTCTGCACCAGCTTAAGTTTCCGGATCACCGACAAAGGAAGGCCGATGTAAAGAGCATTACAGTAGTCCAGCCACTGTCGTCAAGTCGTGTTGGGACAGATAGGGGGCCAGCTTCCTCGCCTGGCGAAGATGAAAAAACGCTACTCTACTGACGATGGAGATATGTGTCTCCATCGACAGTTGAGAGTCAAGGGTGACACTGAGACTTTTTACAGATGACGACAAACATAGAGTCACGCCGTCAAGGGTCGGAAGCTGAACATCCCTAGCGCCCGGGCGACCAAGCCACAGGATCTCCGTCTTAGCTGGATTCACCTTCAACCTACTGGCTCGCAGCCATCCTGGAACGGCTTCAAGGCAGCGATGGAATGAAAGAGGAGCATTCTGATCTGCTATTAGATAGCAAATCCTGTTGGATTCATCCAAAATCCTGGAAAAGTCATGGTGGGACATCAGCAGCCATTGCAAAGTGAAGGACTTTCACCATCCTCTGGAGCAGGCTTACAACCACTGTGGCTTACTGTTGACCCCAGGCATCTAGTGTGCTTTGCTATGTGGTTTATATACCATCTTACTTCCAAAATGGCACTCAGGGTGGTTCTACATCTTGAAGAAAGATGATCACCTGCCCAAGATCCTTCTTTTCAGGGTTCCTTATTACTCAAGAAACCTGTTTTTCAACCTCTCCCCCGACGTTTCCCTCTAATATTCCTCCTTAACTCTATTTTCTATTTTGCCATCCATCTAGCTATTATATCTTCCCATCTATCCATCTAACAATCATCTATCTACCTATCAATCTCTTTCGAAATATACTGTTATAATATATCTCTATGTCTCTTTCAACATCAGCTGTTATAATGTATCAATAATATCTCTCTATCCATCATCTCTTTCACCTGGCACTATTGATCATCTATTTCTATCTGTCTCCATTTATCTATCATCTCAACACCCACTGCTGTAATCTCTCTCTATTTCTCTACCATATCTATCTATCTATCTATCTATCTATCTATCTATCTATCTGTATCTATCTATCTATCTATCTATCTATCTATCTAGTATCTATCTCTATCTCATCTCTTTCAACACCCACTATTTTCATCTTTCTTTCACATGCATCCTCTTCTCTTCCATCTCTCTGTCTGTGTCTAATATCCACTGCTTCATTCCTGCCCTCCAAACCCAGATTTACTGTCTTGACCACGCTGCCCTCATCCCACAAAGACAAACAGCTTTTTCCCCCCATGGTTGTTGTGTCAAGGTCCCTCTGCTGGCAAGAAAAGCCGCAAACGCTGCAAGGTGAGCCCATTCCTTTAGCAGCTGGGGATGTTTTGCTTTTAACACTTGAGCTTTGCACATCTTTGCAGTCTCACAATTCTCAGCTTCAGTTGAAGAAAAAAGGAAAAGACATTGCTAGCTGGAAGAGCTCAATCATATTTGTGTGTGTGTGTGTGTGTGTGAGAGAGAGAGAGAGAGAGAGAGAGAGAGAGAGAGAGAATTGGCCACCTACAAAGACGTTGCCCAGGGGTTGTTGTTGTTTATGTATTCAGGTGCTTCCGACTCTTTGTGACCTCCTGGACCAGCCCACACCAGAGTTCCCTTTCGGCCATTGCCACTCCCAGCTCCTTCAATGTCAAGCCAGTCACTTCAAGGATACCATGTATCCATCTTGCCCTTGGTCTGCCCCTCTTCCTTTTTCCTTCCATTTTACCCAGCATTATTGTCTTCTCTAAGCTTTCCTATCTTCTCATGATGTGGCCAAAGTACTTCATCATTGCCTCTACTATCCTTCCCTCCAATGAGCAGCCCAGCTTTATTTCATGAAGTATGGACTGGTTGGATCTTCTCGCGGTCCAAGGCACTCTCAGCATTTTCCTCCAACATCACAGTTCAGAAACATCTTTCTTTCTTTGCTTATCCTTCCTTATGGTTTAGCTCTCACATCCATAGGTTACCATGGGGAATACCATTGCTTTAACTATGCAGCTCTTCGTTGCCAGTGTGATGTCTCTACTAGGGGTGGTTGATCCATTAAAAAAATGATTCTAAACTCGTGTGTGGGGGAATTTCCTTTGCTGGGTCATTATAGAAATTATTCTGAAAAAAATGTAAGTAAATTTCGTAATTGAAACGTAATTAATAATGAATGTTCGTTATTATTCGTTATGCCAGCTGGGAGGGAAGAACGGAGGGCAAGCCCTGCACTCTTCTCTCCCTCCCCCTCCCCCCAGCTCAGAAGCATCGCGGATTAAACTTAACCCGGGATGCCTCTGAGGTGGCGGTGAAAGGAAGGGAGGTGTGGATGCATGCACACACACCCTTTCTTTTCCCCGCCATCTCAACGGCAGCGGGGAAAGGAAGGGAGGTGTGTGGATGCCTGGATGCCTTTCCCCGCCATCTCAGAGGCAGCGGGGAAAAGAAGGGAGGTGTGTGGATGGCTTGCATGCACACACCCCCTTCCTTTCCTTGCCATCTCAGAGGCAGCGGGGAAAGGAAGGGAGGTGTGTGGATGCCTGGATGCCATCTCAGAGGCAGCGGGGAAAAGAAGGGAGGTGTGTGGATGGCTTGTATGCACACACCCCTTCCATTCCTCGCCATCTCAGAGGCAGCGGGGAAAGGAAGGGGTGTGTGTGGGGCAGCTTCCAAAGCACCCGTCTCAGATCTCAGCTGGCAAGAAGAGAAAGGAGGGTGCTGCTGCCCTCCAGTCTCGTCTCACGAGTTGAGAACAGAGAAGGGGAAGGAACGACCTAATAACGTGACCTTTACAAAAAATGGCGATCCGGGTTTCGGTTTCGAAACTTCACTTCTGGCTTGGACGCCGAGGGTCGATATAGGGTCAAAATAATTTCAAATAAGAATTATTAACGGGTTTCAAAGAATTTAAATTGGAGATATCCACCCCTAGTCTCTACTCTTAACACTTTTATCAAGATTGGTCATTGCTCTCCTCCCAAGAAGGAAACATCTTCTGATTTCCTGACTGCAGTCTGCGTCTGCAGTAATCTTTGTGCCTAGAAATGCAAAGTCTGTAACTTCCTCCACGTTTTCTCCTTCTATTTGCCAGTTATTAATCAGTCTGTTTCCCATAATCTTGGTTTAAAAAAATGTTTAACTGCAACCCAGCTTTTGACTTTCTTCTTTCACCTTGGTTAGAAGGCTCCTCGGCTCCTCCTCGCTTTCGGCCATCAAAGTGGTATCATCTACATATGTAACGTTGTTAATGTTTCTTCCAGCAATGTTAACTCCAGCCTTGGATTTGTCAAGCTCCGCATATCGCATGTGTTCTGCATACAAGTTGAATAGGTTGAGTGAGAGTATACAACCCTGTCATACGCCTTTCCCAATCTTGAACCAGTCTGTTGTTCCATGTTCAGTTCAGACCTAAGAAAACCCTATGAAATGAGTGACTTAAAGGCCCTCTCACACATGCACAAGACCCTGAATTGTGTCTTATCTGGAAAGTTAGACAGGTTCAGCCCTGGTTAGTACTCGGGTGGGAGACCACCAATGGATTTCAGGCACGGCATGTCAGAAATATTAAAAAATTAACTAGGTATTTTTAATTACAAAAATGTGAGTCAAGCACTTTAAAGGGATACAATGACTCAACAAAACTGCAGGTGTGCCGATAGCTTAGTACACCTCAGCATTAGTTGCCCTCAGTATGAAAAGGCCTCAGTCTCAGAGAGGCCTAGGTGTGAGGTAAACTTAGTAGGCCTCAGTGTTAGTAGGCCTCAGTATGAGGTAGGCCTCAGTGTGTGAGGATGGCCTGGTGTGTGAGGCTTTGGTGAGTGAAGCCCTCGGTTGAAGACTTCATGTGTGAAGCTCCAGTGTAAAGGCTGCTGTGTGTAAAAAGCAACTGTGTGAAGCTCCTGTGTAAAGTTCGGTGTAAGAGGAAGCTCAGTAAGAGCAAAGCTGTTTAACTGCATGAGAAAGAAGCCCAGAATGGAAGCAAAGAAGGAAGTGTAAACAGGGGCGGTCTAAGATAATTTTAAATGGTAAGCGAACATTATTTTGACCCCCCCCCCTCCGCGCATGCTTAGAAGCTCCTGTGTGGCGCCTTAGGCAGCAGCTGGTCTGGGTACCACCTCGTTTTATTGCCTGTTCTGTGATGTTGGGCCCCTCCTTCAACCGCAATAATAAATAAATAAGCTTGCTCAGGATCTGGGATTTGATGTTCTCCAGCTGGAGCTCCTTGTTGTGCTGCCGCCACAGGCACACCAGGCAGCCTGAGCCGGACTCCCCCTCCGCACCTGCGGAAGACGAGACCGGAACCAGCGAGGTGGAGGAGGCCGCCTTTGCCTTCTCGCCAGCGCCCACCTCCAAGGCCAGCAGCACCAGCAGACACAGCAGGGAGCGGGGAGCGGCTTTGGAGCGCACAAGGCCCAAAAGCGGAACATCGGCCGGACTCTGTCTGGTGGGCGGGGGAATGCGCCCTTTACCCAGGTGGCGCCCCATGCAGCGGTGTCCTTTGCCTACCAGTAGGACCGCCCCTGAGTGTAAAAAATAGATTTCTTTTTGTGTCAGGAGCGACTTGAAAAACTGCAAGTTGCTTCAGGTGTGAGAGAATTGGCCATCTGCAAGGACGCCCGGATGTTTTGATGTTTCACCATCCTTGTGGAAGGTTTCTCTCATCTCCCCACATGGAGAGCTGGAGCTGACAGAGGGAGCTCATCCGCACGCTCCCTGGATTCGAACCTCTGAACTGTCAGGCTTCAGTCCTGCCAGCACAAAGGTTTAACCCATTGCACCATCTGGGCATCCTTCGATGAATGATCGTTCCGCTATCCCGTGGCCAAGATCCGGTCTGTAAACCTAGAGGGTCCCATTCTGGAAGTCTTGCTTTCCCTTCATCAAATTTCTTCTCTCCGCGTCTTCCTTGCCAATCCTAACCACATCATGGTATAGAGGCCCCATAGGGGTGCTTGACCTAATTCCAAATTAGACTCTTCATTAGCCTTCTCAAATTTTTGCCCCTTAAACCTGTCATTAATTTATCTGTAGGTGCCCAGCTATGTGATCTTGGCAAACTTCAAAGTCTCCCAGACGCAAACGGAGAGCCTTTAAAGCAACTAATTACAATGAAGCAATTACAAAAACGATCATGTTGAGTCATTTTCCACTTGCATTAAAATGCAGAGATAAACACAGAGAGAGAATTTGTGAAGGCTCAGCATTTCTATTTTGGGCCCCAAAAGGATGCAGTTAATCAACTTGTTTGTGTGTGTATGCGTAAATAGCAGGAAATTATTATTATTATTATTTCACACATTATTCCTATAAAAGATTGAAAACAGTTCACACCCAGCATTAAAACAACACATCTAGGATCCAGATAAATAACAATAACAATAATAATAATAATAATTTGTGTCAGGAGCGACTTGAGAAACACAGATACACAGATAAAGATAAGGCTCTGGGTGGTGGTGCTCATCTCCATTTCTAAGCCAAAGGACCCCGCGTTGTCCATAGACACCTCCAAGGTCATGTGGCCGGCATGACTGCATGGAGCACTGTTTACCTTTCCACCGAGGTAGTACCTATTGATCTACTCGTATTTGCATGTTTTCTACCTGTTAGGTTGGCAGAAGCTAGGACTAACAGTGGGAGTTCATCCTATCCCTCGGATTCGAACCACCAACCCTTTGGCCAGCAATTCCAGCAACTCAGTGGTTTAACCCATTGCACCACCATGGTCTACAGTTGTGTGTGCGAAAAACTAACATAAATTTTACTATTATTGTTATTATTGTTGTTGTTATTCAAAGAGTGGCTTGAATTGATGGGAGATCTAGTTCTTTTGAGGCAATGTGCAACACAAACTAAAAAACTCTGAGGCCAGAGAGACCTGCTACTAGGGGTGGTTGATCCATAAAAAATTTGATTCTAAACTTGTTGGGGGGGGGGGGGGATTTCCCTTGCTGGGTCGTTATAGAAATTATTCAAAAAATTTTAAAATACATTTTGTAATTGAAATGTAATTACTAACGAATGTTTGTTTTTATCCCTTATGCCAGCTGGGAGGCTAGAATGGAGGGCTTGCTCTCTTCTGGGAAGAAGGGAGAGCAAGCACTCCACTCCTCCCGGATTGGATTCCGAGCTCACAGGGGCAAAGGGAGGCGCCTTCCTTCCCCTCTGCCAGCCCGGTAACCAACCCGCGTTGCCTTTAACCCGTTTGTCAGATGGCGACAGGAGAGTGGAGGAGGCAGCCTGGCACCCTCCTCTCACCAGCCGAAACCCAAACGGGGGTTATCTTTAACCCGTGTTTGGGTGTCATCTGGCGAGAGGAGATGCTGCCTTCCACTCCCCTCTCGCCAGCTGACAACCAAAGGCGGGTTAAAGATAAGAAAGAGCGGAAATGACCTAATAAATGGCCGACCTGGTTTCGATTTAGAAAGGTCACTTTGGATGACGAGGGTCGATATAGGGTCAAAGTAATTTCAAATACGAAAAATTAACGGAAATCAAAGTATTACGACTGGAGATATCCACCCCTACCTGCTACAATGTTGGCTTTAAAAAATGTTGGAGTGAGTGCTTTGGTTCTTCCCTACCCTTGCAGGGCCCACACTTCAAAAAAGTAATTTTAATGAAATTATAACAAGCAATGAGTTATCCAACACGGCTCCATCCACGCCATACCCTATATATATATTAGGCATGGTTTAGAATCCTAAAATGGCGATTCTTATATCAAATGGGGGGGGGGGATTTTTTGATTAGTATATCAAAGACTTACAAAAAATTTCCCAAAAATTTCTAAAATGTAACTTAAGTACTAACGAAATTCGTTAGTAATTCGTATGCCAGAGCATGCGCATTCCAGATGGTTTTGGCCTACAACTCCCAGAAATCCTAACAGCTGGTAAATGGGCTGGGATTTCTGGGAGTTGTAGGCCAAAACTTGAATAAACCACACTGAATTCTAGATGGGACTCTCCAAATAGGAAGGAGGGAGGGATGGAGGGAGGGAGGGGGTATTCTATTCTTGGAAGCAGCAAAAGAAAAGGAGGAGGAGCCCCCCCGCTCCTCGCTGCCTCTCTCTCACCCCGATCCTGAGGGAGCGAGGCCCAAGTTTGCCCAGGCTGAGAGGAAAAGGAAGAGACCTGAGGCTGTGAGGAATGGTGGGAGTTGAAGTCCAAAACACGTACCTGGAGGGCTGAAGCTGGCCCCTGCGATGGGGCATGGCAGAGCAACGGGGAAGAGAAGCATCTGAGAGAGCGCCGAGAGAGAGAGGAGGAGAAGCGTGCGCGTGTGTGTGTGTGAAGCAGGCCCCTGCGATGGGGCATGGCAGAGCAACGGGGAAGAGAAGCATCTGAGAGAGCGCCGGGAGAGAGAGGGAGAAGCGCGCGCGCGTGTGTGTGTGTGAAGCAGGCCCCTGCGATGGGGCATGGCAGAGCAACGGGGAAGAGAAGCATCTGAGAGAGCGCCGGGAGAGAGAGGAGGAGAAGCGCGCGTGCGTGTGTGTGTGTGAAGCAGGCCCCTGCGATGGGGCATGGCAGAGCAACGGGGAAGAGAAGCATCTGAGAGAGCGCAGGGAGAGAGAGGAGGAGAAGCGCGCCTTCAGCCAGGCAAGGTGAAGCAGGCCCCTGCGATGGGGCATGGCAGAGCAACGGGGAAGAGAAGCATCTGAGAGAGCGCAGGGAGAGAGAGAGGAGAAGCGCGCATGTGTGTGTGTGGGTGTGAAGCAGGCCCCTGCGATGGGGCATGGCCGCAGAGAAACGGGGAAGAGAAGGAGGGGGTAAGCCTGGAGGACTACACTTTCCAGAATGCATTGCCTAGCCTACCTTGCAGCAGCGTCACTTCCAGTTCCTCATAGAAATGCGGGAAAAAGAAGAAGCTGAATGAAGGCGGGAAGGAAATGAGGGGGAGAAGACAGGGAGAAGTGAGTAGTACAATAATTAATTAATTAATACTTAAGAATTTCTTACGATCATAACGCAAATTGTTGGCCTCAAGGACCGTAAAAGGAAGTCTACTTCCGGGATCGCGGCAGCGATACGTAAAACCTCAAAAGTCCCATTACATACGAATCTCTTACGAATCCTTTTAATTTCCGTTTCATTTTTCTCATGCCTAAGAGAGAGAGAGAGAGAGAGAGAGAGAGAGAGAGAGAGAGAGAGAGAGCTAGCAGAGTTTTAAAATGTTTCTTTGAAGTTAAATTGAAGTTGCCCGAAACATATACTCTCCTTTGGAACCTCTTAGTCTAAAATGTGTAGTCAGAGACAAAAACAAAGTAACATATCTTGTTTACTTACAAAACATCTTGTATTAATTCTGCATACAGGTACATTTCTTACTAAAGCTCAGTTATAAATAGGATGTAGTTTCTCTGGGTTGAGAACACAGGGCATTATTTTTAATCAATATTCCATAGTCCAAAGTCTAAGTATACATCTGATGAAAGTCCAAACTGTATAATTGTACTCACTGCTTTTCAAAACAAACACATAGCATACTGTTCATGAATAAGTCCAAATGCAAACTGCTTTCATTGAAGTCCTTCTTGGCTATTCTTCATGAATGAAGATTCATGATGCACTCATATGTCCTTCAAGCCTGTGCAATGGATTTTTCTGGTGGAGCGCAGCGTGCACAGAACTGGCCTCACCCTTTAAACCAAAGGTTCGTCTGCCGGGGCCTAGCAAGCTGGGACGGTGGCAGCGAGGTCCTCAGGTCGTAGGTTTGATTAGAGTTTGCTTCTGACTTAGATGGTTGACCTTACAGGGTTAAACGAGCACCATCTGCCCGGGTTTGAAATTAGAATTCTCCTTCTCCTAGGATAGTTGCCAAAAAGCTAGAGCGCCCATCCTGCTCATTGACGCTTTTTGCCAGACCCTTCGATTGTGACCTGTCTGGCATGGGAGGCCCTACTGGAAGCTATTATGCCACCGCCAGCATAGCTCACAACTTCATTGGGGTACGCAAGCCTCTCCCCCACAACAAGGGGGCACCAACGGAGAGGTCAAAAAACATATTGAAGTCCAAAAGCATATTTGTTGGGTTTCATCCCTGACTGCACAAGTCTCCAGTCCTCAATGAGGAGAGTTAGTATAGATAGGTCAAAGTGAGGGATTTCTTCACCCATTTCCTATAGCAAGCTTACCTGAAGAAGGGGTTTAGAAGGGGGGTTGTTCCTATTCACCCTGCATGCCTAAACTCCACCCCTTTGAGTACTAGGAATGTGATCCCTTTACAAAAAAGGTAACTTCCTGTTTACAAGGCTTTTGTCCTATTGTTTTAGGCTGGCCATGCGGCTATCTCCATTTTGGCCTGTTCTGCTTCTGCTTCACTAGAGTGAGGAAGCATCTTGCCTGTGTCTAAGGCAAGATGTAATAGATAGTAACTTTTGTTATTTTCCCTTTTTCTTTTCCCTTAGTGGATAGCTTAGTTAAGCTAGTTAGCTCCAAGTAATTTTTCCTATCCTAATTGGATTTCTCTATAATATATATGTTGTTTTGATCCTATGACTTGTAGATCTGCAATCCTGTTCAATCCTCGTATTTGAAATTAAATGGAAGTCAATCCTGGCTCACTGCATGTAAGTTTCTGTTGCTTATGAATTGTGCATTCTGCACTCTGCTATATTTTTGGTGGAATCACCTCCAAGGAGGGTTATTTTTGAGCCTAACAGCTCTTGATTCCCAACAATATTGAATCCATCTCCACTGAGATCTAAAGTGAACTGCTAACACCGAAGTCCAAAAGCATATTGATAACAAAATGGAGACTAGAGTCTGAACATGCTTAGTACAGTCACATATCTGTAGCCCCTGCCACACCAAAGAGGTCAGGGAAACTGGCAAAACAATATATACATACAATACAGGTTAGCAAATATGTACATTAACAAACAAATAGTGAAGGCTTGGAAGGTTGCTATTTCCAACACAGCTATAAATCCACTGTGTGGATGGTCTTTTTATTGTGATTTCCCCCCCACAGCCACATTGTTTGTGAGCAATGCCTATTTAAATGCAAAACCTATTGTTGCAGCAAACACACCACACACAAAGAGGGGTGATAAATGTATTTGCATTTTAGGACTTGTTTGGCAGACATGGGCTATGAGTAATATCATAAACAACAGCCATGTTTCCAAATATACTGCTAATTTAACTATCACCATTGGTCTTTATCCCTTCCCCAGTAAGCAAACCCATGGGGTATATTTTACTTTTATTGTTTTCTCTGTCTTTTAAAGCCACATCCAATTTTTTTTGCCATACAAGGAAATAAAGGATGACTGTAACAGGGATGAATCAAGTTTGTTTTACATTTGAGTCTGGTTTATTTTATGTCTCGAAATGCTCCGACCCTCTTATCTCTCTGGGATTAGTGATCTTCTATCGAAAGCTGAAGGAATATTTATCTTTCTCAGCAGTTTAAGAAGATGGAAGATAGAAGGAGCAGTTTGGGTGTTTTGTGTGTGCGTGTGTGTGTTGATTATGGCCTTGAATAATGTAGATCCTTCTTTCATCTCACTCGAGGAATCTGATTGAGGCGGTAGGGGGGCCCGAGATTTTTCAGAACTTTGCATACACTGAGCTTATCATTGGGATTCTGTCTAGGCATCCGGAGGGAGATGGGTACATAAAAATAGGCTCTGGGATAAGATGTGTTTTCAGAGTTCTTGCGTAAATGCCACCACCTGCGAGGAAATGATATTTGAGCTTTGGAAATTTGCATAAGAGGGGGTGCAAAATAAAGGAAGGCAGCAAAAGAGAAAGATCTGATCTGGTTTGGTCAGTGATGCTTACTTTTAGGAATCTTGGATGAGATCCAGCATCAAATTCGGAGCTGCTGTGGCTCAGGCCCGGATCAACACCTTTTTGCGCCCTAGGCCACAGTTTGGAATTACGCCCCCTTTAAGCTAACCTCTACCCCATCCTGTGCCAATGGGGCTGAGGGAAAAGGTTTGCGTGCGCTATCACAGAAGAGAAGAAGGGCCAAGTCTGGCTAAACAGGGGCATTAGAGAGGCCTATCCCCATTCCCCCGCTCCCCCTCAGCCCTTTTTCCCCTTCTCCCCCGACCTCCATCCACTCACCGCTGAGGCTCCTCCCCGTGTCGGGAACATCCAGAAGGGAGGAGGGCCCTTCTGCACCATGCCCGCGCGCCTGCCGCCCGGCGATTCCAAAGAACTACATGCCCCAACATGCCTCGCGGCTGAGAGGCTGGTGCCACTGGCGGATCCCGGCAGCCCCTGCGGCCTCGAAGGCGGCTCTGTGACCTCATGCTGGGTGCGCGGAGGGCAGCGGCTGCAGAGAGTCGGGGCCTTCCTCCGCCTCAGGAACCAATGAGGAGGAGGAGGCCTCTTCCTTCAGCCATGCTGCTCATGATGCTCCTCCCCTTCCTCCTCATGCTGCTGCTGCCTCATGAAGAGCTCTGGTCACGTAGTGCGCCCTCCGCCGGGTCACGTGGGAGCTGGCTCCTGGCTGTATTGTCTTCAGGGCGCCGAGGAGGGAGCCCCCCCTTCCTCCCCCCTGCCTTCCTTCCTTTTGGGTACCAGGCGGCAGGAGCCAATCGCGGCATGATTTTTTAAAATTATTTTATAACATTTTTATTATTCTTTTGGGGGGGGCGTGATCTGCGCCCCCCTCAGCTTGCGCCCCTAGGCCATGGCCTTGTTGGCCCTATGGGTAATCCAGGGCTGCTGCGGCTTCCTATTTGATCCCTGACACCTTCCTTAAAAGCCATCTAGTTGGATGGAATCATAGAAGCATAGGCAGGCTTATAGTCAGAAATTTTTTTTGGAAGAGGTTGAAACTAGGCTTGCTTGATTTAAAAAAATGGTTCAAAACATGTTTCGGATGTAGGGTGCGATGGTGGTTCGGATCTAAAGTCAATTCCAATTTTCACAGAAAAAAAGTTCAAACTTTCGAGACTTCCGAATCCTTCATTAATGGTTTCAAAGTGTTATTTCCTGTTTAACTGGGTGGTCTTTACTTTGAAAGTAGTAGTTTGTTGGGTTTGTGGCTTCTTTGGATACAAGGGCTTCATTGCAAAGGGATGGGAATTTTTCATGAGCTCAGTTCTCTGGGAATCAGTCTGTTGAAACAGAGTAGATAAGTTAGCACCTGCGTTGATAGTTACAGCCTGCAGAGAAGGAATTTTGATTGGCAAGTTCCAAGGTCGCTGTTTTGGGCCTGGAAGGCCAATTAGTGGAAATCGAAAGTGATTGCTTTTAATATATTAGTCAGCTAGCTTGGAAAAAAGTCAGATTCAGCCAAGACCGGTCTTGACCAGAGCTTTGCATTGGTTTTGTATTCATGTTCAACAACTTAAGTTTTCTGCTTTGCCTTTGGAAACTCTAGTCTGAGTTTTTGGGAATTGGATTCTCTTGGATTCTCTTGGACTCTATTGCACTCTCTTGGATTCTATTGGATTTATATTTCCTGTATTGCTTTTGGCTCCTGAAACCATCCTGCTTGGATTGTAGAAGTGTTTTCATTTTACCTTTTTATTCTTCATTGCATTGCTGATATTACCTGCTTTTAATAAATGACTATATTTCAAGTACTGGTGTTGTGTGATTGTATCTAGAGGGTCCAGGACTCCTGGAGTGCGACATTGTTTTACTCCAGAAAGAGGGGAGCAAAAGGAAGAAATCTATCCACTCTGGTTAAAACCTCTTCTCTCGCTTAAGAGTGACGTGGCAGGGAAAGGAAAGGAATCCATCCACACTGGTTTAAACCGACGCGGGGGTGGTGGGTGGTGGGTGGGGGAGGAATCCATTTTAAAACCGCTTTTCTTGCTGACGCGGGAGAAAGAAAGGGAATCCATCCACACTGGTTTAGAAGACTTCTCTGGCTTGTACCAAGGCCAGGGAACAGAAGCCCGGGGGGGAGGGGGGCGGCGACGACTGAATAATATCCGACTCACTGATTCATAAGAGAAATGGTGGAAAAAGCTTTGGAAGGGCAAAGGGACTTCCAGTTTCCTTAAAAACTTCTAAATCGCTTCAAAAAGGAAATCTTTCCGAATTTATTCCGAATTACAAAGTTTCCGAACGAACCTAACCATGTCTAGTTGAAACATTTCCCTCCCCCTGAGATGACTTTTCAAGCCAATGCTTCCTGACTGTGAGAATAATACACAGTGGAGCAAGGGTGTACTACTACGTACTACAACAACTACACGTAGGCAGATATCAAAATTAGTATAAATATATATTGAAACTTCTTATAGCCGCTATTTCCTATTAATATTAATATACATGGGTAGAGAACCGCGCTTTCATACATTACCCAATGGTAAGTACTGATCGATAGTATAGAGACAGAGTCCGCATGAAGCAATGTCCTTCGGTTATAAAATAAACTGGATTATAGTCTATTCTTTGAAAGTGACGGTTCTCAATCCTCAACGTAATGTAGTTCCGGTTGAAAAAGCAGCATTAATTGGTAAGATATTCCAAGCAGGCTGAAAATTCCAGCATTAGGAAGGACCCGTTGGAGTGATCATATACTTCGTTATCAGGCTCAATGGCCTCCTATTGAGCCTGATAACGAAGTATATGGATCACTCCAACGGGTATATGGATCACTCCAACCCATGTATATTAATATTAATAGGAAATAGCAGCTATAAGAAGTTTCAATATATATTTATACTAATTTTGATATCTGCCTACGTGTAGTTGTTGTAGTATGTCCTGACTGTGAGAGCCATTCAGCAGTGGAACTCTCTGCTCCGGAGTGTGGTGGAGGCTCTTTCTTTGGAGGCTTTTAAGCTGAGGCTGCATGGCTATTTGTCGGGGGTGATTTGAATGCAATTTTCCTGCTTCTTGGCAGGGAGTTGGACTGGATGGCCCATGAGGGAGACCAACTCTATGATTCTATGATTCTATTCTATGATTCTAAGTAGTTCTGCCTTTTTCCTATCCCTGTCAATATCTCGCCATCTTCTCCTCGCAGAGGCCCTATTGCCTCCTTGTTCTTCCTTTTACTACCGACATAAGCAAAGAACTCATTTTTATTGTTTTTTTTAATGTCCCTGGCGAACCTGAGCTCATTTTGCGCTTTAGCCTTGTGAACTTTTTTTCCCTACAGGAGTTGGTTATTTATTTATTTAAAACTTTTATACCCCGGCCTTCTCGCCTCCGAAGAGGGACTCAGACCGGCAAACAGCAAGTATTCAATGCTAACATTTTAAAATCTAAAAACATCAAAAATTTATAATAAAATTATCAAATAAAATAAAATTAACAGATACAATGAATACATTTTAAAAGCCTTTCGCCAAAATAAAATCAAGTCCAACTCAATCCATATATTCGGTCCGTACCTAGTGGTTAGCTACTAGGGGTGGATATCTCCGGCCGTAATACTTTGGTTTCCGTTCATTTTTCATATTTAAAATTATTTTGACCCTATATCGACCCTTGGCGACCCACCCGGAAGTGACGTTTCAAAACCGAAGCCATGATCGTCATTTCCGTAAAGGGCACGTTATTAGGTCGTTATTTCTGCCCTTTCGTATTAACCCGCAATGCTTCTGAGCGGGGGGGGGGGGGAGGGATGGAAGAGTGGAGGGCATCCCCTTGCCTCCTCCTTCCCTGCTGAGAACTAACACGTGATAGCACCTTCAGCGTTCTGCTCACCCCCACCCCTCCTTGCCATCTGGAAACTAATGCACGGAGGTTGATTCCCAGCTGGCGTAACAAATAATAACGAATTTCGTTATTAATTATGTTTCAATTACGAAATTATTACAAAAGTTTTCAGAATAATTTATAGAACGACCCAGCAACAAGAATTCTCTCCCCCCCCCCACGAGTTTAGAATCAATTTTTAATGGATCAACCACCCCTAATAGCTACTTTAGTCGATTCGCGATCTCCTCCTTCATTCTGCGAAGGCCTCATTGCACAGCCACATTTTCACCCGCTTCCTAAAAGTCAGGAGGGAGGGGGTGGATCTAATTTCATTTGGGAGAGAATTCCACAGCCAGGGGGGGAGGCACCACAGAAAAGGTCCTGTCCCTCATCCCCACCAGACGTGCCTGCGAAGGTGGTGGGACCGAGAGCACAGCCTCTCCAGACGATCTTAGCACTCTTGACGGTTCATAGGAGAGAATACGTTCAGACAGGTAAACTGGGCCAGGACCGTATAGGGTTATTTGAATTCTTCTTTGGTGATTTCTCCCCTTTTCCACTTTTTGTGCATGTCTTTTTAAAGCCTTCACCACAAAAACGCTAAAATAGGGTCACCATAAATCAAAAGTGATTTGAGGACATGTACAGCAACAACCAAGTCTCCCAGCTTGTTCTGGGGATGGAGGGCCAGCCCAACTCCGCACCCGATAATTTCCATCGCTGCCTTGAAGCCGTTACTGGATGGCTGCAAGCCAGTAGGTTGAAGGTGAATCCGGCTAAGACGGAGATCCTGTGGCTGGGTCATCTGTGCACGAGTGAGATCAGGCTTCCAACCCTGGACGGTGCGAATCTTCGCCCGTCATCATCGGTCAAAAGCCTGTGAGTCACGCTTGACTCCCACCTGACGATGGAAAAACATATCTCCACCATCAGCGGAGTAGCTTTTCACCATCTCTGGCATGCGAGGAAGCTGGCTCCCTACCTGTCCCGCCACAACCTAGCCACAGTGGTCCAAGCCACAGTCATCTCAAGACTGGACTACTGCAATGCTCTCTACCTTGGTCTTCCTCTGTCAGTGATCCGGAAGCTCAAGCTGGTGCAGAACGCTGTAGCTCGGCTGGTGGCAGACCTTCCATCTCGCTGCCACATCACGCCTGTTCTGTGGGAACTGCACTGGCTTCCAATAGAGCACCGGATCACCTTCAAAGTGCTGGTTCTGATCTTCAAAACCTTGAACAGTCTGGAGCCGGTGTACCTAAGTCAGTGATTTTCAACCTTTTTTGAGCTGCGGCACATTTTTTACATTTACAAAATCCTGGGGCACACCACCAACCAAAATGACACAAAATGACACTCTGTCATTTTACTATCTGTCACCCTCCCCCCTCGTGACGCAGCTGCTTCCACCAAACCTCCTCCCCCCCTCCGGGAGGCCCACGCGCAGGAGGCCTGTCACTGTCCCGCGCAGGAGGGCTGTGCTGAGTGGCCGAAGTGCACGCGGGCTCGGCTGAGCAGGACGAATAGGAATTCAGCACACGGGGCGGCTCTGAGTGTCGGATCAAACTGCAGTGGAGGCTTGCAGCCGTCGCCACCCACAGCTCTCCTTCCCGAAGGGGTTCAGCCCCCCCAGAAGTCGTCCCCCCCCCACATCCCTTCGGCTTCCCTGCTGTCACCTTGGGGCCAGATCGGAAAGGAACCAAGCTGGGCTGTGGAGCTGTGCATCCCGGCCTCTGCTCTGCTCTGCAGCGAACCCAGAGCCCAGCAAGGAGAGGCCAGGAGATGAGGGGTTGCTCCCTTTCCCCGGCACGGAGGGGCTAGAGGGCAGAAAGCCTCGCCTCAAGCCTCCAGGAGTGGGGTCAGACGGGAGAAGCTCCCGTGGACTCCTCCTCCCTCTCCTCCTCTTGCTGCCGGAGGGGAGGAGGGCAGAAGAGCGCCCAGGAGCCAGGAAGCAGGAGGAGCCGCAGCCCGGCCAGGTAGCCCTTGGCGCAATGAGGGAGGGAAGGAAGGAAGGGAAGGAGAGAGAGAGAGAGAGAGAGGAGGGAGGAAAGTTCTGGATGCCGAGGGCTCTCCCTGACTGCAGCCAGGCTGGCTGGCATTGCTGCTTCGGCAAGGAAAGCCTCATTTCCGCTGCCTGAAGTTTCCTGCTAGGCTCTCTCTCTCTCTCTCTCTCTCTCTCTCTCTCTCTCTCTCTCTCTCCCCCCACTGTAATTTCTCACGGCACACCTGATGATCTCTCACGGCACACTGGTTGGGAAACACTGACCTAAGGGACCGCCTCTCCCCATATAGTCCTTCAAGACCACTGATCTGAGTCCTTGAACCTCCTGGCGGTGCCGAGCCACACAGCCCTCCACTTGACCTCAACGTGGAGGAGAGCCTTTAGGGTTATCGCTCCTGTATTATGGAACGCTCTTCCTCCTACTGTCCGTGCGCTGTCCAATTTACTAGCCTTTCGAAAGGCTTGTAAAACCTTCCTGTTCACACAGGCATTTGGTTAGGAACAATCCTGGGGCTTCCACTTCATGGTCATGGGCCATTGCTTTATGTAGCGAGCGTACGTTACCATATGGTTTTAACTATGGATGCAACTCCTGGCATCCTGCTGTGTTTTAATGTTATTGTACTACTGTGTTTTATTGTGTTTTTGCTGTGTTTTAAATCATTTGTGAGTCGCCCCGAGCCAGTCGGGAGAGGCGACTAAGAAATCGAAACAATAAATAAATAAACAAATAAATAAAAGTAGTCATCATAAACACTGATCCAGCCCATTTCCACATAGTTTGCTTCCAAGGTTGCACCCAAAGAGCTTTGCATTGTTATCTCATTTGGGGGGAAATGTGACCCCACTTCTTCACAGTTTGTAAGAAGAATTATTCAGGCAAGGGAAAACTAATGTCCAAAATTATTCATAGGGATCAATTCTGGACTATCCATCATGAATCAATTGAGAGATAAACTTTATTGGATTATTTGATCCTGGATTAATCCAAGGCGAGTAAGAAAAAACTTGCCAGTCTCTAAAATGAATATTAGTGAATGTTTCCTTGAATTAAACTGGTTCCAAAACTAGGGATAGGGGAGAGAAGAAATCAGACCCCATCGTTTTAAAGCTTTATAATGGAATTGTTATCTCTGTTATTCACTTTCCTATGTCAGTGCCTGGTGAGAAATCACCTCCTGCTCTATGTAAAGAACATTTATGCAGCAAAGGAGATAAAGATTATTCTAGTAGACATTCAAATTCACTTGAGGACTCTGTGCTCAAGACCTCTGGGTTAGTAAATCTATAAAGGGAGCCCTGATGTCATATGCTTTTAGTATAAGGCACCGCTGATGCACATTTTTCCCCCTGTTAAAATAAACACTTTTGTGCTCCGTTTGAAAGTTCTTGTGATTACTGACGCACCGATCTGATTTATATTCACAGAGCTTCTGAAGAACTTGGCAGGGTGAAAAACCCTAAGATCTACTCAAGTAGCATAGATGATGTCTTGCGGGGAATGAGTTCGTCTTAATAATATTTTTTAAAAAACCCGACCTTTCTCACTGTAACTGTCACTAATCGTAAAGATAAGGAGGAATATGAGATTGCCCGATCATCTGAAATGATCCTTTTCTAAGGTCTTCACAATGTCATAGGTTGAACCAGGAGGGCAGATTAAACGTCTAAGAGTTTGGCAAGTGGCTCTTGCTCCATCTACAGACTTTATCACATGAGGCACACAAAGTGACTCTCCAGCTGGACTGTCATCTATCACAGTGTTTCCCAACCTTTTTTGAGCCGCAGCACATTTTTTACATTTACAAAATCCTGGGGCACACCACCAACCAAAATGACACAAAATGACACTCTAACACAGTAATAAATATAGTTAATATGTTTTTAAATGTATTTATACACTCAGTGTGAAAACTGGGCCTGTTTTGATGAACACAACATATATATAATAAGATAACTCAAACGATGGAACCTATGGAGTACAATACCGAGAATTCGGGGATCATCATCGTCTCACACACCAGAGTCCATGACTCATAAATCCTGTGGTATAATAGTCCCAAAGTCCGTACATACGAAGAAATAGAAGTTCAAATTAGGTCATATATAGGTAAGTATTAGGCATGAGAAAAATGAAACGGAAATTAAAAGGATTCGTAAGAGATTCGTATGTAATGGGACTTTTGAGCTTTTACGGATCGCTGCCGCGAACCCGGAAGTAGATTTCCTTTTATGGTCCTTGAGGCCAACAATTTGCGTTATGATCGTAATAAATTCTTAATTATTGTACCACGTACTCACTTCTCCCTGTCTTCTCCCCCTCATTTCCTTCCCGCCTTCATTCAGCTTCTTCTTTTTCCCGCATTTCTATGGGGAACTGGAAGTGACGCTGCTGCTAGGTAGGCAATGCATTCTGGAAAGTGTAGTCCTCCACGCCCCCCCTCCTTCTCTTCCCCGTTGCTCTGCTGCCATGCCCCATCGCAGGGGCCAGCTTCACACACACACGCGCGCGCGCGTCTCCTCCTCTCTCTCCCTGCGCTCTCTCAGATGCTTCTCTTCCCCGTTGCTCTGCCATGCCCCATCGCAGGGGCCAGCTTCAGCCCTCCAGGTACGTGTTTTGGACTTCAACTCCCACCATTCCTCACAGCCTCAGGCCTCTTCCTTTTCCTCTCAGCCTGGGCAAACTTGGGCCCTCGCTCCCTCAGGATCAGGGTGAGAGAGAGGCAGCGAGGAGCGAGGGGGGGGGCTCCTCCTCCTTTTCTTTTGCTGCTTCCAAGAATAGAATACCCCCTCCCCCTCTCCCTTCCTCCTTCCCTCCCTCCTTCCTATTTGGAGAGTCCCATCTAGAATTCAGTGTGGTTTATTCAAGTTTTGGCCTACAACTCCCAGAAATCCCAGCCAATTTACCAGCTGTTAGGATTTCTGGGAGTTGTAGGCCAAAACCATCTGGAATGCGCATGCTCTGGCATACGAATTACTAACGAATTTTGTTAGTACTTAAGTTACATTTTAGAAATTTTTGGGAAATTTTTTTGTAAGTCTTTCTTTTACTAATAAAAAAATCCCCCCATTTGATTTTAGAATCGCCATTTTTGGATTCGAAACCATGCCTAGTAAGTATCTAATGTCCTGTCGCAGTACGAAACAAATCCGGAAAAGGTGGAAAGATACGATGCGGGAGGGTGTGTGTGCTACTCCGAAGGGAAAGTCCCAGGGTGAGTAAATCCAATGTGTAAGCCAGATGAGGCCCAACAAAGTACACAATCACAGGGTTAATATCCCAAAGGAGCCAAAAAGTTGACGGAACAGCGTGATGATCTCACGTTTCCCATTGGCCAATATAATCCGTTTCGCCTGGATATGGTATTGCTTGCTTTTTCAAGGCTTATACGGCAGTGAATATATCCTCATCTGAAAATAAATAGCAATATCAAAGTAACAATGCAACAAACACATCCGTGTATATTAATTAGACATTCAATATAGGTCAACATACCTGATTCATGTATCAATATAGCATACCCTCGCGGCCAATGTCGCAAGGTGACCCAAATACATTTTGTATTTTTCGTATATTTGCACTTGTGCTTCTTTGTTGACTATTTTGCCACCCTAGCTCCCCCCCCCCTCCCTTTCCTTGCACAACATAGATATGACTTCCTCTCACATACTTATACATGGCTATCATGTCTTCTCTCAGCCTTCTCTTCTTCAGGCTAAACATGCCCAGCTCTTCAAGCTGCTCCTCAGAGGGCTTGTTCTCCAGACCCTTGTGAAATTTCACCCTGAGTGAAACTTGCTTCCAGTTAACTATGGATGTCATGAAGCTGTTATAAACAGTTCCTTGGTGGAGGGGGGGAGGCAACTCTCGAAAAATCCAGTAAAATAGTACAAAAAACAAAAACATTTCCAAGCAGAGAGGCTCAATTTGTTTCTTGGAAACCTGTGAATGCTTCAGCCTCCCGATGCTCCCAGGTTTGCTCACTGCCCAATTCACCGACGTGGAGCTTCCGGCTTCTGACTTCAAATACGACTTTGATTTCACGCCTTTTCCATTTCTGTCTTTGTGTGTGTGTGTGTGTATTTTATCATTGTGTCCAAAGACAAGTAGGTGTGGCTGTCGATGAGCTTCTTCAACAGCATCTACAACCGTCTGAACAAATATGTCAAAAGCATAATAGCAGGAAGATCCAACTTTCCCCAGCACTCAATGTTCTGCCAAAAGAAAAGGGAAAAAGCCAACCAAAGCAGGGCTGCAATCCATGGAACCATGACTACAAATTCAGAAAGCATTCACCTGTAGGTGTATTTTTGGCTTTGGAAATCCAGACAGAAACAAAGGGCAATGGGTAGATTCAAATAGAAAATGGACTTGAAAAATTAGGACGGAACCTGGATTATATGGTTGGCAAGAGCTCTGCTGAGTTCCACTACTGGCAGGTTAAGATCAGGCCAGTTCCAGCGCTAACACAAAGCAACAATTGGAAACCAAAGTATGGCTCAGACACAGGGTCAAGAGCTATCCTGGGCATAGTCAAAATTGAGAAGGGAGCTGGTAGAAATATTACTCCAGGAACATGTAAAACATGGGGATAGGGACCCTTGGGGGAGTTGTGAGGGGATGTCAGAGGGGTCACCAAAGACCATAAGAAAACACAGTATTTTCTATGGGGGTTCTATATAGAAAGTTTGACCCAATTCTATCATTGGTGGGGTTCAGGATGCTCTTTGATTGTAGGTGAATTATGAATCCTGCATTTACAAATCCCAATTGTCAAGATCTATTTCCCTCAAACTCCACCAGTGTTCATATTTCGGCATACTGAGTATTAATTCCAAGTTTGGATACCGGGAATGTGGCGCAGCTGGCTAAGTGTCAGCTGCATAAGATCTCTCTGACCAGTAGGTCATGAGTTCAAGGCCTGCCCGGGTCGAGGTGGGCACTCGACCTTTAAGTGTAGCCTGCTGTTGACCTTTGCAGCCCGAAAGACAGTTGCATCTGTCAAGTAGGAGATAAAGGTACCACATTAAGTGGGGAGGCAAATTTTGACTGAATTATGAGGCCATTAAAGAACTCAAAGAATGCTGAGGAATGCAGAAGGAACAACAAGGGACGCTGGGAACATTGAGAGATGAGGAGTGTGCCAGCTCCCCCTGGTGGCCAGAGTTTGCCTCTATTCGACTATATGTTGTGTATGTGAAAAACAGCAGGAATTGTCTGCTAGTATGTGTACCTGTAATCTGCTCTGAGTCCCCTTCGGGGTGAGAAGAGTGGAATATAAATAAAGTAAATAAAATAAATAATAAATAAGTTTGGTCCAGATCCATTATTGTTTGAATCCACAGTGCTCTCTGGATGTAGGTGAACTACAACTCCAAAACTCAAGGTGAATGTTCACCTACCCTTCCAGTATTTTCTCTTTGTCATGGGAGTTCTTTGTGCCAAGTTTGGTTAAATTCCATCGTTGGTTGAGTTCAGAATGCTCTTTGATTGTAGGTGAACTATAAATTCCAGCAACTACAACTCCCGAATGACAAAATCAATCCCCCCAATCCCAATTCAAATGTGGGCATATCGTGTATTTGTGCCCAATTTGATCCAATGAATGAAAATACATACTTGTGTGCCAGCTGCGCCCGTACCTTGGGAAGTCTGACTTGGTCACGGTGGTCCACGCTCTGGTTACATCCCAAATAGACTACTGCAACGCACTCTATGTGGGGCTGCCTTTGAAAACGGTTCAGAAACTTCAGTTGGTTCAACGGGCGGCAGCCAGAATGCTAACTGGGGTGACATACAGGGAGCATACCACCCCCCCTGCTGTGTCAGCTCCACTGGTTGCCTGTCCATCTCCGAGCCCAATTCAAAGTGCTGGTATTTACCTATAAAGCTCTATACGGTTCTGGCCCAGCTTACTTGTCTGAACGCATCTGCCTCTATGTCCCATGTCGAAGTCTAAGATCATCTGGGGAGGCCTTGATCTCGCTCCCGCCAGCATCGCAAATGCGGCTGGTGGGGACGAGAGACAGGGCCTTCTCGGCGGTGGCCCCTTGCCTATGGAATGCACTCCCAAACAAAATAAGATTGACTCCATCTCTCCTCGCTTTCAGAAAAAAGCTAAAGTCATGGTTCTGGGGCCAGGCCTTTGGGCAGCAGATGTAAATTGTACCTTTGGATTTGACTGGATTGACATTTTGGATTTGACTGGACTGACAATGTGTTCCGCTTGATGACTTTAATTAATTAATTGTTGTATGTAGTGGTTTTTTAATGTAATGTTTTTAATGCTTTTTAATGATTTTGATTATATGGTGTATTATTAAATTGTATTGTGCTGTTGCGGCCTGTAGTGCTACAAATCCGGGCGTTCGCCACCGGGAGATGGCTTGAGCTGACCTGCCTTTGGTGGTTCTATGCCGGCTCTGGACATTTTGGAGATCCTGTTGGCTGCGCAGGTCCGTCCCCCCCACCGAAGAGAACTGGGGGGGGGGTGGATAGTCGAGGGCCATTCAAATATGGCGACCGACCTTGAGGACGCTGGATCGGACCGGATATCTTCTCCAGCCGAAGACCGGAAATTGTCAGCGAACTCCCACCGGAAACCACGTCATCATCCCAGGAAGTGGAAACGACGGCAGAAGAAAAAGAGTCTTCTAGAGCGAACTTCCGGCCTCACCGAAGAGCACCGAGAAACCAACCAGATCGCCCAGCCCATGACCAGATCAACGACTCATCGTGATCACAGAGTCCCCAGGACTGCTGCGAATGCTGTAGGTCTTCAATGGCGGAAGAGGACCAGAGTGTTTAGCTTGGGGACCCAGAGGACATTTCATTTGAGGACATTCTGGAGTTCAAACTTTGGAGCTTCGAAACGTCCTTCGGAGAGCTGCCAGCCCTCGAGTCAGGTCGCTGGACTTGTAAGGAGACAGCCTTTGAGAACACAGGGCCCAAGGGTCGGAGATGATCTCCTTCTCCTTCCCAACCTTGTGATCCTACAGAGCTCTTTGGGGGTCCCGCGGCTGCCTCCCTTTTATGGGCACCAACTGCCACCATAGGACAATCCCAGTAAGGGGTCATTCGGTATGGACCCTGGTTCTATCCAATCCCTATCCCCATTCCGTTGCCGAATGTATGTTTCCTCCCTTATTTATGTTCCACCCCTGTTTTGCTTCTGTTGTAATATCTGTGCTGTATTGTTATTGTGTTATGAATCAAACTGTAAACCGCTCCGAGTCTCCGAGGGGTGGCGGTATAGAAGTTTGAAACATAAATAAATAAATGTAAGCCGTGCTGAGTCCCCCTGCGGGGGTGAGAAGCTACGGGGTACAAATACCATAAATAAATAAATAAATAAATAAATAAATAAATACTGCATATCAGATATTTACATTACGATTCATAACAGTAGCAAAATTACAGTTATGAAGTAGCAACAAAAATAATGTTATGGTTAGGGGTCACCACAACAGGAGGAACTGCATTCAGGAGCCGCGGCATTAGGAAGGTTAAGAACCACTGCTCTAATTGATCCTGAAATCCTCAAACCATAATGATAATGGTAGAGGTGGTGCAAGAGAACTTCGTGGTGATGGTGATAGTATATTGGTATATTGGTTAGCAATATTTTCTGTAAAGAACCAGCCATGGTCAGACCTGTTTTGTTCCTTGTTCCATTCCTTCCTACTGTCAGATAAAATAAATCCAAGAGTAAATAGAGTCTTTCAAAGTCCCATAACACCAGGCCAGTGTCTGAAAGGGTGGACAAAGAAATGTATGCTTGACACATCCTTTCATTACAGGACATGTCGCTGTCAGGAGAGAAAATATATATCAAGGTCACAGACAAAAGCTAAGCTGAAGCTACACAAGTAAAGGCAAAGGGGCTCACGGAGACTGCATGTCATATCGTCTCTTTGTTTTGGCTTTCTGTCTTGTCCTCCCACGAAGTTCCAGCCAGTGTACGATTTATTAAAACTATATAGAAAGTTGTGTATTAACTCCTTCCCTACCCCTTTGGCATCATCTCGGTCACCCCATTCTCCATGAAACATCTTGATCTAAATTAGTGTTTCTCAACCTTTCTAATGGCGTCACCTCTTAATACAGTTCCTCATGTTATTGCGACCCCCAACCAGGTTGAAGGTGAATCCGGCTAAGACGGAGATCCTGTGGCTCGGCCGCCCGAACTGTAGGGATGTCCAGCTTCCGACCTTGGACAGCGTTACTCTATGTCCGTCGTCTTCCGTTAAGAGCCTAGGGCTAACCCTGGTCCCCCTGTTGTCGATGGAGGCTCAGGCCTCCAGCGTCAGCAGGGCGGCATTTTTCCATCTCCAACGGGCAAGGAAGCTGGCCCCGTATTTGTCTCGGTGCGACCTGGCCACAGTGGTCCAAGCCACGGTCATCTCGAGGCTGGACTACTGTAATGCTCTGTACATTGGCCTTACTTTGTCTATGATCTGGAAGCTTCAGCTGGTGCAGAATGCGGCAGCCCGACTCCTGGCAGGGGTCCCGGTTGGCTGTCACATCACGCCAACTTTACGCGAACTGCACTGGCTTCCGATAGTATGCCGGATGACCTTCAAAGTATTAGTCTTGACTTTTAAGGCCTTACATGGTCTGGGGCCAGTGTACCTGCGGGACCGTCTTATCCCATACCATCCCACTAGACCTCTGCGCTCTGAAGAGCAAAACCTCCTGGTCATCCCTAGTGCTAAAACCTACCAGCTGACCACGACTCGTCGGCGGGCTTTCTCGATCGTGGCACCAACCCTTTGGAACTCTTTGCCCGCCAACGTTCACGTCACCCAGGACCTTCTACCTTTCAGGAAGGCTTGTAAGACTTGGCTGTTCCGGCAGACCTACGATACTGGAATACCTGTGTGCTTCTAGCCACTTGTTGTGTTCCTAGCCATCCTGTAATACTGTCTGCTGCTGTTCTGCCCAGTGAGTGACCTATTGGGTTTTATATGTTGTTTTAATTGTGTGTTTTTTTAACTTTGATGTGATTGCATTGTTTTATGATATGCTTGTTTTTATTATGTAATGATTTATCTGTTGTGAGCCACCCCTAGCCATTTGGTAGGGGGGGAGGGGGACAGTAAACACATTCGAATAAATAAATAAATAAATAAACAAACCATAACATTATTTTCGTTGCTATTCCAGAACTGTAATTTTGCTACATTTATGAATCTTAATGTAAATATCTGACATGAAGGATGTATTGGATGTGTTTCCATTCACTGGACCAACTTTGGCACAAATATGCTTATTTCTTGGGAGGAGACCCATGACCAATCTCAATAAAATAGTGAAGAGTAGAGACATCACACTGGCAATGAAGATCCACATAGTAAAAGCAATGGTATTCCCGATAACAACGTTTCCCAACCAGTGTGCCGGGGCACACTAGTGTGCCGTGAGTGATCATCAGGTGTGCCGTGGGAAATTGGAACATCCAGGAAGCGGGGGGGAGAGAGTCTAGTGTGTTGATACCTCGATAAAGGCACAAAATTACAAACACCCCCCTCCCCACCCGTTGTCTACTTGGTCTCTCCCTCTCCATGCATTGGGAAGGTCCGCCTCCCTTTCCCCAAGTAGAGACCTCCTCTTGCCTCCTGGGGGTTCTGTGTGGGAAGTTTGGCCCAGTTCTATCATTGGTGGGGTTCTGCATGCTCTTTGATTATAGGGGAACTATAAATCCCAGCAACTACAACTCCCAAATGTCAAGGTCTATTTCCCCCGAAAACCATCTGTGTTCAAATTTGGGCATATTGAGTATTCATGCCAAGTTTGGTCCTGATCCAACATTGTTTGAGTCCACAGTGCTCTCTGGATATAGGTGAACTACAACTCCAAAACTCAAGGTCAATGCCCACCAAACTCTTATAGGATTTTCTCTTGGTTATGGGAGTTCTGTGTGGGAAGTGTGTGTCTTTCTGCCATTCCTGCCAGGATATCTATGTTGTGTTCATCAAAACAGGCCCAGGTTTCACACTGAGTGTATAAATACATTTAAAAACATATTAACTATATGTATGACTGTGTTAGAGTGTCATTTTGTGTCATTTTGGTTGGTGGTGTGCCCCAGGATTTTGCAAGTGTAAAAAGTGTGCCGCAGCTCAAAATAGGTTGGGAAAGACTGCCCTATAATGACCTATGGATGTGAGAGCTGGAGCATAGGAAAGGCTGAGCGAAGGAAGAGAGATGCTTTTGAAATGTGGTGTTGGAGGAAAGTTCTGAGAGTGCCTTGGAACGCGAGAAGATCCAACCAGTCCATACTTCAGGAAATAAAGCCCGACTGCCCATTGGAGGGAAGGATAGAAGAGGCAAAGATGAAGTACTTTGGCTATATCATGAGAAGACAGGAAAGGTTGGTGAAGAGAATGGAAGGAAAATGGAAGGAAAAGGGAAGAGGGGCCGAGCAAGGGCAAGATGGTTGGATGGTATCCTTGAAGTGGCTGGCTTGACTCGGAAGGAGCTGGGGGAATTGAATCCTACCTTCATTGTCCGCCTGGCTTTGGAGCTGCTGTCTCTCCAGAAATGCCTTACCCTTTCCACCTTCAGAAATGCTTACCTCAGACAAGTTTAGAAAGATCTGTTCACATCTGCTGCTTCCCTTCCCAAATGTCCCTTCTGAACCAACAGTAAGAAGATGTTGCAGTTTTGTGTAAACTAATGAACTTGAGGCATATGTTCCGTATCAAGAAAATGAATATTGCATTGTGCTGTTGTGCAAATAACAGGAGCCAACGAACTCAAAGCAGCTGTTGAGAGGCGAAGAAAAAAAATGAATATTGCATTACTTGTGACCATTTGACTTTTAACCAATGTATCTCCCAGTAAAACTATGGAAAGCAAGAGAGATTAGAGCTGTGGGAAATGTTCGGGAAAAGCTATTTCAGCCAGCTATGCCTATTCACGAATAGAGAAAGCACATTTGTAACCTTATTACACCAATTGAGCAACTGCTGGCACTCTCTTATATCGTTGCATCATTTTATTTATTAATCAAAATATATGTGCTGCTTTGCCTTTGAACCAAAGTGCTCAAAGTGACTTAAGGACTCAAGAAAATCCTTGAATAATATTGGAAAATCCAAAAACTATTGGAAAGAAATGCACCATAACCTTAGTGAACACGGAAAAATTATGTCACACCCGTTTGGCAAATATGAATCTCCATTACATATCTCTGAGTGCATACCGTATATACTCGAGTATAAGCCAACCTTTTGCCATGGTTGGGGAGGGGGGTCAGCCCAACATTTATTTATTTATTTATTTAGGGATTTATTAATTGCCCATCCCAAATGGCTCTGGGCGATTTACAGTAAAAACACACAGCTAATATCTGAAACATCTAAAACATCTAAAGTATCTAGCATCTAAAAACAATTAGCATCTAAAAACGTCTAGAAACAATTAACAGTCTAACAGTTCTTAGCCGAACGCCCTCTTAATCAGCCACGTTTTACAAGCCGTGCGAAAGTCTTTTAGATCACGGGTGGCTCTGATGTAAGGAGGGAGGGCGTTCCAAAGTGATGGGGCGATCACTGAAAAAGCTCTACGCCAGGTTGATGTCAAATGGGCATCCTTAGGACCAGGGACCTGTTATAGATTCTGGTGGTCTGATCGAGGTGATCTCAAGGGTCTATACCTGGGGTGCCCACACTTTTTCAGCATGTGAGCTACTTATAATAAAACCAAGTCAGAAAGATCTACCTACCTCCTCAAGGCTGGAGAGCGGAGGGGCGGGGCTTGGCGTGACCTGGCTCCGCCTCCCTCTGGCTGCCGCTCTACCAGCAGCTTTTCCAGGCTTGAGGACGGCAATGCCAAGCCAGCCTTGTGCTAGCTATGGCACCACTGGCTTGCCATTGCCATCCTCAAGCCTGGAGAAGATGCTGGTAGAGCGGAAGCCAGATGGGGGCCAGGCCGCACCAAACCCCACCCCTCCCTCTGGCTTTGAGTTCCCAGCAGCTTCTCCAGGCTTGAGGACAGCAGTGCCAAGCCAGCCTTGTGCTAGCTATGCCACCACTGGCTTGGCATTGCCATCCTCAAGCCTGGAGAAGCCCTCTGAGAAGTGCCCCATCCTGGGATCGACCTCCTTCAGTCCCGGGATCGACTGGTCAATCGCGATCGACTTCCTGGGCAGCCCTGGTATATATGGAGAGAGGCGTTCCTGTAGGTATGCCATGCTTGACCATGCAAGTCATTAAAGGTTAAAACCAGCACCGTGAGGTTAATACGGAACTCAGCCGGAAGCCAGTGCAGTCAGTATAGAACAGTATATTCTTGGGATGGGGCTTTCCAAATCTACAATATTATTATGAGGCTTTCCAATTAAGAGCATTATTAGAAATGAGGTTAAAAACAGAAGATAAATGGATAAAAGTAGAGAACGAAATAAATGATGGATGGGGAAAATATGGTTTATACACCAGAGATATTAATAAAATGAACCCAAAACTAACAGGACCAAGGAAGCTTGCATATCATTGTTGGCAAAAATGGCAAAAACTATGGGCATATAAATTATCAGGGAAGACTCCAATTAAAAGCATGGGACTCCCCGAAAGGTTAGCAAATAACTTAGAAGAAAAGGGATTAAGAAGAGTAAAAGATATGTGGAAACAAGATGGAAAGATTATAAATTGCAAAAAGGAAAGGACCAGTCACAAAGCACATATGGTAAGACTGCCAGAATGAAAAGCTTAAAAGGTCCTAGGTCTACACAATGATATATTAGGTCAGCACAAATACAGGTCTACACATTGATATATTTCGTCAGTACAAATATAGATCTACACAATGATATATACGGTCAGCACAAATATAAAAAGGTTCACACAGTATTGTGGTCAGTACATAGATATAACATGGTCAACACAATGGCAGTGATACACTTACTGCGCCCCAGAATGTCCAAATGGAAAGTTCGGTCTGCACAAAGACATTAAACGCAAAGGTTTCCCGCCAAGGGACCCGCCAGGGCCTATGCCCGAGCTTAGTAAGTCCCGGCGTTTATATGGTTGTAGCCAGCGGGCCGGCTCGTGAGTTGGGAAACAAGCCTGGAAAGGGATTAAGTCTCCTTGCGAGGTTGAAAAAAGTGAATTTTGGGCTATGCCCTGGTCAGGAACATCCAAGGAAGCTCCCTCCAGCGTCACGGGGGAGTAGTATGGGCGGAGTTCTGCTACCAATTTCCAGACTTCGGCGGAACGCCGTTGGGCAGAGTGTGAATCAAGGTGCCGGACTTAGAAATCAATAGAGAGCAAAATGCATAGCTGCCAAAGAGGAACCAGTCTCATGGAGGCCGGTGCCGTGCCGACAGTTTGAAGTTTTTTGGCGCCAATTGCGTCCGTTTTCGTGCCACGAAGGCACTTCCTCAGGGCACAAAGCAGCAGAGTTTCAACAACAATAGCATCACAAAAGGTAAATCCATTGGCTGGAACCGGCCCAACCTGCACACTCTGCCGAACGGGGTGCAGGATTACAATTCACTCAGCAGAACAGGTTTCCACATGGAGCCTTTTCTCGGCTGCACCGCAGCGTTCTGCCGAAGTTGGTAGCGGAACTCCGCCCATACTACTCCCCCGTGACGCCGTTTCTATGTCTCAGATCTCTGGATGCTTTCTATAATTCTTTGCAAGATGAGGATGTTTTGTTGCAGGCAGGCCCGGATTACCCATAGGGCCAAACTAGGCCATGGCCTAGGGGCGCAAGCCGAGGGGGGCGCAGAATCACGGACCAAAAAAAATGTTATAAAATAATAAAAAATCACGCCGCGATTGGCTCCTGCCACCCAAAAGGAGGCAGAGCCAAGGCTGGGCTCCGCGGAGGCAGCGCTCGTGCTCGCCATGTCAGCCTCAGCCCATCCATCTACGCCGCTGCTTCTCAGCCAGTGCTTCTGTGCCTGAGGGGAGGGGGCGCCTGTCCTGTCCTGGCATGGAGTGGCTTCCTTTGCAGGCTGTTGAGGGAAAAGAAGGCCGCGGGAAAAAAGGGTGGTGGGAGGCCCAGAGAGGAGCCTGAGGCGGAGGAAGGCCCCGACTCTCTGCAGCCGCTGGGCCATGAGCCGCACGTGGGGCTGCCTCTGAAGCCGCTGCCCCAGACAAAGAGCATGCTCTGGACCCAGCCCGGCTTTCCCCCTCCCTTTGGGCCTTGGCTCTGCGGCACTCGCTCGCCTTCCTCTGCCACCTTCCCGAGGGGTAACAAATTATCTCCCCACCACACAAAGGGGCCCGTTCCCTTCTCTTCAGTGACAGCGTGCACACACCTTTCCCCTCAGCCCCATTGGCACAGGACGGGAAGGATGCGGCGGTGCCAGGTGGGGGGGGGGGAGGAGAGTTGGGGGTGCGGTAGAGATTGGCTTAAAGGGGGCGTAATTCCAAAGTGTGGCCCAGGGCGCAAAAAGCTGTTAATCCAGGCCTGGTTGCAGGAATATATGTTTCATCCACAAAGAGAGTCCCATATTTGTAAATTATCGGCCTCATCATAACTGGGAGAAAGAACAAGGATTATATGGTGTTCAGAGCATAACGTCATGTATGGGGAACTGCAGTCGTACTATCTGCTAATCAGTGCCATCTAATACTTTCCTTATTGCCAAATAGAAGCATCCTTTTTCTCTGTTCCTATTCCTAATCTTAATGGGAACCATATACTGTAGTTATCTGAAAAGATTGTCTACCTGATCTGAAAGATTAGGGAAACTAGAAATGCATCTATTTTCACGGATATGAGGCTCCCCCCCCCCCCCAAAAAAAACCTTTCCCAAACCTACAGCTTTTAATTTTTGTTTTGTGTCTTGATTCCCTTGGGTTAAATGAGCTTAATTTCCTTATCTTTATTTTTGATTTGTATCCAGTTACATTTGTACATCTGCGACTGGCTGCACCAGCCGATTGAGTGTATCTGAGCAGGGACCACAAACATCTCCATAGCAACTTCGTCTGGCTGCTCCTCCTTGGTAACCAATTTAACATAATTATTTATGATATGAGCATATATTATGGCCCTAGGGCAGAATATCTTTAAAAGTCTATTGCTCTCGATTGTAAAACAAGCAGATGACCCGATGAATATGCACATAATTCATTGCTCAATCTAATATCAAAGGCGCTTCTCTGTCCCCGTTTACAATTAAGCCACCATTCCGGCAATTATATAGCTTCTAATCAGTCGGTACGCATTGCCTCGAGATGTACCAGAGGACAGTTTGTGGGAAGAAAGGAGGGAAAAGGGAGGAGAAAAAGAAGAAAATCAACTTAATTAGGGGAAAGGGTTTAAAGGGAATCACGAAAGAGTGCTGTATTGGCACCAAAGTTACTTTGGAAGAGATTTCAAGGCCGTGGGACTTCAAGGGATCCTGTGAGGGGGCAGCAGAGGTTTCAAGCCAAGTCCTTTGCCTGGTACTTTCATGATTCCATTCTAAAGAATACTTTGATCCGGTATTCTTTAGGATACAGTTTCCCCCACTAGCGATCACTTGGTTCTTTTCAAGTGGACATTGAATACAAGAGGAAGATGTGAAGTCCTACATCTCCTATTCATTCATTGGCTGTGGAGGTGGACAAACTTTGCGATCAATCAGAAAGCCTTTGGTTCAAAACCTTCTGCCTCTGTTGAAGGCTGAGAATACCCTTTTAAGCAGAACTGTCTGCAATAGAAAGTTGTTCTATTCTGAGCATTGGTTCGCATAGTTCGCGTAGTTGAGTATTATCGCCATTGACTGACTATCTCTCAGAAATTTCAGGCAGAATAATAATAATAATGGGCGAGCGCCCCGGCCTGGCTGGCCCCCTCCTTCCCTCTTTCCTGGGGAAGCTGTCCCCGGGGCCCTTGGCTGCTCCCTTGGCTGGGAAGGAAAAGGAGGCCAGCCAAGTGGGGGGCTCTGCTTTTTGGGAGGGTGGGAGGGAGAAACAGAGGAAGAGCTTCCTGACTGTGTGTGTATGTGTGAGAGAGAGCTATTGTTCACCAGGGGAACTCTCTGCTTTTGTGCAAATAATGACCCTTACGAGAGTGTGTGTGTGTTCTGAATGGATTGTGCGGGGGACAGTCCTGGGGAGAGGGTCTTTCTTGCCGGAGTCTCCTCCAGGGCTGGTGAGTTGCCCATGTCAGCCAGTCTTTCCTCATGGCTTCTATCATCAAAACATGAGTGGGGAGAGTGGGTTCAGCTGCCGAAACATGGCTTTTGCAAGAGGGAGGGAGAGAAGGAGGGACGGGGCCCCTTTCGTTCTCGTTTGGCAATGGACCCACCCCCTCGGGTAGCCTTTGCCTTTGAGGACACATCTTTGGGGGAGGGGGGCAGCCCAGGACCTTTGCAACCATCAGGCAGGCAGGCAGGCAGGGAGGGAGGGGGAGGAGGCTCCTCCAGAAGACTTGAGCCGAGCGAGGGTTGGGGTCAAGGCTTCAGGGTCTGTGCGGGGGGAGGACACATTCTCCGCTGGGGGAGGGGGGTCTGACTGTGGGCGTGGCCCATGCCCATAGCCAGCCCCCCTCCCTCTGGCAAAGAACGTGGCCTGCCCCTTGCCCTGCCAGGCGGGACTCTTCTGCCTTCCTGGCACACCAGCCAGGCACGGACGGACAGACACAGGGACGGAGGACACTGGGCCGCCCGCCCGCTCACTCACTTCACCTCGGCTCTCCTGTTCCGGCCCGGCCCCTGGCTCTCGGCTGCCCAGGACACTCCTCCTTCCGCCTGGCCTTGTGAAGTGCTTGCTGGAGCCTCCTGGTGGCCTTGGCCTTGCTGCTCTGCTGCCCGGCAGGGGGCCCAGCCCTTTCCTGGAGGGAGGGAGGGAGGGAGGGGGGCATGCGGTAGGGGTTGGCTTAAAGGGGCGTAATTCCAAAGTGTGGCCTAGGGTGCAAAAGGGTGTTAATCTGGGCCTGCCCACACACCATTTGCTCCCTCCCTCTGCAAAGGAGGCCATGTCCGGAAGGGAGGGAGAAGATGGCCAGGTCCTCGGGATTGGAACCAGGGACAGAGCCAGGCACCCTCCCCACAACCAACACACCCAACTCCCCCTTGGCACTCACAAGCTCCAAGAGTTGGGAGAGACCCCAAATACAACACAATGGAACATAAAACAGCAAAAGAAAAAAAATCATAACAAAACATATGAAATAACAAGTAAGATAAACAATATGAGAACCTTTTCTCATTCCAAGCGGTTACCAGAGATTAATATGTGCAATGCTTCTGGACTACATCTCAACAGATCAACAGATCATAGCAAGATGCTTTGTACTGAGTTGGATAATGGGTCCATCTGTTTGTAGTAAAAGCCATGTTTCATAGTCACAGGAAGGAGTCATTATTTGAGACAATTAGAGACAATAGGAAGCAAAGCTAGAAATATTCTGTATAAAATAAAGTACGAGGGGTGCTCATTAAAGATTTCCCCTGACCCACTTCTATTTATCACAGGATGCTGAAACTGCACATGTGTAATGATGTAAGTCTCTATAAGTGTTGCACTGTAGACCTGAAGGATCCCTCAGTAAACCACTTGAGACCAGCTGTGGTTAAATGCTTTATTTAGAATAAATGAAAAGAGTAAAGAAGATAGAAATATAGTTTATTGATGCTCCCAAGCATCAGGGTATTGCAAAGCAATAGTCCAAAAGTAAAACAGGATCAAAATAGGTAAAGAGTCTTGATGCCCCAATGGGCTAAATCCAGGGATAAGTTCTTTTGGCAAACAGAGTCCAAAGGCTTGAAGGCCCAATGGCCCAGGCTGGTTCCGTGAAGGCTTGGCTTGAAGCCATTGGCTTGCTCATGGGACTTGCTCCACCTGGGCCTTGCTCATGGGACTTGTCCCACCTGGGCCTCTCGGCTGAGATTGGAAGTCAGCTCGTTAGTGAAAACACCTGGACTTTTGGGAGGCACCACTGTCTTGTGGTACCAGGCCGGCTTATCGGTCTGGGAACTAGAAAAGCTGCATTTGCCCTTGAACGCTTGATGAACTCGAGACCTCTGCAGCATCTGCCTTTCAGGCCTTTCAGGCCTCTCTGAGGCTTTGGATTTAACATGGCGTGAGTCTTGCTGAGGGCTAGAGTCAGGCTGGGGCATGACAATAAGTTAGTGCCAATTTACAACTCAGAACTGATAACAGTCTTGATTTTACAGGTGCTGAAGTGGTGTGTGGTTTGATAATGGTCCCAATGGAATACAGATCACCAAAGGAGACGTTTTATGAGATGGAAGAGGATTATGGTGAGGATTCCTTATCATATGATGGAGTCAAGAACTAGCATCATCAACTCAAATGTGGTCGAACTTCGATGCAAAGAGCTCCAATTCAAGGACAACCCCACTCTGCTCTTGATGAACACACCACCCAGCAAATAGAGGTCGCCATTTTGGAAAATCCTTGCATAACCATTCACCACCTAGCCCAAAATGTCAAGATGAGTGTGGGGTCTGTGACAAAACTCATCCAAGACCATCTTCACATGCAGAAGGTATCCGCTTGCTGGGTCCCCCAGCTGCTCACACCTTTCCAGACGCAGGAATGAATTGAATGCTCTCAGGCATTATTGACAATGATGTGCCATGGAAACCAGGAGGACTTTTTCAACAGACTGATCAGAAAGGATGAAAGCTGGATCCATCGCTCTGATCCTGAGACTAAAGTCCAATCGATGCAATGGAAGCATCATGGCTCACAACCTCCAAAGTAGACACGTGCCCAACTCTCAGCAGGCAAAATCATGCTCTTAGGATTTTGGGACCAGCACAGAGTAGTGTGGATGGATTTCCTAGCAAAAGGGACCATGATCACTGGGGCAGACTATGCTTCACTGCTCAGAAATTGCAGGAGGCCATAAAAACCAAGAGATGTGGCAATTCACCAAAAGCGTGCTCCTGTAGCTTTGAAATTCTACTTCATCCCCTTTTTTTTCACCCAACCTTGCACTATCAGACTTCTACGTCTTTCCAAGAATGAAGTTATTTTTGAGGGTCAAGCCTTTTTCAGGTGATGAGACTGATTTCCAAAGTCACAACATGGCTTTTGAAGCAACCTGTCAATTTCCACAAGCGAGGTGTTTACAGTTGCTTAAAAAGGTGGGAGAGGTATGTGTCCCTAGGTGGCACTGATGGAGAGAAAGACTCAGAACTGGGACAAGTTTCATTGCTCTCAGTTCACAGGAAGCGGGTCAGGGGAAATCTTTAATGAACACCCCTCTTATCTTAGTGACATATACAAGTTGTTGCATTCACCTTACAGTTGGCTGAATTTCATCCTATCATTGTGGAGGCAGGTGTTTCCTCGTTCCCTTGGCAATATACAATATCCCATCCTCTCAAATCTCTCTATGTGCCATGTCAGTTCCATTGCTGGTGGAGAACAGAGAGGACTGGAGTTGTGCCTGGCTAAATTTTCATAGCTTATAGGTCCAGATTGATGCAAACTTTTATTTATTTATTTTTATTCCGTCCTTCTCATCCTGCAGGGGACTCAGGATGGATTACAATGTACATATATGTGGCAAACATTAAATGCCATAGACACACAACATATATAGACAGACATACAGAGGCCATTTAACATTCCAGCTTCATGAGGGTATTCTGGCCACCAGGGGAGCTTTTGCTTCACCATCCATTTGTGACACTAATGGAGTACTTTCTCATTCTTTCCATGCTTGCTGAAAAATTTTATGGCGTCGTAAATTAGTTACAATTAGCCTCCCCGCATAAGCAGTACCTAAATTTCCTACTTAACAGATCAACTGTCTTTTGAGCTGCAAAGGTTGACAGCAAGCAGGGGCAGCCCCAGCGATTCCGCGACCTACGCGGTCGCGTAGAGCATCATCGGCTGGGAGGGGCACCACCGGCTGGGAGGGGCGCCGCCGCGCCGACTCCGCACCCCCACCGCCGCCGGACTGCCCTGTGCCGCCATCCGCACATGTGCAGAAGCACCTACAGGCGCTATAGCACCTGTAGACGTTTCTGCGCACGCGCAAACGTTCGAGCACGCGCACTCCCTTCCAAGCGCGCCTGCCGCTTTGGAGCCAGCGCGCATGCGCAAAACCTGCACTGCACGCATGCGCGCTGGCTCCAAAGCGGCAGGCGCGCTTGGGAGCGAGTGCGCGTGCTTGGGACATTCGCGTGCGCAGAAACATCTACAAGCGCTATAGCGCCTGTAGGTGCTTCTCTCGCATGCGTGGCCGGCAGAAAGGTGCGCCGTGGAGGTGTGCCGCGGCCGATGGGGCTGGTGGCGGCGGCATGGCGGCGGTGGTGTGGGCGTGGCGGCGGTGGTGAGTGACGCGGTGGCGGGGGCAACAAAATTTCTTCAGGTACCCCCAAATTAGGTCGGGCCGCCCCTGACAGCAAGCTACACAATGATCGGAAGCTCGCTCTGACCCAGGCTGGCTTTAAACTCATGTTTTTTTGGTCAGTCGTGATCATAATGCAGCAGACTCCTAGCCAGCTGTGCCACAGTCCCGGTGATATTTCAGTAGATTTTGGAGGCATATCCAATAGGGGTGGATATCTCCAATTAAAATACTTTGAAATCCGTTAATAATTCATATTTGAAATTATTTTAACCCTATATCGACCCATGGCGTCCAACCCGGAAGTGAAGTTTCAAAACCGGACCCAGGATTGCAATTTTTTGTAAAGGTCACGTTATTAATTCGTTTCCCCCCCCCCCCTCTCAGTTCTCAACTCGCAAGAGGAGACTGGAGGGCAGCAGCACGCTCCTTTCTCCTCTCGCCAGCTGACAGCTGAGGCGGGCGCTTTATTCCCAAGCAGGGAAGGATGGGTGGGGGTGAGTCCCTACCTCCTTCCCTGCTTGGGAATAAAGCGGGACAACCCTTGTCCCACTTTATTCCCAAGCAGGGAAGGAGGTGCGGACTTGCCTCCTGCTTAACTTTCCCACTTTATTCCCAAGCCTCAGTGTTTCCCCCCTCAGTGTTAAATATAATGAGGATAGCACTGAGGGGGGGGAGGAGGGTGTATGTGTCTTGCATCCACACACACTTCCTTTCCCCGCACCTCAGAGCCATCCCGCGTTAAATTTAATGCCAATGCTTGTGAGCTGGGGGGGGGGGAGGGGAGGGAAGAGTGCAGGGCTTGCCCTCCATTCTTCCCTCCCAGCTGGCATAAGGAATAATAACAAAAATTCATTAGTAATTATGTTTCAATTACGAAATTTACTTAAAATTTTTCGGAATAATTTCTATAACGACCCAGCAACGGAAATCCCCCCACCCACAAGTTTAGAATCAAACTTTTTATGGATCAACCACCCCTAATATCTAGGCACTTCTCCAATGTGCCCCAATTCTCCACCAGCAATGGCACAACTATGGGGGAAGAACCTATCAAAGGGAAACAATGAGTCCTGTGGTGGGTCATAGAAGAACAATAATATAGTCCCTACACTATGTGGAATGATGTGGAATTTCAGCTCCACTGCTCTCCATCATGGAAGCCTTCCTTCTCTCTTTAGAGTTACTGAAATGGAGGCATATAATTTTGCATATTTGGTATTAAACTTTCTAGTCTTTTTAGCAGATTTTAAAGACTATATTCTGATGGGAGCAAAATATCATAGATATCTGTGGCATTGCTCAAAAAAATTTGTTTTACATCCGACCTCTTAGGAAAATATTTACTCAATAAACCAGGTGTGCCATGGGAAATTGAAACCTCTTGAGTCTTGAATAAGCCGCACCCCTTTATTCCCCACGGGCCAATCCCATCGCAGTGACCTTAAACTCCCATCTGACACCAAGATGGCGGCAGCGGCGGAGGGACCGGAAGCGCCTTCCCTGAGGGGACGCCAGTGGAGCAGAAGTGCCTTGTCTGAGGTGATGCAGTGCTGGGTGAGCGCCACCTCCGTCTTCACGGGCTTCTTCTCCTACCCGCGGCTCTACTCCCTCTTCGCCCACTGCTGCCACGACGCAGGGAACAACGGGGCCCGCCTCCGGGCAGGTACGCGAGCGGCCTACCGGGCCTCAGAGACTGTGACATGACGTGGAAGGAGCCTCATGGGCTATATTATTATTATTATTATGATGATGAACTATGTATTAACATAATATTATTATTTTCCCTTAGTATATAATATTATATTGTTAGATTATCAGTATTTGTCATAGTCATGGTGTATATCGTTATTGACTATGAGAGTAATGATAACAGTCAGGATTAACTCCTATGCTTTACTGATAATATATTGTATGTACCTATAATATTTATATTATTATAATGTAATACAAGATAACACTTTTTAAAATAATACAATATTGAAATTATATATTTTATAGTACTTGTAATAGTACCAATAATATTACAGTATAATGGTATAGTACAATATAGTAAGTTAGGGTGTCATTTTGTGTCATTTTGGTTGGTGGTGTGCCCCAGGATTTTGTAAATGTAAAAAATGTGCCGCAGCTCAAAAAAGGATGAAAGACCCTGCAATAAACTAATCAAAAGTCAGCACAGCACAATTTCCTTTCTCTCATTAGTTCCTTTTTGGTGCCACCATCTCCTTACCACCCGCTGGTAAACACACAATGCTGAAATTTGATTAACCAGTTAAGAAAAGTTGGGGGGGGGGGTAGCTTACTGCCCTCCCTTTAAACTTCGGTTTCTACCAAGTTTTGCAATAGGAAATTGTTTTCCAACAATTCACAGTTGTTATCTGGGCAAACAGATGTTTGGTACTTCAGCTAAATGCAGCACTTTCCGTCCAATGAGTTATGAAGCAAACACACAAATCTCTTTGGCCTGTTTGATTCTGGAAGTTCAGAAATGGATGGCACTGTGTGTTGTCAGCCAAGAAGATTCATGAATGTTTGTGTAGATGGGCACTAATGAATAGAGGCGCATTGACATAAAGGCTTGTCATGGCAATCTGTCATTAGGTGCTTGTTGCATTATTTTTTTTTTAATGTGCACCAACAAAATTCATCTAAAGCACCTCAGCCTGGTCCATCAAATATTTAACCTTGTGTTTGTGACATGCACTTCACAACATGGAAAGCTATGAAACAGTTCTATGCATGCAAAGTCCAGGTCCTCATGCCCAAGTTTGTCAACTGATGCCATGGTAACATAATCCAGACTGTTATGACGCAAGCAATTGAGAAGGAAAGAGGAAGGGGCCAAGTGCAGAAATAGTCATAAGAGTATCAGCCCTGATTAGGGTTGTGCATCAAGAGTAAACCCTGACCTGTTTTCAGGGGTGGTATCACCATGTAAGCAAACTACGCGGTTGCGAGGGGCGCCATCTTGGATGGGCGCCGCCCGCGCCACCGTAGCAAGCCTCCCTGAACTTCTGCAGGCAGCAGCAGGGATGGGCGCTGCCATAGCAAACCTCCCTGTTGCTGCATGCAGGAGCTTCTGGGCATGCGCAGAGGTTTTCGCGCATGCGCAGTGGCTCCGGAGCTCAACTGCGCATGCGCGAAAACCTCTGTGCATGCCCAGAAGCGATGCCAGACGCCGCTTCTACTTCTCCTACCCGCTCTTCCACCTTCGTGCTGCTCCGCTTTCTGGCCTCCCAGCTGGGGCTGTTCTTCGCCTGGCTTATGGCCGCTGCCAAAGGACGAGGCCGGTAAGTCAGGGAAGGCGAGAGGGGCGGCGGCGAAGAGGGAGCCGCCGCTGCCACCTGCTGAGGGAGCTGGGGGGGGGGATAATGTTTTGGGGGGGCAAAAATAGTGCTTGCTTACCACTTAAAATAATCTTAGACCGCCCCTGCCTGTTTTGTGCCCAGGCTTTTGGTGGGGGTTCCAATCCATTTTTGGGTGCCTCCTGAAATTGGGATGGCAGATATCTGTTTTTACTCTTTGGTGCCGTAAAAGCCATTTTCTATCAACCCATTATTGGAGGGGGGGAGGGGAGGTTCCCACTCAAGCTCCCCTTCCTGGTGGAAGTAGGCTTCTTCTTACCTGCTGTTTCTACTCCTTCTACTCCAGAGAAACAGCTCTAGCTCTTGGCTGCAGGCCCTAGCAGGCACGGGTGCTCCTGCATGCCACACGCATACACTCCTTGGAAAGTGTGTGTTTGTGTGGCCTACAGGCCCAGATACTGCCCACATGGTTAAAGCAATGATATTCCCTGTAGTACATTATGGGTAGGAGCCCCCAGTTGTGCAGTGGGTTAAACCGCTGAGCTGTTGAATTTGCTTACCAAAAGGTCGCAGGTTTGAATCCGGGGAGCGGCATGAGCTCCCAATGTTAGCCCCAGTTTCTGCCAACCTAGCAGCTTAAAAACACGCTCCGGCAGGAAGGTAACGGCGCTCCATGCAGCCACGGTGGTCCACGCTCTGGTTATATCCCGTATAGACTACTGCAACGCTCTCTACGTGGGGTTGCCCGGAAGCTGCAATTAGTCCAGCGCACAGCAGCTAGACTATTAACAGGAGTGGAGTACAGGGAGGGCACAACTCCCCTGTTGCGCCAGCTCCACTGGCTGCCAATTAGCTTCTGGGCACAATTCAAAGTGCTGGTGTTGACCTACAAAACCCTATACGGTTCTGGCCCAGTTTACCTGTCCGAACGTCTTCTCCCCTATGAACCGTCAAGAGTGCGAAGATCATCTGGAGAGGCCCTGCTCTCGGTCCCACCACCTTCGCAGGCACGTCTGGTGAGGATGAGGGACAGGGTCTTTTCTGTGGTGGCCCCCAGCCAAATGAAATTAGATCCGCCCCCTCCCTCCTGACTTTTAGGAAGTGGGTGAAAATGTGGCTGTGCAATGAGGCCTTCGCAGAATGAAGGAGGAGATCGCGACGTGACTAAAGTCGCCAACCACTTGATACGGACCGAATATATGGGTTAAGTTGGACTTGATTTTACTTTGGTGAAAGGTTTTTTTAATGTATTTTTGTATTGTGTTTTATTGTAAATTTTATTGTAAATTTATGAAGCTTTTAGATTTTAAATGTTAGCATTGAATACTTGCTGTTTGCTGGTCTGAGTCCCTCTCCAGAGGTGAGAAGGCCGGGGCATAAAAGATTTAAATAAATAAATAATGCCAGATACATGACCTTGGAGGTGTCTATGGACAACACCTGCTCACAATGGACAACACACATCACAATGACAACAAAGATCCGCATAGTAAAAACAATAGTATTCCCATAGTAACCTACGGATATGAGAGCTGGACCATAAGGAAGGCTGAGTGAAGGAAGATAGATGCTTTTGAACTGTGATGCTGGAGGGAAATGCTGAGAGTGCCTTCGACTGCAAGAAGATCCAACCAGTCCATACTTCAGGAAATAATGCTCAGCTGCTCACTGGAGAGAAGGATATTAGAGGCAAAGATGAAGTACTTTGGCCACATAATGAGAAGACAGGAGACCTTGGAGAAGAAAATGATGCTGGGGGGAAATGGAAGGAAAAAGGAAGAGGGGCCGGCCGAGGGTACGATGGATAGATGATATCCTTGAAGTGACTCGCTTGACCTTGAAGGAGCTGGGGTGGTGATGGCTGGCAGGGAGCTCTGGCATGGTTTGATCCACGAGGACACAAAGAGTCGAAAGTGACAGATCGAATAAACATCAACAACAAAATGTATCTACTCACATTGCTGTTTTTGAAACTGCTAGATAGGAAGAAACTGGACGAAAGGCTATGAGCTCACCCTGACCCAGGCTTCAAACTGTCATCCTTTCGATTGGCTGGATTTAGTGCAGCTGGCGGTTAAATTGCTATAATAAATCCCAGCCCAAGATTTTCCTAAAAAGATTGTAAGCTACTTTGGATCTCAGTTACTGAGATAGAAGTGGGAAATAAATAAATATTGTTAAATATAATAAAAATAGCATACAATATAGTAATATAAGAGTGACAGAGAAGAGCAAATGACAAGTGATACTGCTGTGGAGGGGACATATTGTTGTTTATTTGTTCAGTCACTTCCCACTCTTTGCGACCTCCTGGACCAGTCCACACCAGATCTTCCCGTCGGCAGCAGCCACTCCCAGCTCCTTCAAGGCCAAGCCATTCACTTGAAGGATACCATCCATCCTTCTTGCTCTTGGTAAGACAGTTGTATCTGTCAAGTAGGAGATAAAGGTACCACATTAAGTGGGGAGGCAAATTTTGACCGAATTGTGAGGCCATTAAAGAACTCCAAGAATGCTGAGGAATGCGGGAGGAACAATGGACGCTGGGAACGCTGAGAGATGAGGAGTGCGTCAGCTCCCCCTGGTGGCCAGAGTTTGCCTCTGTTCGTCTATATGTGTGTATGTGGAAACGGCAGGGATTGTCTGCTAAGTATGTGCACCTGTAATCTGCTCTGAGTCCCCTTTGGGGTGAGAAGAGCTAAATATAAATAAAGTGTATTGCCCTCCAACCCCCTGAACAAAAGAGACGAGACACAAAGTATTGGGTTCAAATTGAGCAACTTTTATTTAAAGTTACCTATTTAATTTTCCTTAAGTCTAACTCAGAAGGTGTCAGGAATCAAGGTGTATTCTAGCCGGGTATCATGCCCCTCGGCTAACGATATCGATTTCGGCGAAACACCTAGATTCCCTGATTATCCAACCAGGGCAACCCCTTTTAGGGAAATGAATGAGAGGTCTGTACTCGAGATCTTGAGATCAGCCTCTTTCATTCCAGGGCCATTACACTTTGTTAACCCCTCAACTTGAGCTTTGAGGTGAATGTTAACTTAATGGCCCTCACCCCTGAAGGAGGTGCCTTAGGTGCACACCGACAATGGGCTTTCCTAGCTATTTTCCACCGATGGGGACAGGTGTCCACCTAGTCCCCATCCCCACCGAGAGTCCTAACACCCCTATCCTGTTAGACGAACGGAACGTTGCCCAATTCCGATATTACGATCCAACCGTTCCGCAACAAAGCATTGTCGCGAGCCCTGGATATAGGAGGTAGCGTGCTACCCCCCGTACTGTTGAGCGCATGGCCCCTTCCTTGTTCCCCCTTTACGAGGACTCTCACATCTCCACACGCCGTACCAACGAGATGGCATATTGGCGGACCAGACGATGTGTATGCAGGGCCATGCCAGCCACACAGTACGAGTTTGCTCGGCCTGTAAGACGCTTTGCCCGTCCGCAAAGCCAAAGCCGTTCCCTAGCTGTGGACAGAACTCCGCCAGTATCGGCTTAGAGCCTCAAACCAACAGGGGTAAGGGACCGTGAATGCAAGATTGCTGTAGACCACGTCTACCACTCCATTCCAAAAGGTAATGGAGACCAGGCCCAAACGTTGGCCATAATGAAATGTAGGACCCCTCGACGGCTGGTCACTACCATCAGACAGGCCCGATTCACCCACATGGCCCTTTTTAAGCCATCCTCACACTTTCCCTTCAACTGGGCTGTGGGTCGATGGCCGACTCACGGATTGTGACCTCGGGCACTGCCTGCCAATTCCTGAAACTGTGTAGCCAGTGATATGACCTTAACTTTAACGTTTGGATCAAATATCACCCAGTTTGCTACAAATCCTGGAGGTACCCGTTGACCATACGCCATGAAGGAACTCCTCCGGACGCCACTTACATTCCCATTCCCACCGGCAATGGAAGCAAGGGCCATAAAAAATTCCTGCTTCCCTCGGATCCCACAAAGGGGTTGGAAGTCAGGCAATGGCAATAAGGACTCCCTTGAGCTCCCCTTCCTGCCAAGTGGCCATTACTGACAACAGCGAAGGTGGCTACCTGAGTGTCAGCCACATGGGACTGACCCCCCAATGCTAGTAAATGACTATATGAGCATCCATTGTATGTATTGGACACATATGTCCACTTCTGAACTACATTTTTTTTATTTTACCCACTCTCCGGCCATTTATAAGGCTAAGAGGGCGTAATTAAACAACCAATCTTCAATTGCTTTACAAAAACACACTTCCAAACTCCCCCGCCCTTTTTAAGGCTAAGAGGGTGTGATTCAAGCACTAATTGCCTTCTGTTTTAATATAATATGCTTTCCAAACTCCTCAGCCTTATACAAGGCTGAGAGGGTATAGCTCAAATGCCTAATCCTCATCTGTTTTAAAGAACATGAGTTTTTTAAACTCTCCTGCCGTATAAGGCTGAGGGGGTGCGACTCAAGCGGTTAATGTTCTTCGCTTTAATGAAAACGCGCTTCTCCAACTCCCCAGCCTTTATGAGGCTGAGAGGGTATGACTCAAATAACTAAACTTCTTATAATGTAAATGAAAACACGCTGTTACAGGTCTCCAGTCGTTTATAAAGCCGAAGAGTGTATAACTTAATGACTAATCTTCCCCTGTTATAACGAAAACGTACTTTTAACTCTTAAACTGATTATCTGGCTTAAAAATATGTGATCACCACGACCAACCTTCGCTGTTTCAAGAAAATTGCCTTTTTGAAACTCCACAGCTGGGTAAGGCTGAGAGGTGCAACTCAAATAACTGATTCTCCTTTAAAAATATGAAATTTCTAACTCTCCAGCCATTTTATAACTGAGAGGGTAAGATGGTCTGCCTGCACGATTAATCCCATGTTTAGAGGTGCTTTTAACTCCCCAGCCGAATTTATAGGGCTGAAAAAGGCACGCCTCAAACGAGTAATCATCTTATGTTGTAAAGAAAAGTGCGCTCTAACTCTCCAGCCCTTTTAAAGGCTGAGAAGTTGAGTTTGACAACTAATCTTATCATACTTAAAGAACACGCTGCTTACTCTCCCACTGTTTTAAGTCTGAAAGGGTGTACCTCAAACAACTAGCCTTCCTGTGGTTTAAAGAAAACGTGTTTTAAAATTCCCGAGCCGTTCTCAAGTCTGAAAGGGTATGACTTAAACAATCACCATCTTATGTTTTTAGGGAAACAAGCACGCTTTCCAAACTCCCTGGCCGTATCTATGCTACCACTGCTACTCTTCTTAAGTTTTAAAGATAACGTGTTTCTCCAACTCCCTAGCCGCTTTACGAGGCTGAGAGGGAATGCCTCAAATAACCAATCTCCTTATATTTTAAGAAAAGGCCACCTTTCCAAATCCCTACCATTATAAGGCTGAAAGTGTAGGACTCAAAGCAACTAATGTCATGTTTATTACTAAAAACGCGCGTTACAAACTCTCCTGCCGATTGACAAGCTGAGAGGGTGTAACCTGCACGCTAATTTTCTACCGTTTTTCAGTGAAAATTGCTTTCCGAACTCCCCTGCCCTCTATAAAGGCTGCGAGGGTGTGACTTAAACGACTAGTTTCTTGTGTTTAAGGAAGACGCGCCTCAAAACTCTCGGTCCATTATACGGATGAGAGAGTGGCACTCTACAACTAATCTTTTATGTTTTATAAAACAATGTGCCTAACAAATACCCAAGCCCTTCATGAGGCTGAAAGGGTGTACTCAACAACTAACATCTTATGCTTTAAACAAAACTCGCTTTTCAAACTCCCAAACCCCTTATAAGGCTGAGAGGGTGTAAATTCAAAGCATTAACCTTACCATGTTTTAAATAAAAACACTTTTAAAAACTCCCTAGCCATATATAAAGCTGAGAGGGCGTGACTTTGATAACTAATCTTCCTCTGTTCCAAAGAAAAAGGCGTTTTCAACTCTACCGCCATTAATAGGGCAGAGAGGGTGTAACATAAATGACTAATCCTCTTCTGTATAAAAGAAATACCGTTTTACAGACTCCCACTAAGAGAGTGTGTCCATAGGCCCGAAATTACAGTCTGTTTAAGGAAGAGGTTATACGTTTTACTCTCTGGCCGTGAAAGGAGGGCTAAAAGAACGTGTCTCCATTGAAGACAACCGAGTATCTCCCACTCATGCGAAATAACTACTCGTTTGCAATTAATAACCAATTGCCACTGTTGCCAACTTAGGTCAAAAGTAAGCTATAACAAGGGTTGGGAGCTCCCCCCTTCACGCTGAAAATTGACCCCGTTAAAATGATAAACACATTACTTAAAATTGATAACTCAACTGCTAATGTTGCCAAATATAGGTCAACAGTGAGCAATACCAAGGGTCGGGGGCTCATTCAAGTTAAATTTCTTACATCCAGTTGAAATTCAAAATGACCCGTGAAAAAACCCATACATAGCTTGGAATTAATACCCCAATTACTAAAGCTGACAGCCAGTATAGGTCGACAGTGAGCCATACCCAGGGTTGGCGCTCACTCAAATTAACTGGTGAAAGGACATTTACTTTGCTGAAATTAGCAACTTAACTGCTTTATGCTAACCAACGTGTGAATGGAAAGCTACACCAAGGGTTGGAGGCTCACTCAGGTTGAAATTTAGAATGACCCCGATGAAAATTAAATACACTGCTTAGAATTAGTGACATTATGTTAAATGTTGCCAGCCACAGGCCAACAGCGGGTATAGGAATTAGTATGACTCAGTAAAATGATAAATGCACTGCTTCGCAATTGTTAACCTAATTGCTAACATTGTCACCATAGGTCAATCGTAGGCTATACCAAGGGTTGTGAGCTCGCTCCTCAGGTTTGAAAATTAAAATGACCCAGGCAAAATGATAACTGCGTCGCCTAGAATTAGCAAGATGATGCTAATGTTGTCGAAACCAGGTCAACAGTAATTTATACCAATGGTCGGGAGCTCACCCTCACGCTAAAATTAAAAAGCCCAGGTGAAATGGAAATGTATAGTTCAAAATTGGTAACTGCCATTGCCAATGCAGTCAACCATAGGTCAACACTTTCTAAAATGGAAGCAAATCCCCAGGAAGAAAAAGGGGTGGACACCAACTAAAAAGATACATTTGCAGAGCTTTAGGTGGCAAATTCTGCACCAGGCTGCAACCTTGCTAATAATTAACAGGCAAGGTGCCAGTGTGTCTGGAACAGTCCCAGGAAAGATGCAAAAGGAAAAATGCTGCCTTTAAAAAAACAAACTATGGGGCTATGCATATAAAACGCCTGGAGGACGGAACAAGTAGGCTATATCAGGGTTCGGCCGCTCACCCTCAAGTTGAAATGTTAACATGACCCCGGTGAAATAATAAATTAATTCCTTAAAATTAGTAAAACGATGCTAATGTTGTCAAACCTAGGTCAACAGTATTCTATGCCAAGGGTCGGGAGCTCACTCCTCAAGCTAAAATTAAATTGGCCCCGGTGAAGTGAAAATGTACAGCTCAAAATTAGTAGTTCCATTGCCAATGTCGGGCATAGGTCAACAGTAAGCTATCCTAAGGGTCGAGATCTCACTCCTCAGGTCTAAAATTAAAATGACCCAGATGAAATAATAAATGCATTATTTGAAGTTACAAACTCCATTGCTAGTGTTGTCAGCAAAAGGTCAACAGTAGGCTACGCCAAGGGTTGGGAGCTCACTCCTGGTTGAAAATTTAAACTAACCCAAGTGAACTGATACATAATTTGCTTAAATTAGTACTCAGTGCCAATGCTGTCCGACCTGGGTCAACAGTAGGCTACACTAAAGGTCAGGAGCTCATTCCTCCAGTTAAAATTTAAAATAACCCAGGTGAAATGATAATTGCAGTGTTTAAAATTAACAGCTCAATTGCCAATGTTGCAAGCAAGGGTCAACAGTAAGCTATCTCAAGGATCGAAAGCCCTTTTCTAGCTGAAATTAAAATGACCCAGGCAAAAGGATAAATAACAATGACTGTATGCTAGTATAATGCATTGGCACAGCTGCTGGCCCTGGGGCCAACCTGTGCTCCCAAATTTTTTAATGCCAATTCATTTTGTTTATCCCATCCACCTTAACTATTGTCCAGCTTAATGACCCCTTCTGCCGTCCATATTTTAAACAAAATGGCGGCCGGGAGCAGGCACCATGCAACCTAAAATGGCGGCCATGCATAATTTTTATGCCAAGCTTAACGAGGGACCCACTAGACAGCCCCACATTGGAATAAACCGAAAAAGGGGGGGGAGTAAAGGTGGAAGGCCAAGCCATCTGGCAACCCACTCCCCCCCCTCCCACAAGGAGGCCCTCCCCGCCAACAAGCCATAAAGTGAGGCAAAGGGCCCTGTGCTGCTGCAGAGCAACACTAATAGGCCAGGGCAATCCACGGCCCTTATCCGGAGGGCGGCAGCGGAGAAACAAAGGGGGAAGCGCGGAAAGTGTTCCCAGCCGAACGGCGACAGCGCGCCCCGGCGGGAAAGCGGGCCACCCAGCTCCACCCCGCAGACGGGTAATGCCCGGCAGTGGCGCGAAAACGGGCCCAGGTACCCAACGTGTAAAAGGGGGCAACGGAACCCCTTCCCTGGCCCAGCCCACGTGGCCCGCCGATGGGGAGGCAAATAGAAGCCTCGGCTCCCCAAACCCACGGCAAATCAAGGCGCTACCCCTAAGGGGACCTCTGGCGGTGCCGCTGCCAAACTAGGCCCAAGGCCGCAAGGCCCGGGCCCACAACAACAGGGGGGGGGCAGAAACAGTCCCGGGCCCGCCCACCCCCCGTGGCGCTGCCAGCCAAAAACCCCGCGGCGGCGCCGCGAAAGCAGGCCCGAAAGGCCGCCAAGCCAGGCCCCGAAGCAGCCGGGGGCGAGGGAAGCGCGAACCCATCCCCGGCTCACCCCCTGCGACCCGCCGGCTGATGGGCAGGCACGGCAACCCGCCCGGGGGAGGGGGGAAGGGACAAGGCCCCACTCCCCCCACGGAGCTCACCTGGAGGAGGAGACCTGCAACCGTCTCCTCCGAGTGCAAAGCTCCAACTGAGCTCTTCAGGGGGCTGGCCTTCCTAAAGGGAGGCCACGCCCCCTGCCTCCCAGAGGTTCTAAGAACCTCCTCTTTCTCCGTGGGAGGGGGCAAACTCCTCTCCCTCTTTAGCCTTTGGCTAAGAGGGAAATACACTTATTATTGGTAGACTCCTCTTCCTTTTTCCTTCTTTTTCCCCTTCCATTCTTTTCTTAACCTTTCCTGTTTTCTCATAATGTGGCCAAAGTACTTCATCTTTTCCTCTAATATAGTTCCCTCCAGTGAGCAGTTGGGCTTTATTTTGTGAAGTATGGACTGGTTTGGTCTTCTTGCGGTCCAAGGCACTCTCAGAACTTTCCTCAAAAGCGCCTCTCTTCCTTCGCTCAGCCTTTCCTAAGGTCCAGCTCTCATATCTGTAGGTGACTGCAGGGAATACCATTGTTTTTACTATGTGGATCTTCGTTGTCACTGTGATGTCTCTACTCTTCACTATTTTATCGAGATTGGTCATTGCTCTCCTCCCAAGAAGGAAACATCTTCTGATTTCATGGCTGCATTCAGCGTCTGCAGTCATCTTTGCACCTAGAAATACAAAGACTATCACTGCTGCCATGTTTTCTCCCTCTATTTGCCAGTTATCAATCAGTCTGATTGCCATCATCTTGGGTCTCCCCCCCCCCCCCCAATGTTTAAGTGCAACCCAGCTTTTGCTTATCTTCTTTCAACTTGGTTAGAAGCTCCTCCTTGTTGTCAGCCATCAAAGTGGTGTCATCTACATATCTAATGTTGTTAATATTTCATCCAGCAATTTTAAGTCCAGCCTTGTATTCATCAAGCCCCACACATTTTTTTAATGTTTAGCTGCAATCCAGCTTTTTCACTTTCTTCTTTCACCTTGGTTAGAAGGCTCCTCAGCTCCTACTCACTTACGGCCATCAAAGTGGTATAATTGGCATATCTAAGGTTGTTATTTATTTATTTATTTATTATTTCGATTTATATACCACCCTTCCCAAAAAGGCTCAGGGTGGTTCACAACAATGAATACACAACACAACGTAGTTAAAAACAGAATAAAAACATATTAAGACCAGAATGGAAAGCACAACCTTAGCGATTAAATGCCTGGCGGAACAGGGTGGTCTTACAGGCCCTCCTGAAGGCCTGTCACTCTGCTATTGCTCGTGCCTCTGCCAGGAGGGCGTTCCACAGGGTAGGCGCTACTACAGAAAAGGTGCGCTGCCGAGTCAATGACAATTGGCAAATCTTGAGTGATGGAACCTCCAATAGGTTTTGGTCCATGGACCGTAGTGGTCTCTGGGGAATGTGCAGGGAGAGGCGGTCCGGCCACAGGACTTCGTCTTCGACGGGTTCACCTTCAACCTGCTGGCCCGTAGTCACCCAGTCACGGCTTCCAGGCACTGATGGAAATAATCGGGTACAGAGTCCAGTGTGCCTTCCATCCTCAGGGTGTCATCAGCGTACTGATGACACTCCAGACCAAAACTACGCACCAGCTGGGCAAGTGGACACATATACCGTGTTTCCCCGAAAGTAAGACACCCCCGATTGTAAGACGTATCGGGGGTGTCTGGGGGTCGGCTTATATAAGCCATACCCGTATATAAGACGCCCAATCCCGCCTTGCCGCGCGCCGCCGCCGCCGCAATCGGAGGTGTGCGCGGCACACCTGCGGCACACCTCAGCGGCACACCTCTTCGCCAGGGCTCCAGGCAAGGGAGGGGGAAAGGAGCCAGGGGCGGGAGGGCGGCGGCGCGTCATTGTGCGCTGCGATCCTCACCACGCCCCTGGCTCCTTCCCTCCCTGCTGAGGAAGAAGGAGGAGGGAGCCAGGGCGTGGTGAGGATCGCAGCGTCACAGTGACGCCGTCGCCGCCGCTTCTGTCCCGCCCTGGCTCTCTTCCCCACCCTTGGAAGGAGGAGGAAGAGAGCCAGGGCGGGAGAAGCGATGACGCGTCACAGTGACGCTGCCGTCTTTCTCTCCCCCTGGCTCTCTTCCCTCCTCCCTCCAAGGGTGGGGGAAGAGAGCCAGGGCGGGGAGAGCGACAGTGACGCGTCACAGTGACGCGCCGTCCTTTCCTTCCCCGCCCTGGCTCTCTTCCTCCTCCCCTTCCAAGGGTGGGGGAAGAGAGCCAGGGGCGGGACGAGCGGCGACGCGTCACTGTGACGCTGCGATCCTCACCACGCCCCTGGCTCCTTTCCCCCTCCCTTTTTCCTCAAGCAGGGAGGGGAAAGGAGCCAGGGGCGTGGTGAGGATCGCAGCATCACAGTGACGCGTCGCCGCTTCCCTCCCGCCCCCTGGCTCCTTTCCCCCCCTCCCTGCCTGGAGCCCTGGCGAAGAGGTGTGCCGCGGAGGTGTGCCGCAGGTGTGCCGCGGCACACCTCCGGTTGCGGCGACATGGCGGCGCGGCGGCGGCGGCGCCGCCGTGGGCGTGGCGACGGGGTACGTCTTGGGTTATATAAGACGTGCCGAAAGTAAGACGAGGGGACTTTTGGGAAAAGAAAGCAAGACGCTGTCTTACTTTCGGGAAACACGGTAGATGCTAAATAATAGAGGAGAGAGATAGCTCCTTGGGGACCCCACAATTAAGGGGACCCTTTCCGAGACCATCCCATGGTTCTTCCAGCAATTTAACCCCAGCCTTGCATTCATCATGCCCCGCACATCGCATGATGTGTTGTGCATACAAATTGAATAGGTTGGGTGAGAGTATATAGCCCTGCCATAGTCCTTTACTTTTGGCTACATTTCTCAATAAGATATCAGAATCTTTTCCTGTTTTGGTTTTGCCTTCCATCTCTCCGGTTTGAACAGAAAATACAATCCCCACAATAAGCCAAGTCTTTCATAGAGTCAGGATTAATGACAAAATAAAGGGAAGCATTGTCAGAGCAAATTATCTGTAAGCAAAATTGGCATCAGCTGGTCCATTCTAGGTAAAGAATATGTAATGGAGTGCTATATGCAGTTTAAGGAGTCGGGGCGGGGGGGGGGGGGATAAGCAAAGGGGAGAGCTCGTTTCTTGAATGGTATTTTTCCTCCAAATCCAAAGTGCTTTGAAAGGTTGGTAGGATTTTAAAAGACCTTCCTTCAATTTGAATTTGAATAACACACAATTATCGGTGTAAATGGGATGCTGACCATTGGCGTCCTACCAGTCTCAGGGGAGCTACAGAAAATAAATGCATTTATTTTGCTTTCTTTTATTTCATTTCATTTTGCAAATGAACTTCTCTGCCTTCCCTGCTGGAGAGTCGAAATGAGAAACAGTGGCTGACACCTTGTCAAGACAAGTGGTATCAAGCCAACACATCTCCCATAAAGAATTGGCAAGTCGAAAAAGGTCAAATAATGTTTATAAGTGCTGTTATTCTCTACCAGCTATGATTGGCTGGGGATTTTGAGGTGGTCCCCCTCCCCACTTCCTTTCTACATCCATTCCAGTCCCTGTGAATCTCATTTAATGTGCTGGCATGTGCTTTAATGGAATCCTCCTTCTGCCAACACTTGATGTTTACGGACTGAAACAAGTAACATCTGATATCTGACTTTGTGAACCAACCAGGTGTGATCAGGTAGTGTTAATCTCACAAGGCCTCAGGGCACAAAATTGCAATTGGCTAATCTGGTCCTACAGGCTATTTAGGAAGAGAGAGAGAGAGAACCCAGAAGACAACAAATAATTACACAAAAAAGATGAAGAATTGGCTAGAGGGAACTTGAGACCCCGTGGCCCTCCGCCGGGCCCACCCTCGACCGGTTTCGGCCACTGGACGCAGATGCTGTTGATAAGATTGTGGCTGCAACCAGGCCTACCACCTGCTCCTCGACCCGTCCCCTCCTGGCTTGTTAGATCCTGCCTGGAGGGGTTACGTGGGCCTCTGTTGAACATCGTAAATAGCTCCCTTGAGCAAGGAGTCTTCCCAGAGTGCTTTAAAGAGGCGGTGGTAGCTCCATTACTGAAGAAACCGTCACTAGATCCTGCGGTTCCTCCAACTACCGACCAGTGTTGAACCTCTCGTATCTGGGGAAGGTAGTTGAGAGGGCAGTAATGGAGCAGTTGCAGTCCTTCTTAGATGATGCAACATGGCTAGACCCCTTCCAGTCCGGCTCCGTTCGGGGCATGGTACGGAGACGGTCCTGGTCTCCATCACAGACCAACTCCGCTGCCAGCTCGACTAAGGCGGGTCTGCGCTGCTCGTGTTATTGGACCTCACGGCAGCGTTTGACATGGTCAACCACAATCTACTGATCCACCGCCTGGCCATGGCTGGAGTGAGGGGGACAGTTCTTAAATGGCTGACCTCCTTCCTCCACCAGCGGTCTCAGCGTGTGAGGAGGGGCGAGGTGGTCTCCGAGGACTCCTCATTAGTTTGTGGAGTTCCGCAAGGGGCCATTCTCTCCCCTCTGGTATTCAACATCTACTGGCAGCCACTTGCACAGCTGGTGCGGAGTTATGGGCTGGAGTGCCACCAGTACGCTGACAACACCCAGCTCATTCTGAGGATGGAGGACAGGCCGGGGATCCATCCCCGATAATTTCCAACACTGCCTCGAGGCCGTTACTGGATGGCTGCGTGCCAGTAGGTTGAGGGTGAATCCGGCGAAGACGGAGATCTTGTGGTCGGGCCGCTCGGGTGGTGTAGATGTCCAGCTTCTGACCCTGGACGGTGTAGCACTATGCCCATCGCCTTCCGTTAAGAGCCTGAGGGTCCATCTGGACTCCCAGCTGACCATGGAGGCCCAGGTCTCCGCGGTCAGCAAGGTTGCTTTTTCATCTGCGACAGGCTCGGAGGCTGGCCCCTATATCTCCTGGAATGACCTGGCCACGGTGATCAAGCTACGGTCATCTCAAGGCTGGATTACTGTAACGCGCTTTACGTTGGCCTTCCTTTGTCGGCGACGTGGAAGCTCATGCTGGTGCAGAACACTGCCGCCCGGCTCCTGTCTGGAACCCCAGCAGGCCGCCACATCACACCTGTTTTGCAGGATCTGCACTGGCTCCCAATCGAGCACCGGATCTCCTTCAAGGTGTTGGTTCTTACCTTTAAGGCCTTGCATGGCCTGGGGCCAGCGTGCTTGAGGGACCGACTCACCCCACACTGTCCCCGAGATCACTACGCCCGAGGATGCTAATTTGTTAGAGATACCCTCGGCGAAATCGGCTAAACTGACATCTACTCGCCGGAGGGCGTTCTCCGTTATAGCTCCTACGCTGTGGAACGCCCTCCCAGCTGGAACGCGGGCTATAAAGGACCTGCTCCCCTTTAGACGCGCCTGCAAAACATATTTGTTTCAGCAGGCCTTCGGCGAGTAGGTCCTGCCCATGTTCCGCTTTAGCCGCTGTCCTGGGGTGTCACGCTATCTAATTTCTGAACTGTACCTGGGGGTTTTGTATTTTGCTGTTTTAACTGTTTAATTGTCTTAGATGTTTTATCGCATTGCTTGTGTGTAGTTGTACCTTCGGTTCCTGTGAGCCGACGCGAGCCTCAGGGAGTCGGCGGCATAGAAACCCGAATAATAAATAATAATAAATAATATTTTCAATGGAATATTTCAACTGGAGACAATGATACAAGTGAATCTTCTTCAGCTCTGGCATGCCCACAGACTGTCCTGGTCTACTCATATTGCTTCAATTACCCTCAAGGCGCAAGCAAACAGTTCTGCCATTTTGCATTTTACTGCTACTAAAAGGGGGCAGTTCATATCTTCGGCAACTAAAGTCTTCAACGCTAAGTTTGGGGTCCGTTTAATGCACCACTTAGCTCAGGATGAGTACATAAGCACTTGGTTGAAGATCAATTCCAAGAAAGCTTCCTCCATCAGCCTCTCCGCATCCCTCCTAACTCATCAGGGTTTGACATAGCTCTCAAATCAATCAAACAGAGACTTTGTAACATTGGCTTTTGTGAGCTGTGCTCTCGCTCTTATGTATCTTGTAGGGCTGTTATACAATTTCAAATATGCCCGAATTTTGGAAGTTTTTCGGATACTTGACTTTTTTTTTTAGCAATTTCGAGCAGCCCTCCCAACAGGAATTTTGAAATCCAAATTCCAAATTCGAATTCAATTTCAGATGTCATTTCCGAATTTTTCTTGCTGATTGCTCATTGGCTGACGGCTAACAGCTGACTCTCCCTTCTGCTGATTTTTTTTGCCCATTTTTGAAAGCGGAGGCCATTTTTGAAGACTTCCGAAGACTTCTGAATTTCGGAAATACTTCCGAATCAATTCCAAAATTTATTGGAATTTTTTTGGAAGTCTAAATAATCCGAAACGCAGTCTATGACTACATCCAAAACCAGTTTTGAAACTTTTTTGGGGGGATCAAACAGCCCTAGTATCTTGCTCCCCTAGTGCCCTGCCCATACATTATGTTGGGCCTTTTCATGCAGGAAACTATCTAAAGAACTTGATGGTAGCCGGAGAGATAGCACAGCGGTAACAACAGCTGTGTTTGCAATCGGAAGGTTGCATTTTCGATTCCCAGGCTGGTCTGGACACCCAGCTGTGAGCCCTGTCCACTGTCCACCTAACAGATCGAAAACAAGCCAGCTGTGAGTAGATGAACTAGGGACTGCTCAGCGGGGAAGGATTTTTATAAGGACTTTACAACACCTGAATAAAAATAAGGAAGATTGGCTGCCGGAGGTGGAATGCGGAACTAGAGGCTCTCGTCTGAGGATGAAGCAACAGCACCCCCTTGTGATGTAATGGAGCAACTGCACCCTGCGACGCAGCCAGGAGAAAAAAATCCTTCTAATTGCACATGTTTGTCTGCACATGTTTGTCTGAACAATTGTATTGTAATTGTATATCAAGTTGGCAGGGACTGTCTGCTGTATGTGTAATGTAATCCGCTCTGAGTCCCCTTCGGGGTGAGTAGAGCGGGATATAAATAAAGTGTATTGCTTTTTTTCCAAAGCAAGGTGCAATGTACTCCAGTCTGAATTGCTGTGTGGAGGATTTGCAGGTAACCCATATAATGAAAGACTCTGCCCATGTAGTAAACAGGATGTAGAGTGCATCTACCATATTCTACTGTCATGTAGTTTCTATGAACAGGCCTGAGCAGACATAATCAACCATCTACTAAGGAATTTACCAACAAATTCAATTAAATTTTATGTGAAGTTTCTACTTAGTGACAACCTTCCCCACGTGACCTTGGTGGTTGCCAAGTTTTTTCAGAGGCAGCTAGAATTAGACATTTCCCAATTTTAGACACAGGCTGAAACACACTGGCACTTCTTGTAGTATTTTACTATGTTTTTAGCCAACATGTATTTTCAGCAGTTTTAACTGTTGTAAATTTTACCCATCTGTGTGTTCAATCAACTGGTTGTTCTTAATCTCATTACCTGCATATCTTGAGGCTGAAACACGCCGGCACTTCTTGTAGTCTTTTACCTTTGTTTTTAGCCAACATGTATTTTAAGCAGTTTTTACTGTTTGCAATTTTTACCCATCTGTGTGTTCAATCAACTGGATGTTCTTAATCCCATTACCTGTATAACTTCTATGCTACAGTGTAATAAGGGTCTTTGGACCATAATAAAAAGCTGGTTGTTGTTGTTGTTGTAGCTCTGGCATGCCCTTGGCTTTCACCAATGAGCAATACACCAGAAACAGGCACATCTTGAAACATTTGGATGGAACATCTTTTAGTTAAACTGAGAAAACAAAGAGTAATCCTAGGCATTCTTCGGCGTCGAGTATTTATGTCACAGCGGATAGGCAACAGAAATATAGAAGGTTAATTCTCCATCGGCCCAAATACTCCAGTCTCTGTTCGTGTGAATAATGAAACTCTCATACAATTCACAAGGTAAATATATAACTTTGTATTGAATTGTATTTAACAATAACTGGCAAAACATCGAAAAACAACAGCCTTCACAGCTACCTCTATAAACATCCTTTCCTCACAGATATTCCAAACCAACTGTCACCAACTGTCACTTTCAACTGTCACTTCCTCAAGGTTCCATTCATCAATCTTGAGACAGCGCCATCTGGTGTCAAACATATCACACTGCAGTTCATCTCAAACTGCAATAATACATCTTGTGTTGACTCATGAATTACTTTTCAAATGCAAGAATCTGACACTCCTCCTTCATGAGCAACACAAGTACACACATTAATAAATAACAATCTCTTCTTACAAAATACATTTAATTTATAATTGGTCAATGCTTTTGTAAACATATCAGCCAAATTCTCATCTGACTGGACATACACAGGATTAATAAAACCATCCTGTACTAACTTTCTAACATTTTGGTACCTTACCCCAATATATATTTTGTTCTCTGCTTTAATCCTTCAGCATTTGATATTGCTATACAAGATTGAGAATCAGTAAATAAAGATATCTTATCTTCAAAACTTTGGAACTCGTTTACTAGAGCCTTTATCCACTCTAGTTCTGTACAACAGTCAGACAAAGCAGAAAATTCGGTTTCTGCCGTGGATAAACAAACGTGTGACTGTTTACGAGATTTCTATGTCACTTGTATCCCATTAAAACTAATTAGATACCCGGAACATGACAAGTTTTGTTCGTTGTCACCAAAACTTGCGTCTGCAAACCCCTTCATACCACTGTCTTTTGGACAAATTTTTAGTTTTTTGTCACATGTTCCTTTCAAATATCTTAACACTCGTTTTACAGCTTGCCAATCAGTCAACGTTGGTTCATTCACTCTCCTGCTTAGTACATTAGTGGCATAGGCGATGTCAGGCCTAGTCCAATTTGCCAAATA